>JARHVA010004653.1:435000-795000 GCA_037957365.1 Torreya grandis
GAAGAGTGTGATCTCTTTATTGTAATTTCCTTTGTAATGAGTCGAATACAATTATGTGTTGCCTCTTATATTCTGTGTGTTTTCTCATTGATAGTTATTTGTTCTTCTAGTTATTTCCACATGTAAGTTGCTTATACAATGGTAATCATGTGTGCTCTTAATTCTGACAAGTTGTGTTAGATCTTTGGGGAACTTAGGTCCTATCAAATGGTATCAGAGTGAGGTTGGATGTTCTCAGAGTGAGTTTGACTAACAGATGCCCAAATTTGGTTAGTGGTTTGTTGATTATAGGTTACTCATAGGGGTTGCTGTTTGAGTGGGAGTATAGCAATGGCAGAAGAAGGTAAGCTAATGATGAAGAAATTTAAGCACAGGATTAACACCACAAGGAGTGTGGTGGGTTGTCTTCAAGTGGGAGCTTGAAGAGGAATACAAGCTAGGATGCAGATTAGACAGAGTACTGGTATGGGTATAGGTGCAGCTATTTATCTCCAAGTGGGAGATTGTTAGGGTGTGGAGCTAAAAGCTTCACCTTAATGCAAATGGGAGGTTTTATGAGCATGATAGTCACCGGCGTTGGCAGGACACAACTGATGTCGGTCAAGGGAAGTGCAAAAGAAACTAGCATCGGCAGGAGATTGGCCTGCATCGGTCACCTCCAGTCAGTCAGGGACCAACGTCGGTCGCCTGTGGTGGTCAAAACTTCTATTGATGAATAGTCAATTAAGTGAACATGTAGTTTGCATGATAAAGACTAGTTTGAGTCTTTAAGCTGCTTGTCTAATTATTATATGCATGAGATCTATATAATAGACTCATGGGTTGTATTGTTAAGTGTTGAACTTGTAGAACCCAAGTGTAGAGCTTGGAGAGTTCTTCCCATGGTGGAATCAAGTAGGATTCCCCATGTATGTAAGATCAAGTTTGATATGCAGGGTGTTGCAGGATCATGGTGGGGATCTACATGTTATAAGTAAGATCAGGTTGGTCTACAGGGATGTGTGTATGTGAGGGTCAGAACAGGATCAGTGGGGGAGCAAGATCAAGGTGACAACAATACATCAGGAGCAGGATAATGGTGAGATCTACTTAGAGTACTAGTTCATACTCGGTTGTACTGGACGTACAATGAGGTGAACAACAGATTGTGTTAGTTGTTAGTTGTGACCTATGAGAGAAGATTACTTAGGTGGGAAGATTACTTGGAGCCCTTGAGGAGGAAGCCTCACAGAGGTGGAAGAAGAGTGTGATCTCTTTATTGTAATTTCCCTTGTAATGAGTTGAATACAATTGTGTGTTGCCTCTCATATTTTGCGTGTTTTCTCATTTATAGTTATTTGTTCTTCTAGTTATTTCTGCATGTAAGTTGCTTATACAATGGTAATCATGTGTGCTCTTAATTCTGACAAGTTGTGTCAGAGCTTTGGGGAACTCCAACTGTTAGGAACCCCTTATCCAATGGAAGCACAATTGATTACTTTCTTATAAGCAATTAAACATGGAATTATACCAGAATGATTAAGTAACTAGAAACTTGAGACAGCAAAGAATTTGAGAGACAATACACACTCTTGTATTAAATACTACTAGAAGAAAATACAATAAGGAAGATGCCACTTCTTCCTCCACCTCAAAGGCTTGCCACACCTCAAGACCTTCTTCCCTCTCTCTCTTGATCAACACAACCAACTCAACAACCTGAGTTGTTATCCCCTCCTTGAATGCTTCAGCTGATCTCCTTGACCTTACTTGCTTATAGATCTCCTTGACCTTGCTTCCTTGCTTCAATGCTTTACTTGCCTGCTTGATTTAAAATACATGCCTCATGGGTCTTTAAATAGAATCCCATGCATACAAAAATAGATCTCTAATTACAATAATTAGACATGCAGCTCGAGACTATAATTAGCCCTTTAACATGCAAACACTCACTTCACTTAATTGACTGTTCATCAACAACAGTTTTGGAACCACCACAGGCGACCGATGTTGGTCCCTATCTATCTGGTGCTAACCAACATCGGCCAACTCCCTATTGACGCTGGTTGCCTTCTACACTACATCTGACTAACATCATTCATGCTACTGATGCTGGTACTTCTGGATCTTCAACAACCTCCCTTCTTTGTGTCTGCAATAGTTGAAGCTTTTAGCTCCAAACCCTAACACAATATACTATCACATTTAAATGGATATTAAATAATATAAAGAAGTTTGTTTCTCAAGATGTAATCACCTTTATTTATCCTTTCTCTATCTGAGTTGTTGCCAGAATCTAGATAATGCAAGTATAATGGAGACGTGATCACATGAGTTAAAGCAAGTGCACACCACATAGATGCTACAGTAATTTGAATATAACACAAGAAGATAAATTGCACAAGACAAAATGGAAAAAACCAAATTCTAATTAACATGAGATGGCCAAAGTGAGGACTACAAATAGGAGAGTATGTAACTCCTCCACAAAAAGTGGACAAGGCACCCCAAGAATAGACTGTAACTCCTCTATGAAAGGTGGTGACAAGGTGCTAAGAATAGAGAAGTAACTCCCATCAAGGGAGTTACTTATGAAATTCTTATGACACCTATGACAGATCTATGACACACACACATCCACATAAGCTAGCCTATCCCAAAAATGTAGGAAAACTCCATGTATGCAAAGAAATACAATTACCCTAATTAATAAATAGGTAAAAATAAAAACTTACACTAATACCACCCCATAAGCATAGCTTAGGTGGGCAGTGTGTAAATATAAGATGGGTCCCAGCAACTAGGCCTGATGAGGTACCCATGTACAAATGCAATCTCCCATAAGATAGAGAAAAGGAGAAGACATAAAAGAAAGAAGAGGCTAGTGGGCCCCCCTGAAGATGAAGCTATTGTAGATGTAGACCACACGCCAAGAAGAGCTCATAGATGAATGAACTTGCTCTTAGTGAAAAGTTTGGTGAAGATATCTATAACCTACTCTGAAGACTAGAAAAATATCCAGTCAATGACCTGACTATGAATAAGCTCCCAAATGAAATGCATGTGAATCTCTATGTGCTTGGTCCACTAGTGCTAAACCAAATTCTAGCAAATCTAAATGGTACTCTGGTTATCACAATAAATGATGGTGGGCTACCTGATAAGAATGCCAAACTCAAAAAGAATCCCTTAAATCCACATAGCCTTAGTAGTTGCATTAACAACTCCCTTATACTCTACCTCTATGGATGATATAGCAATAGCATTCTACTTCTTACTAGACCAATTGATAAGACCAGAACCTAGAGAGAAACTGTAACCAGAAGTGGACTTGTGAGTCTGTGAATCACCAGCCCAGTATAAATCTATATATCCAACCAAGTCAACCTCTATGCCAGATCTGTAGTGAATCCCATATCTATGTGAACCTTGTATGTAATGCAAGATCCTCTTA
This sequence comes from Torreya grandis, assembly GCA_037957365.1. NCBI lineage: Eukaryota > Viridiplantae > Streptophyta > Pinopsida > Cupressales > Taxaceae > Torreya > Torreya grandis. Next base: position 438,434 of record JARHVA010004653.1, read on the forward strand.
GCTACTTTCCAATGTAGCTCATGAGGTTCCTGCATGAATCTGGAGACAAGTCCCACTATATATGATATATTAGGCCTAGTGTGAGTCAATTAGATGAGACTACCAACAAGTTATCGATACTGAGTGGCATCAACCAATGGTGAAGAATAATTAGCGTCAAGCTTGACTCCTGATAGAAAGGGAGTCAGAGATGGCTTGCAATCAGCCATGTGAAATTGAGCCAATAAGTCAAGAGCATACTTAGGTTGTGTAAGAGAAATCACTAAATCTGAATGTGAGATCTTGATGCCAATGAAGAAGTGCAACAAACCCAAGTCTATCATGTCAAATCTATCTTGAAGAGATGCCTTCACCACTATAATAGCTGATGAAGAACTCCTGGTGATCAAAATGTCATCAACATATAGAACCAAAATCAAGAGCGAATCATCTTGCCATAAGAAGTAGACATTGGGATCAAATGGCACCTAGTGAAACCCACTATGAGAAGGAAGGAATCCATCTTGGCATACCAAGCTTGAGGGGCCTATTTGAGGCCATAGATAGATTTCCTAAGTCTGCATACTAAGGAAGAATCTTGAACAAATCCTGGCAGCTGCTCCATGTAAATCTCCTCCTCTAGGTCTCTGTGAAGAAAGACACTCTTCACATCCATCTGATGCACATCCCAACCATGTGTTATAGCAATAGCCAAAGTGAGTCAAATAAAAGTCATCTTTGTAATGAGTGCAAAGGTCTCTAAGTAGTCAATGCCTGCCACTTGTGAGAAACCCTTGGTGACCAATCACGCCTTGTACTTATCAACTGACCCATCTGCTGCAAACTTGGTCCGATATATCCACCTACATCAAACCATCTTTCTTCCATTAGGAAGTGAAGTCAAGTCCCAAGTGTGATTTTTGATTAAGGAAGAGTATTCTTCCTCCATAGCACTATCCCACTCAGGTACCACTAATGCCTCTCGAAAAGTCTATGGATCTAAAACTGAAGCAAAGAAGGCATGTGGATCTCTCTAAAAATCCCCATAGTATGTCTTTCATCTACGAGATCTCCTGCCCAAGTGCTAGCACTCTCAAGTGTCTATCTGGCCCAAAGTGGCCCAAAAGTGGGTGAGTCAAGTGCTAACTCCTCATCCTCTGACTAACTGAGGTGGATGACCCTGCATCACTGTCCTCGTTATCTAAACTCAAAGAATAAGAAGATGTCTCTGGCTCAAGAACCTACTATGGCTGATCTGAATCTAATGAGGAATCATCATGAAGAAGTAGATCCGATGAGGGAGAAGAAGTTTCAAGTGTTGAGTCTCTAGGAATATCCAAAAAATGGACACTTCTCTCGATGAACAACTCATGAGTGACTGGATCTAGAAGGTGATATCCCTTAATACCATCCAGATATCCTACAAAGATGCAAGGCTTGGATTGATGTTCCATAGATTTGCATTTTTTCTTCAGAATGTGAGCCATGGCTGGGGATCCAAAAACCTTGAGCTGCTCAACATCAAGTTTCCTTTTATGCCAAGCTTCAAAGGGTGTTATCCCTTTCAAAGCTTTGTGAGGAACCCTATTTTTAATATAGCAAGCATAATTAATGGCTTCAGCCAGTACTGTGGTGCTAAGTATTTGGAGAGAATCATACAGCTACCCATCTCTTTCAAAAACCTATTCTTGCATTCTGCAACCCCATTTTGTGAAGGACTGTAAGTGACTGTGCATTGCAAATCAATCATCTCTGTGGTGCAAAACTTTTCAAACTTGATGTTGACATACTCCCCTCCATTATCAGTTTAAAGAACCTTAATGGATTTCTCACTCTATTTCTCAATAAGAGCCTTGAAGTCTAGAAAATTTTCAAACACTTCAGACTTTTGTTTGAGAAAATATATCCAAGTGTACCTAGAGATATCATCAATGAAAGTGAGGATGTACTTGGCCCTTGTGAAAGATAGTTTGGGAAAGGGTCCTGATACATTACTGTGGACTAACTCCAAAGGTTGTGAAGCCCTCTAAGCTTTGCCTTTGTCAAATTTTGCTTCAGGATGCTTCCCAAGGGATCACCCCTTGCAAAGTCCTTTTAATAATTAGACACAAGGCAAGCCAATGACCATGTCATTTTTTGCAAAGTTACTCAAGGTAGTAGTAGTTAAGGTGGTCAAACCACTCATGCCACAATTTGTTAACTCCATCTGAATGAGTCAACAATGTTATTGGAGAAGAATTTGATGTAAAATGTGAGAAAGTGTATAACCTAGCTTGGTGATCTTCCCTACCCACTGCCACTATAGTATCACTATGCAACTCCCTGATAGCCACTACAATTGGTGAAAACTCAACTCTCATGCCCCAACCAATGTGAGTGATTTGGTACACTGATAGGAGATTGGTTGAAAGAGAAGGAACACTTAGAACATTATTGAATGTTCCTCTTTCCATTTCAATTGACCCTCTCCCTACAATAGAAACTGATGTGTCATCACCCAAACTAATTGAAGTCATGCTACAAGGCTCTAAAGATGAAAACTCAAATAGTGAAGAGCCCATGTGATGAGAAGCACCCAAATCAATGACCCGTGATGATGTAGAAGCTGTAGTAGCTATAAGGGCCTTGCCCTTTTCTTTCTCCTTACCCTGGCCTTTTGCCTTGGTAAAATCATGGGTAGATGAATTTTGCTTGATGGACTCAGGAACACCTATGTTGTTCTTCTCTAGAAAATGAGTTAGGTGATCTATTTGTTTCTTCATGTATTTGTGTTCATCATGCCCTGTATTTTTACAATAGTTACACTTAACCTTCTCCTTCTTAGGTTTAGCATTAGAAGAGGAAGACTCAGTGTTGTTTTTGGCAGGATTGTTGTTTTCTTTCTTCTTTTCCTGGTCCTTGTTCTTTTTCTTCTTCTCCTTTATTGAAGTCTTATCCTTACCATATCCATCTATCAAAGTTTGGGGTTGAGTAGACTTCATTGTGCCCATTTTAATTAGCTTATCTTGCTCCCTAGTCAAGTCGGAAATGAATGAATCCAAAGAAGGCATTTTCCATGTAGTGCCAAGGGCACTTTTTGTGGCATGGAAAGTGGAGACAAAGACTGAATAGCTTGGACCTAACTTTGTGAGAATAGAAAGGATGAGTTGATCATCTTTCTTATGTATGCTAAATTATTTCAATTGAAATATAAGCACCTTAAACTTAGTGAAGAATTCATGTAGGGTGTCAAAGTTGCTATGACTTAGACTTATGAGTTCTTTTTCGAGCTCATGACCTCTCATCTCATCAAGCTTCCCAAATAAGAGTTCTAAGGTGTCCCATATGTCTTTGGGAGTATTGGAGGTTTCTAAATGGAAGAAAATTTTTGGAGACATAGACAAGCTTAGTAATCTATAGGCTTCATCACTATGGTTGTACCACTTGACCTTTTCAGCATCAACGCTAGGTTCTACTTCAGTACCCATGGTGATCCTATACAACCCTTTGCTTCTAAGAATGATTGACATTTTAACCTTCCATTCATGATAGTTGAAGGTTGTTAGGGATTTAAGTTGAAAATAATCCATTTTAAGCTTAATTTAGGTGTTGTGTTGATTGCAAGTTGTGAAATTATGCAAAAAGGAGAATGAAAGCAAAGATTTGCAAGTTGTGAAAAGCAAACACAACCCCCTGAAATGTTGAGCCCACCCCCCCCCCCAAATATGCAATTGCACACTCAAAATATGTTAGGCTAAGCTGAGAATGTGTTTTAGAGTAATCAGTGCAAGACTTTAAGCAAACAAGACGTCGAACTCAGTCGAAAATGCGTCCTGAGAGACCCAAATTCTAGGCACTTTATAAACTAGTGCATTTTTGACAAATAATAAGCCTACAGTATGGATAATTGAATTACAAACACTTTTGAAAAAAATGGCACCCAAATCTGAGCTACCATTTGCAAGATATTAAAGGTTCAATTTCCCATAAACTAGTGTTTTTACAAAAAATAGCACTAAAACATTAAAAAAATGCTTATTTTGAGAGAGAAAGTGGCCTTCTAACCACTCATTGGATTTAGAATGGAGTAAGGAATCCAAAGGAGGTCTTTGTGAAGGGTAATTGGCCTCTTCCCAACCCAGGCCTCACCCTTCGTCTTCGTAGGTCGAAGATACAAGTTTAAAGCTAAACCCCCAAAATTTTCAAATTGTCTAAAATACTTAATATTCAGTCAAATTGACTAATTTTTTTTTGAAAAGTCAATTTTAACTAAAAAATTAAAGTAACAGATAGAATGAAATTATTGGCCAAGTATCTCAGAGCCCACACGGGACGCCAAACAAGGAGAGGGTGCCATTTACAAGAAAAAACAGCAGGTGGTAGAATTCTCTTACAAAAAAAGGCGCAATTCTGATTTTGTTGGGAAAAAAATTATTGAATCTACAAACTTCAATGCACAGAAGTAGAGAAGAGAAGAGACAAGTTAAAATTTCAACTTACAGCAGGGAAGAGACAGAGATTTAGTTTCAACACACAGCAAATAGTATTAGTCACTACCTCACTACGCACCTGCGCGTTGGATGCCATACAGCTGCATTTTGTCTTGCTAGAGTCCCACTCCATGCATATCTCACCCTACTAGATGCCCCACATTGACCTCCACATGCAAATGCACTTCCTGGAGAGCTGCCCCAAGCTGAGAGTGGCGTCCAAGAGCAAAAACTAGATGTGCAGAGATCTCTCTTTTCCTTTAGAATGACCAAAAAAAAGGAATTCTACTACCTTTGTTGAAGCCACAATAGATCTATACAAGATGTCTTGGAAAATTTTAACTCAGAAGTGATTTTTTTTAACAAGTTTTCATATGGATTTGCATGAGTTTTCAAGAAACTCTACCAAAACTCTCAAATGCAACGGAGTTAAACAAAAAAAATACTAAGAAAGCAAAGTAAGAATTTCAGAATAAACTACTAGCATAACCAGACACATGATTACCGAAGTGGCTCTGATACCATGTCGGAGTTGTTTCCAGAATCTGGATAATGTGAGTGCAATGGAGACATGATCACACAAGTTGAAGCAAGTGCATACCACATAGATGCTAAAGCAATTTGAAAATAACACAAGAAGATAAATTGCACAAGACAAAATGGAGAAAACTAAATTCTGATTAACACGAGAGGGCCAAAGTGAGGACTACAAATAGGAGAGTATGTAAGTAACTCCTCCACAAAAGGTGGACAAGGCACCCCAAGAATAGACTGTAACTCCTCCATGAAAGGTAGTGACAAGGTGTTAAGAATAGAGAAGTAACTCCCATCAAGGGAGTTATTTATGACATTCTTATGACACATCTATGACACACACCTCCACATAAGCTAGCCTATCCCACAAATGTAAGAAAACTCCATGTATGCACAAGAAATACAATTTCCCTAATTAATAAATAGGGAAAAATAAAAACCTACACTAATATTCTCTACACTAAAAAAAACATACAAGTTGTGTTGGCGTAATGTTGGTAAGTTATTTCTTAATTATTGGTTAAGAAAATTCTTAATATAAGTACATTTATTTAACATAGTTAGCCTTTTAATTCATGTCATCGCATATCAATAAAAAATATAAAAGAAAAGTATAAAGTATAAAGATTCACCACCTCATGTATACTTTTATAGTTAAATGATTATGTCATCCAATAAATAGATATAAAATTCATTAATAAATGTTTCACTTTCTAACCTCTCCAAACTATCACCTCAAATTTTATTGATTAAAAAATCATGGTATTCCCATAGTTTTAAAGTATTATATATTATTAATATTAAATCCATGATATTATAACACTATTTTATTGTTGTTTTTCTATATGGGTATAGATGTCAAATGTTTCATAACATCATCTCTTCTTCAAATTGCCTTTATATACCTAAATTAACTTAACTCATTCCAATTAATAATAATGTAGTATCCTAATATCACTATAATGCCACTATATTATTGATCTAAATTGCATTATATTTACACAATTTACCCTAGAATTCTTCTACATTATTTATAATGGTCATGTCTTATTATTCTCATATAAATTTGTATCACCTTCACCACTATTAATTCATACACAAGAGGGGTGGAGAAAAAGTGTTAATCTCACAATAATTACTCAAAAAGCTAATAAATATTTAGCTTTATTGTAGATATATTAAATATCTAAAAATGGATGGAAAACTATAGTGCCAATAAAGTATTTAAGCATGACTATTAGCTAAATATTGATATGTTTGTGCTATAAATTGATAAAGTAACATGTTTTCTCTTTCAATATTTCCTAATAGATGATAAATGTCATTGGTTCAATGATTGAATTTATGTATAATTTTCCCTTATTTTTGTGTGTGTCTAAATTTTTTCATTGGAGACAAACATATTCTCAATTGTAATAACCAATTTCAACTAATGTCTTAAATGGTTATTAGGAGAGAAACATACAATAAAATTTATAATAATTCCTCCTTTTCCTTGTTACCTTTCTTCTATGTTCAGTAGGGTACTCAAAAAAGGTTAATAAACATGACAATAGTAATTAAAATTTTACTAGGAGTAGCAGCTCAAATAGTAGCAAAGTAAATTTATACAACCTAAGTTTAAGTAATACATTATATCTTAAACCACAATATATTTTTGTGCATTTCATAGGCCATCAGGTTAAAAAATTCAAACATGAACAAAAAATGGTCCCTGGTGATGACATATAATATAATTTCAACCCACTATTATTTCTTAGTACAGGAGGTAAATAAGTATTTATGGAAAATACCCACCCCTTTTAACCAAGGTGATACTTAGTTGTATGCATTGTCATGTCCCTATTAGTTTATCAATACATTTTTTAAGTGAATGGTTGGATACCTAGTTAACTTACATGCCCTTGTTTTCCCTTTGAAAATGGATTTAATAGAAATCAAGGAAAATAATTTGACATGGTCCTTATAAGTAAACTTTGGAGTAGAATGAAGGAGCTTAGAGTTATATATGAGTATAGAGTAGCAGTGCATAAACTTTATAATCAATTCAGGGTCAAAATCAAAATAAATGAATAAATGTTATAATTCTTTTGAAGTGACATTAGAGTTAAACAAGGATGTCATCTTGTTGAGCATGGTCATTCATGCTAGATTTATCATTGATGTCCAAGGTGGATGATGTCATAATGCATTAATGATAAATATGTAAATTTTATGGATTAGAGGATGTAAGGTATGAGTGTAGAGTAGTGAAGACTAAGAAGATGTTGTGAGGGGTTTATAGATCCTTTGGTGATATTTTGGAGGTCCAATTTATCCTTTGGAGAGAGGAAAATGTACATTATTAGCTTATAATAACTAGACCATCACTGCATGTCATCAAGGTGTGCATTAACTAGTCATTTTGTACATTTATTATATGTACTTAGAAATTAAAATATGGTTAAAGGGTGACACAAAGATGATGTCATATGTGCCAAGAGCATGCCCTCCAAATTTGGTATCTTGGCAAGTTGTCTATCTCAAGTTATAAGCTTCCCAAGTTGGTCTACATACTAGATACATGCCAGAGCTCATCAAATTTATGTCTCAAGAAATATATGTTGGTTTTTAAATATATGACCATTGGAGTTCAAACTAAGTATGCTTGCCAAAGAGACAAGTGAGCAAAGAATTATTTTTATAAGCCAATCTATTAATATTTTTGGTATGGTATAGAATGTAATTTTTTTCTATAAAGTGAGAGTAACAACCTCCAAGTGGTGTCTTGTCATAAATTTCCATAAAACTTCCTTTATTTTAGGTCAAAGTTAAAGGTGTTAACTATGGTAAAATTAAAGGAAACCAATGAGCAAGGAAATGCATATAGACACCAAGATATTAACAATTATGGCATGGTATAAATATAAAATTTGAAGTAGACTCCTTTATGAAAAACCTTTAAGTAAAATTATCCATGACATTCTGTAAAAGTGAATATATTTATTGTCTAAGTTGACCATTAAAAACTATGATAAAACTCAATAAACCCAGTTTGAGTAGAATGGTTTTATAACTCATTTAGATTGTTTGGATTTTTGTTTTAAACATTGGGGTATGTTTTTAAATACTTTAATATCAATTTCATGGATTAATTAAGATTTAAAAACATGTTTTTTGTGTAATAAAAACATCATACAACATGATTGTACCTTGAAGGTTTGCATAATGGCATACAAGGTTTGGTTACAGAGTTGCTTAGTATTATTAATAATAAAATGTGAGTACTTTAAATATATGGAAATGGTTTTAAGGTATTGAATTAACTAAATATATGTTCTACATGATCATTTTAGGTTATATAAATAAATAACTAAGTAAAACATAGACTAGTATAAATATGAGGGTTTTAAGACTTAGTATGATAACAAACCTTAGTAGATGGTTTCATGAAAAATATGTTCTTGCAATGTCTTATGAATCTTAGAGTAAAATTATATGGATTTTTTTCATATTTTTATATATTTTAGATAATTATTTAAGAGTTTGAAATGTAGATATGATCATAGGGTTATGTATAAAGGCCTGATATGAAACAGAGACATATGAAAAGAGAAATTGGTCTAAAGTACCAATTTTAACAATAGAGAAATATTGTATATGATAATATGGTTGATATGTGGATCATAGTGAATTATATGTGCATCTATGATGAAACATCATAAATATTCTAATGGTTTGTTTATCTAACAATCTTGACATTGAACTATATGCAAACATGAATGTTGTATGATAATGTCTAGTGGGCATACAAAAGTTATAGTGATGAGTTGGAGGATATTTTCCCTAATTAAATATATATAATGTACATGATTTTTTTTTGACTTTAATGACATATATATCCTTTTAATAATCCTATAATTTAGTGTAAGATGTTGGAACATTGAAGACAAAATGGCTTGTCTAGATGAATGAAGTTTGAGAGAGAAAAAGTCAACAAATTGGTCTACAAGGCCAATAGTTTCCATTAGATCTTATGATATTTTTATGTTATTTTCATATAATGATGTTATAATATCATGTTCATACATTTAAATCCATTTATTATGTTTAATAAAGTGTTATAATTTAATATTTTCTTGACTTTGTTTTGAAGCCAGTTGGCAATTCAGAGTAAGCATCTTACAAAGAAGACTTTGAGTCTTTATACCTTATGTTTAAGAATATAATGAATTTTTTTATTACCCTTAGGTCATTAGGATTATATATATGTGATTTTTTCCATTTTTTTTTTTTTAAATTGAGTTTATGCTTCAATTTTTCAAAATATATTTTATGTGTATGCACAGGCCTATTATGAACAATGTTTTGAGAAAAGTTTCAAGTGGTTGTTGGACCTAAAAGGCATTGTTGACATAAATTTAAGTTTTTTAATGTCTATTTGAGTTTAATTTGATTTTTTCCTACTTTATGAGAAGTTTTTAAGTGTTCCAAGTAAGGCCAAGTGTAATGTGTGACTAAGAAGGCCTAATAGGTCTCCATGAGACCTAAAGAAGGAATGTGGCCTATTAAACTATAACCAACTAAATTTATTGGTTGATTCATTATTTTAACGTGTTTTATGAAATATTTTAATGGTAATTAAAGTATTCAAGTGTGCATTTCTGACCAAGTTATGTGAGAACAAGTGACTTGTATAAAAACAAGGCTAATTAGGCCTATTTGCATGTGTTAGTGAAGAATGTGTGAAATCAAATAAAAGAGCATAAAGAGTATCAGGAAAAGGTCATGTGCAAAATCATAAGGGTTCCATATATATCTAACTAGAGGTCCATGTATCAATATCAGTGCCTATGTGAACTAATCAAGGTGATAGAGGGCTTATTCATCAATGATAGATTTGCTTAAGTGAGAGATAGTTTTAAATGTGATCATGAGTGTCAAGGAGCAAACCATAAGGGAATATTGTGATTAATAAAACCTTCATGAGGAGAGTAGTAGAGTAGAAGTCTATGAGGTTTTTATATATTATCATAGGTGTATTAGATGCTTGAATATTTTGATAAGGTCATGATGAGGTAAATGATGTGTAGAGAGAGAATTTAGAAGATTGAGTATGACATTGATGTCATAAAGAGTATGAGAGAGAGAGAGAGAGAATAATACCATCATCAGGTGTTGATAATCATAAAGGAAAAAGTGGAAAAATCATTGGTGGATGAGTAGGTGATAAGTCATAATAAGGGTTGATTGAGTGGGTGCTTGACCAACAATGGGTTTGGTACCTCCTAGCAAGTTGGTGTTTTCTAAATCCAAGTGGGTGCTTGGTGAATTAGGGGTTGGTGCTCCTTGTTGGGTTTGTGTTCAGCTAAATATTAATTCATTACTTTATATTACTATTTGTCCAATCTTTATTTTAATGATTTTTATCCCCCATTAGGGTTTCCCACTTATATGATGTTTCATGGTTGTTTATGCATTGATTTGGTTGATTAATGCTTTCTTCATGCTTATGTGCATTGGGTTGATATTGATTGATGAATGGTAATGAATGAATGATTAAGTGAAAGTAAAAGAGTCTTAAGGACACTGATTTACCCCCCTTCTTAGTGATTGTGCTTCTAACAATTGGTATCATATCTTTATCCTTTTGAATATAAGTCTAACAACTTGAAGGTGATCCTAAGAAGCACATATGTCTTATGATCAACAATAATAAGAAAACATGTATGATAAATTGTACTATGATAGTGAATAAGGGGAATATGAATTAGACCTTAAAGCTAATATCATAAGTGTCCTTGATGATTTAAGCATCAAAATAATACTATCAAGGATCTCATAAATCAGCTAGAGGATGTCAATGCAATATTTAGATCAAAGGAAGCTGAGTGTGATTAGTTGAAGATAGAGATAGATTATTTGAAGGTCAAGCATGAGTAGATTATAAAAAAAAATAAGATGAAGACCTATGATATGTTTGAAAAGAGAATTAAGGATTTATATGAAATTTTAAGTGGTCATAAGTCTACCAATGATAACTTAGTTCCTAGTTTCAAAGTATATCAAAAGGTGAACAAGGAGAATGCTAATATGAACAAGAAGGTCAACCTCAAAATGAAGACAAATTATATTAGATATCCTAACTCCATAATGTATTTTAATGTTTTCATTGGTTAATGTTTTGATTTTTATTAGTATGTATATAAATTAAAGGATTGTATAAATATGCAACCCAAAAATGAGTTTTTATATGACTATGGCAAAGGAGTCAACTGGAAAGGAAGATATTAGAGATCACATCAATCAAGAGGTATGTCTAACAAGAGTAAGGTTATTTTCTATGAGTGACAATGTGTTGGTCATATTTAAATATTTTTTAAGATCATATTGAATAAGTCCTTAAGTCATAAAAAAATGTTGGTATGGAGACCAAAGAAGCTGATAACTAGTCATGATCATCCTATGGATCAAGGTGAGCTAATTGCCAGGCTAGAATGTCAAGAGTGTTTGGTATCAGCTCAAATTAAGAAGAATAAGGATGATAAGGTGAGTCATAATCAAATAATAAACCAAGGTGGGTTATTTTATACTATAGAGCATAAGTTATATTTGAAAGGATGTCAAAAGTATTCTTTGTTAGCTCAAAAGTATGATGAAGAAGCCAAGTCAAAGGTCAAGCCTAAGTTGGTTACGCCTAAAAGGATGTTGAAGAATATTCAATCTTGTGAGAATATGGATATATATAAATCTCTAAAATTTATGTTTTTATAATTCCCTATGAAAGGGATGTCTCTGTTATGCTTCATGGAGACATTTATCATCAAATAGAAGCAAGTGTGAAGGCCATCAATCAAGTTAGACATGGAGTTGAGTCACCAAATTTGGTAAGTATTTTGTGAAATTTTGATATCCTAACATTGAATAAGGATTTGTGGCTCATATATTCCATACGAGTATGGATCCATTACAAAAAATCTAGAAAGTGATTTGGAAACCTAAGTAGGTCTAATTAGAGGGCTAGTTTGTGAAGTAGCTACCATGTATAAAAAAGTTAAGACCTAAAATTTGGTATGCTTGTGGGGGCATATAAAATATCCCTAGATATGAAATTTTAAGGTCTGGAGATTAGTATATAAAAAGGTATGGCCTCTTTTATAATGAAACCAAAAACTATCAAGACCATAAAATTACCAATAGGACAAGATCTAAAAAAATCTATGAATTGATTCATATTAAATGAAATAAAATAATTACAAACCATGCATAAATAAGCCTCAAATCTGAATTACAGTTGACATGTAAAAATTTGAAAAAACTAAAATCTAAAAACCCCTATATTTAGCAACTACTATTTATAGTAAGTTTTTCATGCAAGCGCATGCAACTCTAAAAATATCTTGAAATACTCTAAATTTTAAAAATTTCTTATGGGATGAATTTGAATTGAAATTAATGTTTTTTCTTAAAAATATATCATTTCTACAAATAGGAAAATCTTGAAAAAATAATTAAATTACAATTTTGGACCCTCATATGATCACATATTGCCTCCAAAAAATATCAAAAACATCCTCAAGTAGATATAACCTCTTATTATAGAAACTAACTTTTTGATATGGTTATTTTTTCATGTGGAAGAGCTCAAACAGAGCTATGATTCAAAAGTTGTGGCCTCTAGAAGGTTGGCCTAATTTTTTTGCATCATTCTCCTTTGATTGAAAACAACTCAACTCTTGTGAGTGCCCTAATTGTACTACTACAATTTTTCTTTGTCAATATTCTTTATCTCACACTTTTTAATCCAAGTGTTGTCTTATTTTTCCAATCCTTCCCACTAGACCAAATACCTGTTATAATTCCCTTGCCTTGTGCTCACTGTCTTTATATCCAAAACCTGCACTATATTTTCCTTCTTCTTTGGAACATGTTGCTACCAATTTACTTCTTCATCTTCATCATATTCACCATCTTATCCATGGAACTCATATAAATCTGAAACACTAAATACTATAGCGATATCAAAATTCTATGGTAAACTCACCTCATAAGCATTATCATTAATTTTATTCACAATTTTGCATGGTCTAATTTTCTTATACTTTAACTTGTTATGCATGACTTTTGGAAATCTTTCTTTCCTAAAAAATTACCAACTCTCCTTCTTAAAATACCTTGGATCTTATCTTGACATCTATTGTTTCTTTATATTTCTCATTACTTTCTTACAAATTTCTTCTTACTCCTTACAACTACTACATATACTCTACAAACACTTTTACATTATCACTAACTCGATCTACAATTGGTAATTGTACTAAATCTAAAATACCCATAGGATTTCTCCCATAAACAATTTGAAATGGTGACTTTCCTATTGATCTATTCACTAAACTATTATATGCAAACTCAGCTTATGGTAAAGCCAAGTCCCATTGCTTGGGATTCTCTCCCACTATACATCTCAAGAAATTTCCCAAGCTCATATTCATAACTTATGTCTATCCATCAATTTATGGGTGATATTCACTATTTACCTGTAGCTTAGTATCCATATTCTTCCAAAAATTCCTCCAAAAATGACTTGTAAAATTCATTTCCCTATCTGAAATAATATTTTTTGGAACACCATGCAGTCTCACAATATCCTTAAAAAATACTTCTACAAATCTAGTGGCATCATTGGTTTTCTTACATGAAATGAAATGAACCATTTTATAAAATATATCTACAATAACAAAAATTGGATCATCACCTCTCTATGTGCTTGGTAATCCCAACACAAAATCCTTACTCAAATCTATCCATGGTCCTTTTGAAACCCATAATGGCATGTATAATCCAGTATTTTTTGCATGTCATTTAGCCACCAAACATATCTTGCACCTTGAAACATACCTTGTCACATCTCTCTTCATATTTTGCCAAAAATAATTTTCATCCACCAAATCTATTGTCTTCATTTTACCAAAATGTCCAACAAAACTACCACTATGTAATTCTCTTGTTAAATTGTCTCATAGAGATCCAACTAAAATTCATAACTATTTACCTTTGAATAAATAACCCTCTTTTATAAGATACTAATTATAAATAATATATGTCCTACCTGTTAATGGATTCCTACACTATTCAAATACCCTGCCAAAATATGGATCAATATCATATAATTCTTTGATAGCTTCAAATCCAACTACCTCACTCACCATAGTAGTTAATAACGCTACTCTCATGCTCAATGCATCATCTACCTAATTCTATTTTCCAGACTTATGTTTCAACACAAAAGTAACCCTTGCAAGAATGATACCCACTTTGCATGCCTACTATTCAACTTCTTTTGTGTATTCATATACTTCAAAGCCTCATGATCTATAAATAAGATAAACTCCTTAGGCACTGGATAATGTCTCCAATGTACTAATGCATGTACAATTTCATAAAGTTCAACATCATAGGTAGAATACTTTGTTCTTACCTCATTCAATTTCTAACTAAAATATGTTATTATTTTTTCTTCTCGATTCAACACAGCACCAATTCCAACAAATGAAGCATCGCAATCAACCTAAAACACTTTGTTAAAATCCAATAATGATAAAATTACTTTTTTTAAATCTTCTTATTCAAAAATTCAAAGCTTTCTATGGTTTCTCTAGTCCATGAAAATTCCTTCCCTCTCATGCAATCTATTATTGTTACCACAATATTATTAAAAAAACTAATAAATGTTCTGTAAAAAGTTTCTAAACCATGGAAAATTCTTACCTCTATAATGCTTTTTGGAATAGGCCACTCAACAATTGGCTTTATCTTTTCTTCATCCATTCTCACACCATCTACTAAAACTACAAATCCTAAAAATACCAAACTATTCTACATAAACTTGCACTTCTTCAAATTTACATACAACTTTTCCTTTCTTAACAAATACATTATCATTCTCAAATGTTGTAAGTTCTCATCTTTAGTCTTATTGAATATCAAAATATCATCAAAATAAATAACCACAAACTTACCAATATATTCTCATAGTATTGTATTCATCACCTTCATAAATGCACTAGGTGAATTAGATAATCTGAATGGCATCACCATCCACTCATATAAGCCATACCTAGTCTTGACTATAGTTTTCCAATCATCTCCTTCATAAATTTGAATTTGATATTAACCACTCCTTAGATAAATCTTGGTAAAATATTTTTCTCCTATAATCACATCCATCATATCATCTAAACGAGGTATATAAAGCCTATACTTTATTGTAATTTTATTGATTACCTTACTATCAACACATATTATCCATCCTCCATCTTTCTTGGGATTTATAAATGTTGGTGTTGCACATGGACTCATACTCTCCCTTATCACCTTCTTTCTTAGCAATTTAGTAACCTATTTATTTAATTTTTCATGTTCTATTGGACTCATCCTATAAGTTGCTTTATTGGGTAGAGCTGATCCTAGAATCAAATCAATGTGATGTTGAATATCTCTTTTTGGTGGTAAACCATCTTGTAACTCATTAGGCATAACATATGCATTTTATTTCAACACTCTTTCTACTTTAATTGGTATTTACACCATTTCTATCTCTTCATTCTTTGTTATTATTACATAACAACAACCTGCCACTTTCATATCTTGGATAAATTCTTTGGTAGAGAGCATGCTTTCTACTTTATCTTCCTCTTTAAGAGGTAAAAAAACTACCTTCATACACCATTTCTAAAAAGTGTACGTGTTCTTTGCTCCATCATGAATTAATTTTTTGTCAAATTGCCATGGTCTTCCCAATAACATATGGCATGTATCCATCAAAATAACATCACACCATATTTTATCATTATAAATTTTTCCTATGTAAAACTTGATTAAGCACCTTTTATCTATTGCAACTTCATTCCCTTTCTTAAACCATGAAATCCAATAAGGATTAGGATGTTTTTCACATTATAAATGTAGTTTCTCTACCATTTATTTAGAAACCATATTTTCACAACTACAACCATCGATAATTACTTTACATACCTTTCCACCTGAAGTACATATTATTCAAAAAATGTTTCATCATAGCCATACTTCACAGTTTATTTATTCTACACTTGTTTCTTCATTAGAGTGATCATTGTTCTTCTCATCATGAGATTCTCTCCAACATCTATAGGTGCAACTTTAGTATTTTTCTCTTCTACCTCAACCTCAACTAGATTCACTCTTGGGTGATCCTCTTGCATCCTTTCTTTATCTTGATAGTGTGGATACTCAAATGTTCTATGCCCTTCTTCTCCACATCTATAAAAAACATAAGATCTACAATGATTTGGAAACCATCCTCTAGAACCACCATAACCTCATCCTCTCTGAAACCCTCTTCATCTTTATTGGTATTGAAACCCTTTCCTATTGTCATCTTACCTTTTTATACCACATGATGATCACCTATATTAGTATTAGACTCACCTCTGGTGGTATTAAACCCACCTCATCCCCTATTTAGAGGGGATTGACCTCTTCTTAGACCAAAAGATGTTCTTTTAAAATTTTATCGATTTTCTTTTTCTTCTGCCTTCAAAGCTAATTAATAAGCCTCCTCTATGCATGTTTAATTCATCTTGAATAGTAAATTTCAAACAATTTGCATACCTTGAAGCCATCTACTCTTCTATCTCATCATGCTCCACTCATATGAAAATCTTATAAAATTCATTTGTATACTCTTGTATACTATGATATTTTTGCCTCAAATTTTGAAATCTTTTGTGTAAGGTTTGTACATAATCCATAGGAAGAAATTTATCCCTCATCTTCTTCTCCATTTATTTCCATGTATTAATATTCTCTTTACATTTTCTTTATCTCTCTTTCTATAGGTGATCCCACTAAATCATTGCATGACCTTTCAACTTTATGCATGCAAACTTTACCTTCTTGTCTTCTCTCATAATCTTCCACTCAAAGAACTTTTCCATTCTATTCATCTAATCTATCAAATCTTATGGTTTTAAAATACCTCTATAATCTATAACATCAACCTTTATTCCTTCATTTCTTCCTTATAAAGCATGAACCATCTTCTCTTCCATCGATGGTGGATGCTCTTTTTATTTTTCTTCTTTTTGAACTTCCTCATCATGATCTATGTCCTTCTCATCACCACATTATCTTCTTCTTTGATTTGTGATAACCTCAGTTAATTATTCCACCTACCTCTAAAGCTCTTATATAATCTAGTTCATCTATTTAATACCTCTTCACCCTCTAACCATGTCTTACTCAAAGATTAAAAATTTCTCTAATAGCAAATAATGAAATCAAAAACTATCAAGACAATAAAATTACCAATAGGCCATGATCTAAAACAATCTCTGAATTGATTTGTATTGAATTAATTAAAATAATTAAAAACCATGCATAAATAAGCCTCAACTTGGAATTAGAGTTGACATGCAAAAATTTTAAAAAGCTAAAATCTAAAACAAAACCTTATTTTTAGTAGCAACTATTTATAGTAAGTTTTGCATGTAAGCACGCACAACTCTAAAAATCTCTTGAAAAACTTTAAATTCTAAAATTAGCTTATGGGATGAATTTGAACTAAAGTTAATGTTTGGTCCTAAAAATATATAATTTCTAAAAATATAAAAATCCTAAAAAAATAATTAAATTGTAATTTTGGACCCTCAAATGATCATGTATGGCCTCTAAAAAATATTGAAAAAAACCCTAAGAGGATAAAACCTCTTAAGATAGAAACAAAAATTTTGATACAGTTATTTTGGTGCATGAAAGATCTCAAAAATAGATACAGGTCAAAATTTACGGCCTTTGGAAGGTTGGCCTATTTTTTTTGCATCATTTTATAAACATCAAGAGCTACAAGGAAGCTTAGTGGACCTAATGTGGAAAAAAATACAAAGTTAAATAATAAAAGGTCAATCAAGTCAAAATGAAGCATGATATAAGTATGTTAGAACATGATAAAGGAAATGAAGATGGATATTATTCATCCATATGTTTGTATATGAGATGGCTTCAAGATGTATAAAGGTATGTAATGGTTCATATGTTTCATGGATGCATGCATAGTATGATTGATTATGTGAGTATATTAGGGATGTTTTGAAATTTCAAATGGTGAGTGCATATGTTTTTAAAACTAAAGGGGAATACCTAAGTTAGTTTTGAGTAGGTATATATTAGTTTTTGTGAAGTGGGCTATGAGCTTGTATGCTTGATATGACAAGAAAGCCAGCGAACCTAATGTCTCTTTATTGAGAGAGAATTTAAAGGCTTGATAAGTCATCAAAAGTTTTAGTAACACTTTTTTGGAAATAGTCTTAAAAACTCAGCATAGAACATAGTGAGCTATGAATATCCTTAGTAAATATTTTAGTATCTCTATAAACAACTCTAAAGATGTTCCATCAAGCTATGAAGATGTTCTATTGAAGCTCTGAAGAAGAGGCTATATGAGTTTGTTTGAATTTTTACATGGGGTCTTGAGAGATTTGACAGTGGTCTCATCATAGAACATAGTGATCTACACATAGCCTTAGTCAAGCTCTGAAGATATATGTAATTAGCTCTAAAGATGTTCCATTAAACTATGAATATGTTCTGTTGAAGCTCTTAATAAGAGATTGTATGAGGTTAATTGTGTTTGTATGATTATTAAACATATATGAATTGAGGTAATAAGACACAAAGGAGGAGTTCATTATAATCATGAGTGAACATGATATGAAGGCTAAGGGGAGTCCCTTTGTCTATAAAAAGGTCTAAGATAGATGATGAGAAGACCTAAGGTAGTTATGAGCTAAATATTAGTGCAAGAGTTGTGTTGATCAGTCATCAATAGTAGCTCATATGTGGGAAAGGATGTCAAAAATAAAGATATATCATTCAATATACATGGAGGTACAAGGTTTATCAAATAAAACAAAGAGGTATGATGTTATGGTGAGCTAGTGGATCAAGGTCTACATCAGGTTTGATGATAGTATATTTTAAACTCAATATCAGTCATATCAAGAACAAGTAGATGGAGATGATCATGGTGATAGGGGAGATTATATATGATGATTTAGGTATGTGTGGGCATGGTTTGTTAAGATCAGCTCCAAGGATCAAATAATAGTTTATTTAAAATCTTTTATCATTAATGTCAAAGGGGGGGGAAGATTCGAAGGAGTTAAGATTAGTAAGAAGACATTTTGAGAGTGATTTTTCCATCAATGACAAAAGAGGATATTTTTGATCATGGTCATTGATGTTAGAGTTGTCATTTATGTTTAAGGTGCATGATGTCATGATGTATTAATGACAAAGAGGTTAGTTTTATAGACTGGAGGATGTATGTCATGAGTACATAGCATTGAGGACCAAGAGGATGTTGTGAGGGGTTTGTAGTTCCTTTGGTGAGATTTTGTAGATCTAATTTATCCTTTGGAGAAAGGAAAATGCACATTCCTAGCTTAGAAGAACTAGACCATCATTGCATGCCATCAGGGAATGAATGAACCAGTCATTTTTTGCATTTATTATATGTACCTAAAAATTCAAATGTGGTATAAAGCTGACATATAGATGATGTCATGTGTGCAAAACATATGCCCTCAAAATTTGGTGTCTTGACAAGTTGTGTATCTCAAGTTATAAGCTTATCAAGTTGGACTACAGACTCAATATGTGCTAAAGCCCATCAAATTCATGTCTCAATAAATAGCTGTTCGTTTTCAAATATATGACCATTGGAGTTTGAACTAAGTATGCTTGCCAAATAGATAAGTGAGCAAAGACTTATTTTTAGAAGCTAATCTATTAAGAATTTTGGTATGGTGTAAAAGGAAAATTTGTTCTAGAAAGTGAGAAGAATAACCTCCAAGTGGTGGTTTGTCATAAATTTCCATACAACTACCTTTATTTTAGGTCAAATTCAAAGGTATTGACTATGATAAAAACAAACAAACCAATGAGAAAAGAAATGCATGTAGATACTAAGATATTGATAATTCTGGCATGGTATAAAAATAAAATATTAATTAGACTCCTTGATGAAAAACCTCCAAGAGTAATTTATCCATTAAATTCCATAAAAGTGAATTTTTTACTTGTCCAAGTTAACCATTACAATCTATGATAAAACTCAATAAATTTGGTTTGAATATTATGGTTTTAGAACTCATTTAGAGCATTTAGATTGATGTTTTAAGCATTGTGGGATGTTTTTAACTATTTTAATATCCATTACATACATTTATTGATATTTAAGAACATTTTTTTGTGTAATAAAAACATTAGATAACATGATTGTACCTTGAAGATTTGCATAATGGCATACAAGGTTTGGTTGCATAATTTCTTAGTGTTATTAGTCATAAAAGGTGAGTAATTTAAATGTTTGAAAATAATATTAAGGTCTTAAAGTCACTAAATATATTTATACATGATTAATTTAGGTTTTATAAATAAATAACTAAGCAAACCAAAGACTATAAATATATTTATACATGATTAATTTAGGTTTTATAAATAAATAACTAAGCAAACCATAGACTAGAATAAATATGAGGGTTTTAAGACTTAGTATGATAACAAACCTTAGTAGATGGTTTCATGAAGAATATGGACTTGAAAGCTCTTATGGATCTTAAACAAAATTAGATGGAATTTATTCATAGTTTTATAAAGTGTATATCATGATTTAATATTTTGGAATTCAAATCTAAGAACAGGGTTGTGTTCAAAGGCCTGATATAAAATGAAGACATATGGAAAGATAGATTGGTCTACAGGACCAATATGAACAATACAGAAATATTGTCTATGATAACATGGTTGATATATGGATCATATTGAATTATATGTTATTCCATAATGAAACAACATAAATATTCTAATTTTTTGTTGGTCTAACAATCTTGACAATGAACTATATGCAAACATGAATGTTGTATGCTAAGGTATAGTGGGCATATAGCAATTGCAGTGATGAGTTAGAGGCTCTTTACCATAATTAAATATATATAATGTACATGATGTTGTTGTTTTTTTAATTTAATTAAATATCCATCATTTTAATAATATTTAAATTTATTTTAAGATGTTGGAACATTGAATCCAAAATGGTTTGTTTGGCTGAGTGAAGTCTATAAGAGAGCAAGTCAACAAATTAGTTTACAAGACCAATAGGTTTCATTAGAGATTATGACATGTTTATTTTAGTTTGTTATAATTATGTTATAAAATAATTTTCATGAATTTAAATCACTTTATTATGTTCAATTATGTTTCAAAAGTTCATGTTCCTTGACTGTGTTTTGAAGATAGTTGACAGTTCAAAGTCAGCAATTTGAAGAGAAGAGTTTGAGCACATATAATTTGAGTTGAAGCATATAATTAAGTTTTTTATTTAATTAAGGTTATTATTCTTTTGTAAATGTGATTTTTTTCCATTTTTATATATAAAAATTGATTTTATGCTTTAGTTGTTCAAAATAGATTTTTTGGGTATGCACAAGCCTATTGTGAACAGTGTTTTGAGAAAAGATTCAAGTGGTGGTTGGACCTAAAAGTGTTGTGGACATAAATTTAAGTTTTATTAGGTATATTTGAGTTTAATTTGAGGTTTTCCTACTATATGATAATTTTTTTTTCCAAGGAAGGCCAACTATAACGTGTGACTAAGAAGGCCTAATAGGTCTCCATAAGACCTAAAGAAGGAATGTAGCCTATTAAGCTATGGTCAACCTAATTTATTTGTTGATTAATTATTGTAACATGTTATATGACATATTTTAATGTTAATTAAAGTATTCTAGTGTGCATATATAACCAAGGTGTGTGAGATAATGTGACTTGTATAAAATTAAGGCTAATGAGGCCTATTTGGGTGTGTTAGTGAAGAATGTGTGCAAGTGAATAAAAGAAAAAAAAGAGGAATAGAATGAGGTCATGTATACCATTATATTGGTTTCATTAATATATAATAGGAGGTTTTTGTATGAATATAAATGCCTATGTGAACTAATCAAGGTGATAGAGGGCTTATTGATCAATGATAAATTCACTTGAGTGAGAGGTAGTTTTGAATGTGATCATGAGTGTCAAGGAGCAGACCATAAGGGAATATTGTGATTAATATAACCTCCATGAGAATATTAATAGATTATAAGTGTATTAGGTTTTCATATATGATCAAAAGGTGTATTAGAGGCCTGAATATGTTGATAAATCCATGATGAGGTAGCTGATGTATAGAGAGAAGATGAAAGATTAAGTATGACATTGATGTCATAGAGAGCAGAAGAAAGAGAGATATCAAAATAATAGCATCATCAAGTGTTTATAATAATCAAGGAAAAGGTGAAAAAATAATTGGTGGTTAATTGGGTGTTAAGTCATCATAATTGTTAATTAAATGGGTGTTTGATCAATAAGGAGGTTGGTGCCTACCATCAAGTTGGTGCTTACTAAAACCAAGTGGGTGCTTGGTGAATTATGGGTTGGTAATCCTTGTTGGGTTAGTGCTTAGATAAATATTGATTCATTTTTTTATATTTTTTTTATCCAAGCTTTATTTCAGTGGGTTTTACCCCCCATGAGGCTTTCCCACTTATATGATGTGTTATGGTTGTTTATGCATTTCTTTGATTGATTAATGCTTTATTCATGATTATGTACATTGGGTTGATATTTATTGATTAATGGTAATTAATTGATTATGAATCCAAATTAAAAGACTATTAAAGACACTAATTCACCCACCCTCTCTCAGTGATTGTGCTTCCAACATGTTTATCATTGGTGAAAGGGATGCCCACCTACCTAATTATGTTTTAAATTTAATTTTATATTTGTATGGTCTTATTTTAATTTTAAAAACAACACATAGTTTGAGAGGCCATTTAAAATCTCTATAGTTATTCTACCAAGAGGTGGTAATGCTAGTGAAGACTAGAAAAAAGTCATGATATTTTCTCTATGGAGGAAAAAATGAGTTATTTTTTGAAAGAAGAACAATGGAACTAAAGGAAGAATATAATTATCTAGGTATTTAATTCATAAAAATCTTAGTTGGATTAATTTTAGGGAAAACATAACTCAAGGGGGTGGAAGGAATTATACTCACTACAAAATAGGTTTAGGAATGAATAATTATGGGTATGGAAAATTTAAAAAAACCTTTTTTGGCCTACATCTCATGTTAGTGGTCCTATATGGATGTGAAATTATGGGAAACAATGTGTTAGACCTAAATTAAATACACATAGAGAGAATCCAAAATAAAATTAAGTAGAAGCAGCCCCAATATCAAAGATTAAATTCCATATGATATTATATCAGCCAAAACAAGTACTTTTCCATTAGAAGCATCTACAATGACTCAGACATTAATTTATTTTAAAAATATTTAAATTATGGAGAACCATAAATAGCCCAAAATTATTATAAAAAAGGGATACTTGCAATAAAATAAACATGGATAAAACAAAAAAATAAATAGATAAGTAAATGTGACATCAACATGCAATAATGTCCAAACAAAAATGAGGAAATAAAAAATTATGTGAGAGAAATTTATGCTAGCCATGTGGACAAAGCTATTGGGATAGAATAAAGCATATTACATCAAATAGTTTATTCCCACTTTGGATCACAAATAAAAGTCATACATAGTGGAAATTTAAAATGGAAAGCAAACATGTTGATGGCATAGTTAAGGACTAACTCACATCATATTAGATGTAAAATTGGTAGGTTGATAGTTCCCAGGGAAGAAAAGGAAATTAAAACAAGGTTATATTCTATCAAGGGAGTAGTTGAGATAAAACGAAACTTCATTATGAATTTTAAATCCTATAGTGACATATGTATCAAGTAAAGAGATATCTTAAGGTTTGACAACTTAAATGACTTATTTGAAGTGGAAAGGTTAAATAAAATATTAAATTTTATAATAAATATCCATAGTATAAGAGATAGCATCAAGAAGGTTTTAAAAAAATTGTAATATTAGTAGGACAACACATGTGTCAAGTGGTTGTCTTAGCACATAACAACATTATTGTAGTTCTTGACCCCATATACTACTTAGTCTCATGGACATTATTAAAATATATCGTTCATTAATTTATTCAATCTTATATTTAATATATCCAATCTATTGGAATCCTCTATTTAACCTCACAAGGAATATACCCCCTCTGTTTTATTTTCAAGGTAATTCTCCCACTTCAAAAGAACTTAATTTAAAATTAATTCTTTATGCCACTAAATATTTTACTTTAATAAAATAAATAATTTAGAAAAAAAAACCTCAATAAAATAATGGAAGGTGTCTAAATTCTCACCACCACTAGTGTGTTTTCTCATATTTAACATGGTTAGTACCACTTTTACTAAAACATACACTTTATTTTAATTGACCCAATGCTCACTCCATTCCACTTAAACATGAATTTTTTCCCATTATAAAAAACTCTTAAAATAATGCATACATTATTATCCAATAATTGTTAGTTATAATAATAATAATTATATTCATTATTAACATAACCACATTGGCCTAATGTTTGTGCTTCAATCGTTAGCCATTATATGTTGGCCACTAGGTCATAGGTTTGATACTGATTTAACCACAATGAATGGCATGGGGTGGTTGTGTGTCATTCATAAGACTAGGGAATTTCCCTATATGTTATTTAGTGATTGTTGTTAACAATGACACATTTTGCTAGGGTACTAGGCTAGGTTGACACCTCTAGGTATCAAAAAGAATATTACCACATTTACCACTACCATTCCTCAACTAATATGCTAGTTTATTACTTATCCTTTAATATTTACAAACTTTTATCCATACAAAATAACATAACTCCTCTTATAATACTTCTTTCACTTTGTTAGAAATGATAATATTCAAAACTTATGGATATGTCCCATAATAATTTCCTGTTAATTGACTTATAAATATGTTGATATCCATAATTTGGAATTATTAAAATGAATAAAATTTAGACTTTATGCCAGATTCATTATAATAGGAAGGAGACATCCTCTCACTAAATTTATTGGTCCATAATTGGAAGATTATTCAATACTTAGTAATATATATAATATACCTCTTCCAATAATTTAAAAAATGAAGGGTATCATATTTCACCTAATGTGAAGTAAACAATCTAGAATTTTAATCAGGATCACACACATAATCATAATATACACACTAATAACCACTATTAGAAGAGAATAAAACATATCCACATCACTAATTATATAAAAAGGCTTTGATATATGCTTGTCACTCACCTTTCTATCTATCGACCCTCAAGTTAATCGATAATAAGAGAATTTAAAAAAGTCATATGACATAGATGCCAACAACTACTAACTTGACTCCTCTAATCACTATCAACACTTAGTTCACAATAAAATACTACACAAACCACAAGTGGTTAAACATGTTGCCACAATAAAAATATCAACATGCACTATCCCTTCTTCTATGCCATATTCAGGACCATAGAGAATATTATTCAAATTACACACATGTATGAAGGATCATAAAGACAAAGATTAGATTGATTCCCTATGAGTTCCTTATAGAAAAGGTGGGGCATTGCAAGTAGAATTTGATATGAAACAACTAAAATCTAAATAATCACATATTTAAATTCCACCCCTAACTCCTAAAATTGTATGAGATGGGGTAGAAGAGGTAGCATCTAAGAGGTTTCTTGCTGAGCTAGTAAAATAATTTAAAGAGAAAAGACAAGAGGATTTACATACCCCTAAAAAATACATTCTTGTTGGAGTACTAATTTATACACCTTACACAAAATAATATGGTATTTAGTCCTTTCTCCATTAACTTGAACTTCTTTTTAAAATATAATAACAAGCCCTTATTTACCTGAAAGGAAGGTTTGAACATGCATTCCTAGATACAATTGAACAAAATGACATATTAATATGATTACCAAAATAATTCCTAGAAGAGTTCAATCCATTAACTCCATCTAGAAGATATTATTTTCCCCTAAAAAATCCCCAAGTCATCATTCACTATTTTCCTTGCGTTAATAATATTGATAATGAATTTAAAGAGTGGGTTACAAAATTCAATGGTGCACAAGTGGCTCATATAATCATTAAAGATATGGAAGGAGAAAACCTTGGTAGTGAATATATTACATTTGAATTCCTCATCAATACTGCTATAGGTAATTCACATAAGAAAACATACATGTATCATTTTTTACTACCTTTAGGGGAATGGTGAGTGAGGACCTAGATACATTCATCTTGTGTCATAGTTATGACTAAAATTAATATGCCCAAAAGATGAAATTATTACTAACCACACTTAAAGACACAACCCTTTATTGGTTCATGGGGTTGCAAAAGAATTTAATATAGGATTAGATAGAGATGAAATACATATTTCTCTCCAAGTATCAATACTATTATATATGGAAGGACTTTATAAGAGATGACATATGCAAGATGTCACAAAATGAAGAGGAATCTTTAGATGACTATATGAAAAAATTCCTTTTCAACCTTCAAAAATTTAAATAGAATAGGTTAGATAAAGAGTCCATAAGGCTGATATTTCTGAAAAAATCAATGAGGAATGCTTGGAGGCATTGGATCTCATGAGAAATGGAGATGTTTTAATAAAATGTTTTGATTATATCATCATGTTGTGTAGAAATTAGTCAAGGTCTAAAATTAAATAGACCTACAATGTTAAATATTTTCCATCATCATCCTCTACTACCATGAATGGAATCTAAAGGATGAAAATCAATAACTTGATAAAATATGAAGTAGGATATTATCAACCACTTAGCCATACAACTTGAAACATGCATTAAAAATGAGAAGAATTAGGGCAATCTCTAATTGTATACTACCTATATTTCCATAGAAAGAGAGTAGATTATAGGTGTCCAACCAACCAAATAAAGGTAAAAAACATCATGGAGGAGGAATCAAAAAAATAATATTCACATGTTTGTTAGAGATGGAGATGAAATATTTAACATGGATCAACATAAATCATGGTTACAAAGACTTCAAAATATAGGTGTCAATAAACACTCCATTTTATAAATTGTAATTTTCATTTTCCCGTCCTAAAAATGGCATGGACCCACCCATTAGAATCAAACACATTGAATTCCATCACAAAACCAATCTTGACCACAAAAAATTTCCAACCTCATGCTAATTGGCACTAATTCTAACATCAACCATGGCAATAACAAAATCATAACAATCAATAGTCTCAACCCTCTAACCAATGGAAGTAGCCATGGGGAGAAACATAACCATGACTTGATAAGAATAATAGGTACTAATAACTTGTAGACACTATTTATGAATTATATACCATCTTGGTCTTATATACTTGGAAAATGCATATCATAGGTGTATCTTCCATTTCTAGACATTTTAAATTGCCAAAAGGCTCACCTACACTATCTCTCTATACCTCATTACTTATCTCTTAGTCTTACCAACATTATTTTGATGATCCAAGCCTACTACCCCACCTAAAATGTTATAAACTTTTTTATCTTCCATCTCTTCATGTTCTGGACCTACACCTATTTTCCAACTGCTCAAACATTTTTGTCCTAGTAAGATGTTTACATCAACAAAAGTGTCCTACCCTAATGGGAATGTCCAATGCCCTAAATTCATCCAATTTTCAAATGAAACATATTACTATGGTTGGCCTAAATGTTTTAATGTGATATATTCTCCAAAGGGATTGGTATAAATATAATACAAACCCTCATTTATTTTAAACCTAGAAACTTCTTACCTACTCATAAGAAAACCTAGCAAAATCATTATATCAAGCATTCAAATGAGAAAACCTTCCCTATTCTCTCCTATTTTCATATCAGTCATAGGGACAACACATATAAAATTATAAATTAATGATCATTCCAAAATATATATACATATTCCAAGTTAAAATCTAGTTCATTGTTGTACTTGTTTATCTTATATTTCATGATTCATACATAATTCAACATGTAGGGGATAACTACAAAAGTCTGAGGTCCTCTTTAAAGTATTGGATATGCTAGTTCTCATTTATAGAGGGGTATTTGGGTCAGTTCAACACTATGTGCCCACTAACCCATTTTCCTATAGATAATATGAAGATGAATAACTAGGGTTTTGTTATTTGACAAGGAGAAATAGTCTAAGTCCTAAATTTGAATGCACCAAAATGAAGGTGACAGAGAACCTAGAACCATCTAGGTGATCACATATAATTTCAATAGGAATTATGTATTATACACCTTTTTCCAAGTTAAAAGTATCATCAAAATAATTATCCTAGGTTGACACAAGTTTTTGTTGCTATAGAGGCACAATTTATAGAATCAAGTGACTATTACAAAATCTAGATCTAATCCAATTTTTGCCTATTTTAGATCAATATTTATATAAGCATTAAAACTAGATAAGTATATTTTTTCACTTTTATATTTATTATATCTATAATTTCTATTTTTATCATCTCAACATAATAAATTTAGTATATGTTTATCTATGTTTTGTAAACAATTGGCCTACTCTAGAGATAATCTACCATCCTTGTGCCCTAAACTAGTTCTTCCACCTTTAACCTTAGAACCCTCACATATATATTTTAGGGTTAAACATTTGGTGAACTTGATTCATTTGAATTCAAAAAAAAATATTCATGGGGTTTCCATCCTCCTAGTGTTTTAGCTCTATGTGATGGATTTTCATATCTAAAACTTTACCCTAGGGTTTTATCCTCCTCTAGTCACAAGGGCTTCATATGAATATTTATTTAAGTGGAATATTCATTTATTAGTGTATTTTATCCCCCAAACTAATCCAATTAAAAATTCCTTAGATGTATCTTCTACTTAGGTTGGTATACTAAACAACCTCTTTTTATTCGCTAAAACTTAGTACAAAGTTTTTAATTCTTGTAATTTTATATTTTTAGTAAATATTGATATACAAGGTTAATGGTGTGCCTATTTTATAATTAATTTCTATGTTTAGTTAAAAATCATGTTTTATTTTTAAAAATATCTCATATCTATGAAATAATTTTTTGTTTTAACATAATTTTTAATTCTTTATTGGGAATATTCTATGGTTTTCCCTGTGGATCATTCCACATTATGTGGCATATTTTTGATTCATAATATATCAAAATTTAAATTAATCATAGGTTCTTGATAACTATGTTTTTATATAACAAAAACTCTTTTTTTCCAAAATATTGTGTGGTGTTTACAAGTTTAGCAATTTACTATTTTTAGTAAATTTAGACATATAGGTCATACACTATACTTTCATTTCCATATTTTTTGGTTTAATCTCATTTCCTATTTTTCCATAAAAAAATATCTCATATTTTTGATAAACTAATACAATAGTCATAAATTTTTATATCCTTATTTTATCATGATTGATTGCTCCTTACCATTTGTATGTCTTTCTTATCCTATTCTCATATCAATTTTTTAAACATTTAAAATGGATACAAAGAAGAATCTTCCTCCACATAACCCTAAGGAGGGTGATAGCTACCTACCCTCTAAATAGGTCCATATTATCACTCCTTTAAGTGGTAAGGTAGATGGTGTATGTAAGCATGTTCAATATGAGGTACCTCGGGTTTGTGCTTGTGAAGCCTTGAGAGATTAAATCACTAGTATGAGAAAGTAAATGAAAGAATTGAAAAATCATATCACATTCCTATATAATCCAACACATGTTAGTATTAATTATATGTTCACATCCTCATCTACCAATGTTATACCAAACAAGGTTTCATATCCAAATGAAAAGTTACAACAGAATACATCTAAAATAAGTGATACAAAAGGTGACCAAAAGGATACTAATATTTCAAGTGAAATCCTAAGATAAATTATTCAAGACAAAATGATCCAACTACCTTCCATACATCTTATAATGGTATCCAAATACTATTGTGCATATCATAGAATGCATGGGCATCATACAGATTATTATGTGCATTAAAGAACAAAATAAAAAGTCACATAAATAGTGGTGATCATATAAATGATACATCAACCAAGAAAACCACTCATAATATGATTACCTCTCCCAAACCACCAATACAAAAATAACAAATCTTGGTACCAAAGAAAAATTTAGAGAAAAAATAATTTCCAATATCAAACATAGAGCACAAAACGGTTCAAAAAGAAGAATTGGATCAAGAAAAAGATCCAAATATACCTCTCTATAATGATACTTAACTTTCCAAACCATATGTTTTTGGGTAGAAATATATAAAACATTTTGGTTATCATGGTCAAGGATTGGGAAAATATTCCCAAGGTATCATTCATCCTATTTCCACATCTGATCAGAAGGGCCATCAAGGCTTGGGCTATATTGGCAATACTAATGAAAATCATTCAAAAATACATTTTATCAAAGAACAAGAACCTAAAAATGAGAAAAATTCAATAACAAAACACAGATAGAAAAGGTAACATCACAAAGAGAGTATTGACATGTCAAATATTTAAACTAGGATTTCTAACAAAGGAAATAAAAAATAGACACTTGAAAAATCTAATGTTCTAAATTTGGATATAAAGGATGAAACTACAAAGTCTTCCTCATATCTCAGTCCTTTTAGTGTCACTATTCAAGTTAAGGGCAAGCAATTTATCGATATCAAGGTTATGGACTTTCAAGATACAATTTCTTGTTATATGTTATTTCTTAGCTCTCTTAACAATAAGCTTCAACATGTGGATGAAACTAATGCCATTATAATAAGTATGAGATCAATTCAATTAAGAGTTTAATTTCATTTAAAATAATGTTCTGTTACTTTTTAGGTCATTGATAATTTAAGGGCTTATAATATTGTTATAAAATCATGGTTACACTTAACTGGAGAAATGGTTGATAGAAATAATAGTTTCATATCCTTTGATTATTAAGGAAAACATATATTATTTTCGAAATAAATAAATATATCTTCAGCAACCATATAAATGTATACATCATCTACAATGATAGAACAAAAACTAAAAGTTTTAATACTACTTGATCATTATAGTCGAGCCTTCTTATTTCTAACCAATTTCATTGCATACGATGATTACTTCATTACCACTAAATTGCAAGTTTTGTTAAATTGAAATATTTTATACTATGCACCATATATATATATATATATATATATATATATATATATATATATATATATATATATATATATATCACTTACACATGTTCCTATTACTATATTTCTAAAAAAACCAAAGAGCACTCAACAATGGGTTCCACGAACCCCTATAGCTACCATTTATACTTCACAATCATAGAGTCCTATTTTATAAATATTGAGAATCAAAGATAATATAGTGATAGATATTGCACCTATGTATACTCCTTAATAGTGTCACAAGTTTATTACACTAGGTTAATAGTGGGGATATATCTATGATCATTATTGGTATGCAATAATAGGATAGTATGTTCCTATAACATATGTCAAAAAATACCAAAATAATTTTAAAACTTCAAAAATACAAAAATATTTTTAGAATTTACATCTCCTATTAGTTCCTTGGAATATATGTCATTAATTATATGTTGGTATTTGTAATACAAATCTTTTATATATACACATATTTTGAGTATGATTTAAGCATACACACCTACCTGATTTATGCACTTTTGGTTGTTGGGATTTTCCTCTACTCATGTCACCATGACATTGGGGGAATCCACCTCTATGATCATTATTGATGTGGGTTTTATACACACCCTATAATTTAGTATGAGGTTGCCTCTAATGTTTTAATATTATTGAACAAGATCACTGCAAGGCATGAGTTATAGGGTTGTTTGGTTTTACAACAACTTGTTGGTAGAATAGTGGTAAACGACACATATTATTTACCATGGGTGAACTAGCTATGGGTAAACCTATGTCTACATGGAGTGGTTATAAATATGATGATTCTAACTAAGGTGGGTACGTTTTTAAATAAAATTCAAAAAGAGGGAAGAGTAAGGCAAAAAATATATCCTATGGAAAATCTAGGGATAAAACCTTTGAAGACTAGTATTTGAACTCAAATAGGACAAGGAATCTAGACCAATACTTTTTGTAAGCTATTATAGCACACAAAAAATCAAATAGAATGAAGAGTCAAAGGAAACATAACATAATATACTCAAACATGCAGAGACCAAAGGTTGCCTAATTTCTAGATTATTGTTGCACATCTACAAGAGGATTATGATAAGCATGCAAAATGTATTCAAATCAACTATAGATAAAAAAGAAAGTTGGTATTTAAAATATACACCTCATACATTGTTAAATCACTAATATATCAAAATGATGGAACCTCTCAAGTAATCCATTGAATTGGAGAAGAATGAATATTTGCACATAAAGATCAAGTCAAGCATAACTTATTTGAATTTCTTATTAATCTCAATAGCCAAAATTATCTTCCCTTTAAGAATGAAAGGTTACATGTATTTATAAGCTTGGGATGTGGAAGGCCTCATCTCTTCATGCTCTACCTAAAATTACAATTCCAAAAAATATAGCTTCTAGTTCAAAATCATGCAAGGATACATGTTACAATTATAACACTTAGAATAGCTTTCCCAACTAAAATTAAATTATGCATATATAATAAATAGATTGGGAACTAAATCCCACCTCAGTGATAACCATAAAAATACGCAATTATTCTAAAATTAGAGTATTGATTTAATGTCTTTAACTAGATCATTCCATGAAGATACCATAGTTGTAACTATGTCATAGACTAAGAGCTTTGTGAAGCTGAGGGGCACTAGCAGCTAGTTGTACACATGTTGTAGAACTAGAATTTTTTCAAGCCTTTATCACTTTGTAAGTTTCATAAAATTCATTATCTATGACTTCAAAATTTATTAATGATTCCAAACTTTGACTACCTTAGTCATTAAGTTTTCTTCCTTTGCCTCTGAGATCTTAAACTCAACTACTAAATCCTTAGTCCTCATTACTCTATCTTTGACAAAACTAACCAACTATAGTAGATCTTCATTGGTTTTATATACATTACCTTCCACTTATTTTCTAAAGTCTTCAGTTTATAAGTGGATAAGGTTCTCAAAATTGGGTCAGTTGACTAGCTCCCCTACTTGGGTGATCACCCTAGTTACTCCCATATCTCCCAGAATTTATAGTGCTTCACTTTCATGACTAACAAAAAGAGTCAACATGTTCTTCATTTGTTTATGCTAATTTTGGGATTCATCCCTTTTGGCAATCATATAATTTAAACACCAAGAAGTATTCATGTTGGTCATCAAATTGAGTTAATCAAAAGCATTAATCCTAGAACACTGGACTAGGAAATCCAATCTTCTTTCTTTATCCTTCATTATATTACACAATGTGACAATATCTATTTTATGGGCCTAAATGGTTACCATGGACACTCTAATACTGAAAAAAATATCATAAATGTTTGTAGCTACACTCTGTATATCAACAATCACTTCTTGATGAGGTTGTATAATCTGCATAAACTTCCATCTTTTCAAAGATTTCTCAGTACTTTAGTGCATCTCTTTAAATGTTGACCTAGTGGAATCCACAAAAGTGTTTAAATACTTAATGTATTTAGTAGGATCATTGGGTTTTCTTTTGGGTATTTTGGCTAAAAAGAACAAGTTTTATTTCTATTCAAAGTCTACCTCTCCTTTTTTTCATGTATTTACCATCTTCCTCACTCTCTATAAATTTCCATTTTATTTGTCAAATTAATTTGAGACTATGGGTAGATCTATCAAAGCCATATTTTACCTTTCATCTCTAACATTCTACATCTCCCTTACCCATTAAATAACTATAATTTCTAATATTTCTTCTCCTTGATAAACTTCTAAAGATGTAAAAGGTTGAGAGTTCTTTGGAAATGATGTGATCATAGTGGTTGGAAATGAGGAATTTATTTGAATAAGGATTTTGGGGATTTTCTATCTAACCACTTACCATAGAGAGGTTTTCTTTCAACGTGTCACATTAGCCAAGAATCTAGTTAAACCAAAGGTTATATCTACAGTCATGGTTATTTTTAATAGAGCCAAAAGCTGGGCATGGGAAGATCTATTTGGGTTTTATTAATGTGATTTGGTGGATTATGAAAGATATAAACTATAACCAATTTCTAAAAATGGACTACTCTAGGAGTCATTATTTTTTATGACTAATTATTACCCAAATCCATACTAGTGATAATAGAATTGGATGACATAATGTTAGGCATTAGTGCAGATAAACTTATAATTAGAAGTTATATATTAGGCACTATATTAATGATAAAAGAGACTACCTAATCAATTTCTTGACTTGTTTTAGTGTGATCTCAACTAAGGTAGCTTCTCCTTCTTACTCACCTAGACTCAAAGCTTTGGATTTTTGTAGTTTAGCTTCATAATCATTTAGTATTTTCATTCCCATCTCCTAGTCTTCTTCCTCTAAAGTATAATCAACTAGAGATATCACTTGCTCTGGTTCTTCTTCTTCTATCTTCATTTTAGCCTTTGTATCTTTATCCTTCTCCTCAGTACCTTATTCTATGATGGGAAGACCAAGTGATGGTATCTCTTCTAGTTTTTATCTTGGGAAGGAGCAAGCGGTCCTTGTGTTTCCTTTAGTATGTGAAGATAAGTGGAGTGGTGGGGGATGATATGGTAGAGGGGTTATGGGAACAACTATGGTAAAATGTGGGACTAAAGGTGATGACATGGAAGGGATGAAAGGCAAAAGACTTCCCTAGGAATTAGGTGATTTGAGAGAGTCAAGGGAAGTTCAAATTGAAGTGAAAGTTAATTTCAATAATTTAGGGAGGCTCACTCAGGTGATTAAGGTAAGGGAGGGAAAGGAGTCATGATAAAATTTTATTCTTCCTTTGATCAGTTAAATAAATGGTTATCATCTCCTTAGTGGTTTGTGTGCCCAAGACATGTTCATATGAATCTATTGAAGTAGAAGTGACTTGAAGGACCAATATTTCCTCTAAAAATCTCCCTTTTAAGCTAAGGATATGACTCCCTCTAACTCCTAGAATGATCTAGTTACTCTTTTATGGGTTTTGATAAAGGGGAAAGAGGTTAGTTTAGTGGATGAGAGCCATGTGGTGGGGATGGAGGCCATTTTTGACTCCATGCATTTTTTTCCTCCCCATATGTTGATTTTGG
This sequence comes from Torreya grandis, assembly GCA_037957365.1. Classification (NCBI taxonomy): domain Eukaryota; kingdom Viridiplantae; phylum Streptophyta; class Pinopsida; order Cupressales; family Taxaceae; genus Torreya; species Torreya grandis. The sequence goes on from JARHVA010004653.1 coordinate 473,680, forward strand.
ATTGTATTATAGGGCCTAAGTAAGTATGAGAGACATTTTATTAAATTTCATCTTTATCCAAACTTTAGAGTTATCTGAGGCATTTAATAAAATCTTATAGTGATCATATGTCTGATGACTATAAGATACATGCACTTTATTATTTTCTAAGATAATTTTGAGATATCCCCTTATTCTCTTCTTAGGGTTCCATTCTTTTAATGGTGAAAGCCATAAGTTGTACTATGTCTTATCCTTACCAGCTAAAGTGAAATGTGACCTAGTCACATACTGGTGTTATCCAATATTGAAAAGAATTTTAAAGTATTATCCAAATGTCTCCGACCTAATTCTTCATCAATATTATTTAAAACTTAATAGGATATCTCTTATCTTATAATATGATTTGTAACATGATGTGGCAGCCGTACAATCAGATGATGATTACATCTAAATGCAACCAATAATCTCCTATTTTGTTGAGGGTTCATGTTATGTTTTTTGATAGTCTCAGAATCAGAGTGCCTTGCATTGCTTGGTATATATGAGGATATACCTCATTACTTATCATTTTGATATTATTCATGTAGCTATGAATTAACATAAAGGAGAAGTCATTTCTGACCTTATTTCCCAAATATTCAATTGATAGTTATCATTCCTAGCCATAAGGCTTGTACACGACAACCATTACCACGTCCATCAATTAATATATCATGTATAAGCTATCATCCTTAGGCATATGATATGAATAAGGTATATATTCCTTTATCCATGTAATTATGATATCCCCTATTGCTACTAATTTGTTAGTTGTTAGTAACATATCCAGTAGTGGAACCCATTCAACTTGAACATAGGCAATACTTGGGAAACCATACAACCTATTCAATAGTGACATTGTTATTTAAAATACATGTTTGAATTTAATGATATAATTAGTGGATATTCCCCCTTTGTATTTATCCTCTAGCCCCTTTCAATCCATTTCTTCAACTTCCCATCTATAGTGTTATGCTCAAGCCATACATTGGTTGAGACTTGATTGTAGGTGATATCAAGGTAGGGAATCCTAAGATACATTTTGAATTACTTATTAAGATGTAAGCATAGGTAGTATTGACTTTTATTACATGCATGATGTCCCCAAAAGTGTTTCCACTAATGAATAAAACCTTCAATAGGTCAATGCATGGCATTAACTTAGCTTTAGCCACATCCTAGTGGAGACCTTGCTCTTTTATTGGAAACAAAATATATATATATATATATATATATATATATATATATATATATATATATATATATATATATATATATATATATAATTTGTCCTTTTAAGAGAGTTGATCTTGTATGGAATAGGATTAGATTGATTTGACCTCTTCCTAGAGTGTTGAGTAATGCGAGAATTTAAATTTCAAGGCATTATTCTCAAATACTATATATTTATATTCAATCAATCCCACAAATGTATATGGGCATGGGAATGAGGGCTTGCCTTTTTTTTATGAAGATCCCATGTTTATCCTTTGGTCATTTTAACTCTGAGGTAATAGATTGGTTCATTCCATGCTTAGTGGTTGAATAAATTTACGGCTCACTTGATGCTAGGAAGCTTTAGAATGCAATTGTTTAATCAAAAGAGAAATATAAAAGTGAATCCTTATTAATGTATATTTTCTATATATCATTTATAGTCTTGAGTATTGAATGTATTCATGAGCCTTCAATGCAGATAATGAACTTTCACTTATAATGCATGTTTTAATTTGAATGTGCTAGTCAGCTTTGGTAGATTCCCTTACTTGTCAAGTGATGATCTTTCACTAATTCTTTGTGTTGAGTAATTACTTTTGAGATAGTTGTTAGTAATTCATTAACTTGATTTTTTATCATGATATCAATTATTCTCTTTTATGTTTTGGCCATACCTTCCCCAGATAGTGCCACTTTTCAAGTCCTCATTAACCTATATCCTTTTATTTATTCATTGTGTTGGGTAAATCCCATAGTGGTGATTTAATGTGATCAAGCCATGTGCCCTAATCTTGGATCACTAGAATCATAGAAACTCAAAGCTTTAGATCGGTATTCCTTTTGTGAATAACTTTTTATGGTCATGGGTCAGTTTGTTGAGACATGTGGAATAATCTTAAAATGTAGGAGACTTGAGATCTTAGAACCATTATATTGTGAACCATAGGACCGCTTAACCTTCTAAAGAGGTAGATTATTGAAAATATGCCAAGTGTAAATCACTTGAAACTACATAAGATAAGAAGCTCATGACTATTGGGTTGTAGACCTAATAACCACTTATCCTTCTCAAAGAGTGAAGTACTATGATTGAGATATGTGAATGATCTCAAAATCCTAGAGACTCAAAATCTCAGAACCATTAGCACATAAGAACATAGAAATATTAAATTTTTCAATAAATAGATGAAATTTCTATCTTTGATTTAATGTGAATATGTCACATGGTGTGTTTGTGAAACTTAGAGGCTTAGGAAATTAGAAGACTTAATATGTTGTAATCATCCAAATCTCCAAAAGACTTAAAAGTTTTGTAATCATTGAAAACTATGAATGATGCAAGAGTGATATGTGTCAAAAACATGTGAAATATTTATTATGGGCCTAATTAGAGGAAATTAATGGTCTTTGACTATTAATCCTATGATAAATATATGTATACTAGGATATAAAAATTAGATTCATTAGTTCATAAATTTTATCAAAGTAAAAATCATGAAAATCCAAGGTTTGAAATAACTTAAGATACTAGTTCAAGTTTAGATTATTAAAATTTGAACTTGAGCAATGCTGAATTTTCTAAAATAGATCTAGATGACAAATGCATGACACCTTAGTCATACATCTTTAAGATCATGGATCCTAAAAATAGAGGATTTATACTAATGGGTCCCTATTTTAAAATTTTGAAAATGGGGTGTATATGTTAGGGCATAACAAATGATGACTCATAGGGGTAAATACCTCTAAGTATTTTGAGAACCCAAAATTTTAGAAATATAATATGACATAACTTTAGTCTTAACAAAAAAAGAATAAGTAAATCCAACTTATTAAATAAAAATCTTACTCCTTGATGCAACATCCTAACCTTCCCATCCCTTGGATTAGTGTGTGATCTAGTGAACTTAATTTCCCTTGGTCATGAATATTTTTGACAAAGAAATGAATAAACATTATAGGTTTCATCTTGAATTTTGACCTTGTAACCAATGAAAAAATAAATCCTAGACATTGATTTACTACCAACCAGGAATCCATAGCCCTGATATAGATACCTTCAGTTCCATTTGAATCCTTGCTTTACTACTAGCCATGTGTCTATATCCCTAGTAAAGTTTACTTTAATCACCTATCCTCTATCTATTTTCTCCTTTTTTAATCATAGCTAGAGGAAGGTTGGGAACCACATTTATTTAGATGTATGATGTAAGAAAAATTATTGGTCAATATGTCCCTATCAATGTGTATTTATTCCTATGTTTATCATCTCCTACCTAAGTTTTAACATATGATAGTGTAGTACATATTTGGAAATGAGAAGATTTTGTAAATTTTGCATGAGTATATCAGATCAAGTTCCTACGGCTGAGTATGCCTACTCAATGTAAATAAAATAAAATTTAGTCATAATACATACTTCAACTCCAAAAAGTTTAGTACTATCAAAACAAATTTCCATGAGCACTAATTGTGCTTCCTTTAGGTATCATCCCCTTTATTTTGGTTTATCCATTTGGATTCAGTTCAAAAAATTATTTGAGATAGTTCTACAACTTAGGAAACTAAACTAGAAAGCATGAAACTAAGATATAAAAAGCATAAAACTACTCTAAAGGAAAAGATAGTGCATAAATTAATAAATTTAATCTAAAATGTATGAAATATACTCTAGAAAACAAAAAAAATTAATATAGAAAGTAGTAAATCTAATCTACTTCTACTCTAAATCTCTATTTATAGTTCACTCTAATGCATTTCTAGTTGGAGAATCCATGAAGTAATGCTTCAAAAACTATCCATTAATTGGAAAGGTGAGGTATTTATCTTGAAGGTATTTAAACTAAAAAATGTGGTTTCCAAGGATATCAAATACATGCTATGGTCCAATCCATAATGGAGTGAACTTATTATGCTACCTTTTCTTCTCGTGTGATTTATCCTAGAGGAGCACTAGTTCTAAAATATTGAAAGCCTTGATTTTATATCTTTTGTCAAATTAGTGTTTGAAAATATCCTAATATTTGTTGAATTTATGTAGTGATCCAGTTCTTATATCTTCTAATTGGACTATCTCAAGTAGTCTAGAGGTTATTCTCTCATCTTCACCCATATACTCTTACATGAATTGGTAAGTTAGTAGCTTGAGAGTGATAGGGAAGACTATATGTTGTCCATATACCAAAAAAAAAAATTTAAGCCTTAAGATATTTCTTGCGTATAGTTTGGTTTTCCCATAGTGCATATTTTATTAAGAGATTTCATTCTCTCGGTTAGTTCTATGTAGACCTATTTATGACATCCATCAGGTTATTATTTTTGATTCATCCACTTCATTTCCTTGTGGGTAATGGTTTTTAGATAACTTAAGGGTTATCTAATTGTGCTAGGCCCATTCTATGAATTCAATAGATTGGAATGTTGGACCATTCTCATTAACCAATGAAACAGGTGTGCCAAATTAGGTGACTATGTTTCCCTTTAAGAAATTGATGACATATATAGCTATTGAATTATTGGTAACAATATCCTCTATCCATTTAGTACAATAATAAGTATCTATAAGGATGAAATTATGTCCTCCTAAATCATTTAGATTCATTACCCCAATAAATTCCTAATCCCATTACATGAAAGGGCATCTTTCAATGATTGGCTATAAAGGCATAGCAGCATTGACCTCTCTCTTCACAAATATCTAGAACTTAATATTGATTTTGACATGGATATGGGCACCCCTGAAGATTTTAGTACAATAATATCCCATCCTTAAAATTTTATGAGTTGTAGTATTACCAGAGGGATGTCCACTACCAACCTTATGATGTAGTTTATCTAGGATGTACTTAGCTTCTTATTTTAAATTGCACCTTAAGTAAGTGACTTCATAGTTATTTCTATAAAGGACCCCTTTATTGATCATGAAATGAGTTGATATGAGCCTGAGGGCTCACTTTTGCTATTTGTTGAACTCTAAAAGGTATTTCTTATAAGTAGGTAATAAATGATATGTCAGAACCATTCCACTCCTATCACCTGGGATGCATTGATTTACTCAATGTAGATACATGGATTAGTTTGATTCATAATCTTGATGAGGCCCTAGCCTCTTACTATTTTAATTGGAATAATTTCAAGGTCAAACTCATGAAGTTTGGCCATCTTTTTCCCTCTCCTCACTCTGGCTAAGTGTGAGTTTGACTCCTATGTTGATTAAAATAGCATACATCTTATTTCACAAAATATAAAGTCTAAATTTTGTGATGGCCTTGATCAAGGCATATATCTTCTTATCAATTATGGAATACTTTATCTCTACATCCTTCAGGTTATTACTCATGAAGGCAATAGGATGATCATTGTCTTCCACCTTTTATGTCAATACTAAAACAATGGTATATTCTAAAGTGAATGAATAAAGATAGATATATTTTTTTAAATCTAGGATGATCAAGATTGGGGCTTGATCAATTGTTATTTTGATGTCCTAAAAATATTTTTTGGCTTCTAGCATCCACGCAATGTTGGCATCCTACTTTAGCATGACATTCAATGGTTTGATGATTTCTACAAAATTAGAAATGAACTTTCTCAAAAACTTGATCTTACCAAAGAAAGACTTTAGCTCTTTCTTGTTATTGTGAATAGTTATTTTATTTATGGATTATACATGGTTTGGGTCAATGGAGATCCCTTCTTTACTGATAATATGGCCCAATAATTTTCCTTTAGTCACTTAGAAAATGCACTAATTGGGGTTCAAAGAAATTCCATACCTTTTTCACCTGTCTAAGACTTTATGTAGGTGGCTTACATGGTAGCATTTTTTCTTGTAAAATAATATAAGATCATTCACGTATATGGTGATGCACCTCCCCACCAATCCCTGAAAGGTGAAATCCATCATTCTTTCAAAAGTGTTTCCTACATTGATTAGGCTAAATGGCATCCTTTTATATGAAAATTTTCCCCATTTGGTGGTGAAGGAGGTCTTCATTCCATCTTATACCTTAACCAATACTTGGTTATATCTTAAGAATCCATCCAAGAAATACATCATCTCTAATCCACTTACCATTTGTATTACTTCATCTAGAGAAGGTAAAGGATAATTATCCTTTTCTAAAGCTCTATCTATGTTCTTGAAATGAACACATAGCCTAATTTATCCATTATTTTTATTGACTAATATTAGACTAGCTACCCAGGTCAAGTTCCTAATTATAAAAATAATCTTAGCATCCAAGAGCTTTTATAATTTAGTCTATATGAAAAGTTATAGGATCAAGTTTATTGGTCTCTACATTTGCCTAAATGTCTTGTGTTATAACCTTAAGGGGATGTTATGTTTAATGACCCTTGGATAAAATACATTTAGATCATCATATGTTAAAGAAATGACATCATTATAATCTATAATCAATCCTTTCATCATGTGTTTTTCATTTTAAGTATATCTTAGACCTATATTCATCAATTATGGAGCTTGGCTATTCTCCAAGTTTTCCTTGGTGAAGACGGACTTAGTTGATTTCATCTATTTTTGTTTCTAGGCCTGAGGGTCAATGTCAAAATCTCATTCCAAGGAAACCATGCCCAAAGTAATTTATTTTTATTTTAGTTATAAAACACCTTCTTTTCCCATATTTTTAGTATACATAGGTTAGATATTTTCTTCATCTATTATATGGACCTGAAAAGCTCCTAAATTATTTAGAAACCATATGATTTGCTAATCATCATCAAACACCTAGAATTTGTCCACATTTTCTAAGATATAAGGGCATGGGACCAACTCCACTATAAATTTATATATTTGTATTCCTAAAGTGGTGTTAGATTGGAAGTAGAGGCTACCAATGAATTTGTTATCTAATTATTTTCTCTTGGGATGGGCTTGATGTTAAATGCTTCAAATGATTCAATAAAGTCCCAAGATCAATGTTTATACTTATTTAGATATGCAAGCTTACATTAGTACTTATTTCTAATCTGGTTTACAACTAGTTTAGAGTCATTGAACACTAATAATATTTTGGTATTTTGATTAAATATGAATTTTAGTCCTAAGAGTTATTGGTATAGGGGAATTTCAACCTATAAGTGGCTAGGTAATGCTTACCTTTGGGGTCTATCAGGGCTATGCCTACATTAGAACCTTACTTTTAATGATCCCCAATAGTGTAAAGTCCATAATTTGGAAGGAACTTTAAATTCTTATCCATGTAATTATTATTTGTTGGTGAAAGTGTACACACCTGCATGTGTTGACATGAATTTGAATTGTTCATTTTTAGTGTTGTACTCAGTAATCAATTAATTCATTTTGGGCTCTCTGTCTACCTTGATTTGATTTATTACCCCTTTTCAAGGTAAACACATATGGGAAACATTTGTGGTCATGTATCTCTTTAATGTTTTTGACCAATTTTAGCTTAGTAGTAAGTTGTATACCTTTTGAATGTCAATGACCATGATTGTAATAGTCTATTTCACACAAAGATCTAATGTCAATTTTATGTGCATGTTTCTCAATTCTTCAACACATTGAGTATTTATCCAACTATAGTATTATTATTCTTTTCTTATCAATATTCAAACCTAACTTTTGGCAAATAGTCATAAGCATCACATCGAATGATGCTCTAGAATTAACCATGCAATTGTGTAATTATTTTCTAAACTGTCAATAGGAATGATAGTACCTCAAGTTTATCTTTGTATATAATTAAGTTTGCATGGGAACTCTTAGAATTTTCATAAGTCCTCCTTGTCATAGCTTTGAGTAGTAACTCCCTCTATTTAGTGATCTAAGCTAGTTCATGAAGACTGACATTGTATTTAATTTTTTTTCATGTCTTCAACAATATTATATCCTCCCTTTCCATAATACTTGAATCTCTATGATTGATCATTTTGATTAGGAGGAGGTTTGATGTTGTTTGATCCCCATTTGAGCACCAAAAAATCTCTCTCTCTTTCTTCCCTTCTACTATAAATATAGCCTTTGAGCTATTGTTTTGCATCCCTCATGCTATTACAACTAGACCCTGTCAAAATTATATTCAACACATCTTGGAGCAGTGAATAGAATATTTTTGTATTTATTCACTAATTTATATTTAGTGTTTTTATGTTTTTTTAATATGAAAATGTGATTTTTATCTTCCTTTTGTATGTCCAAACTCAACCTAAGTGCTGTAACTTTCTTTTTAGGTCATATAGTGTGTCTCAGCAATGATCTCTCAAAGATATAGTAGACAACCAAATTTAAGTGTCTTCAACCAGACCTTATTTTCATAGCTCCCTAGTCTGAGTGTGTCAAATTGACCTCTATACAAAATACTATTGCATAGAAACTATAGTAAGAATTGCATTAGCTTTTTTCATAGTTTATTATTGCTTTAAAGAATATGAGTTTAAGAGTAGATCTAATAAATTATTGGTGCATCACCACATATTATAATAGCTCTTACTTTATGCAAACTTCTTAACTCTTTTCACCCCAACCAATTTTTTTAGGTTTTATAATCAAAGGTCTAACTTATAAAATTTGAGGAGATATCCTCATAAAAAATCCTAGAGGTCTAGTCTAGCTACAGGCATACCACAACCTTAGGCCATTCCCATATTGGTCTAGGTATGGGTCAAACTTGAACAAAACTAACCTTTATTAGGTATTATCTAGATAGCTAACAAGTTGATTATCCATCCTAGGTGATGGCAGATTATCTATCTATGGTGTGGGTAGATTGTTGTTACCATTGAGATAAGGAGGGGTAGTAGCACTATTATTGGGAGGAGTTGAAGAAGTCATAGACTATTTGATTCTCAAGTTTTATTTGTTCCTATCCTATTGGTACTACTAAAAGTCATGAACCTCATCAACATTATCCTATCTCATTGTGATCTTCCCTTAGGAAGGGGAAGTCATAAGTGATAAAGACCATACTCATGTTTGGGTTGCCTGAAGAATTTGATGAAGATGGTTCTTTCTAACTAATAAAATTTTCTTGCCTTTTTGTTTCCTATTGGAAAATTTTGAAAGCAGTGTAGAACTTGATATAATCCATTTCCTTATGTTACACTATTTTATGGACCTGACACTAGTTTGAAAGAGCTATGTCCATGATATTGATCTTTGACATCCTATTACATAGAACTTAATGTTTTTGATTATTCCTATACTTGTTGAAAGGCTTATTATACCATTAAAACCCATAACCCAAATTGTATTGATTAAATTTATGTCCACATATAATACCCATATGTTTCTACATGCTAAGGAATTCATTACTTAGTTTATGTACCACCCTCATCTTTTTCTTAGTTGAGTTGGGAACATTGTCCTATGTGGAAGTGTTATTAATTGGTATAGAAGGCTAACTCTGGTACTAATGGTTAGAAGCAAAATTATTTAGGAAACTAAGATGATGATTCTTGATAACATGGGTTAATGGTAATTGATTGTGAACTACATTCTAGTTTTGTGCCATAACATTCTAGTTTATATTAGGGACTATTTTAAAATTTGTGTAGATAGGTCCAATTTTGAGAGGACGTAATGATTGCAACTGAGGATACAAATTTTTATCTACATTGATTGCCTTTTTGTAAGCAAAGGTTAAATTATAAATGATGATAGCCCTATGTATAATATAATAGTCATGGAATCTAGGGCATTTTTATATATTTATAGGGCCAATGGCTCATTGGGTTGATAGGTAGACACTAATCTACTATATATTTTTTAGAACTGAGTGTTGAATTCTCATATTAGTTCATTGGGATCTCATCTCATGATGGTAAAGTGTTTATAGATAACACTCAAACCGATAACTTGGATAAATTGAGATAGAAATGTATCTTGACATTATGTCTAGATTATGAGTGAACCATTCAAAATATTTAGTCATAGGTTGCTTCTTTCAAAGTGAAAGGGAATAGTCTTAAACCCACATCCTCATGAATTACATTCAGGATCCCTAAAGTGGATTTGAAATTTTTTATATGTTCTTTTGTATTCCTTCCTCTTGAGGGAGAGAAAGAGGGGAGATATTTCTCTAAGTTTTTACATAAATCATAAACCATTATTATGACATTGATAGCTAATTCATTCAACCAAATAGAGGCTTGAGGTGGGGGATTAGCTAAAGTGGGGGATTAAGAGGTGGGTTCTAGAGATGGAACATCAGAAGTATTAGAATATGGGGCTATCTTCTTGGGTATGATGATTCTACCTTGGGTCTCCTAAAAATACCTCTATTATACCTAACCATTCTATGTATCTCCAAAGGTGGTTGTAATAGGCTATTATATGAGGTTGACCTTATTATTCATCTGAGTACATCCAGTGTCACTCAAGTGATCTTACTTCTTAGGATAGAGATGAAGGATAGAGGCCATCCTTCTACCACCAATTTAAAACTTTTGTTGATATGGGTTTTATACATACCCTAGAATTTATTATGAGGTTACCTCTAATATTTTAGTATCAGTGAACAAGATCACTGTAAGGTATGAGTTTTAGGGTATTATATTTTATAGCAACACAAATTATTTACCACTAGTGAACTAGATATGGGTGAACCTAGATCTACAAGGATTGGGAGGAAGGATTATGATTCTAACTAAGGGGGTTATGATTTTGAAAGAAATTTAAAAAAGAGGGAAGAGTAAGGAAGAAAAGAAAGCATGTATAAAATCTAGGGATAAAACCTTTCAAGACTAGTATATGAACTCAAATAGGATAAACAATCTAGACCAATACTTAATAGAAGTTGATATAACACATAAATAATCAAATATAGTGAAGAGTTAAAAGAAACATAACATAATATACTCAAATATTTATAGATCAAAGGTTCCCTAATTGCTATATTATATTACACATCTATAATAGGATTATCCTAAGCATGTAAAAGATATTAAAATTGAATATAAATAAAAATAAAAGGCTGTGTTTAAAATAAATAACCCATATATAGTTAAAGCACTAATATATCAGATTGATGAAATGTCTCAAGTAATCCAAAAAATTGGACAAAAATGAAGATTTACACATAAAGATCAAGTCAGGTAGAACTTCTTTAAATTTTATATTAATCTAAATAGCCAAAATTGTCCTCCATTTGAGACCAAGAGGTTACATGTATTTATAATCTTAGGATGGGAAAGCATCATCTCTTCAATCTCTGCCTAAAATTACAAGTCCAAAAAATAGAACCTCTAGTTAGAAATCATGCAAGGATGCAAGTTACAATGATAATCCTCAAAATAGATTTCCTAGCTGAAATTAAATTATACACGTAAAATAAATAGATTGGGAACTAAAGTCTAACCTTGATGATAACCATGAAAATAAATAATCATTTTAAAATTAGAGTATTGATGCAATGACACTAACTATATTAATGGATGAAGATACTATAGACGCAATTGTGGTATGGACTAGGATCTTTGTGAATTTAGGGGCACTTACAACCAGTTGAGTGCATGTTGGAGACCCAAAAGCTACTTCTTTAGCCTTTATCACTTCACCTAGTGCAAAAAATGTAGCCAATTCTTTACCTATGACTTCAAAAAAAATTAATGAGTGCCTCAAAACTTTGATTTCCTTAGTCATTAATATTTATTTCTCTACCTCTAAGCTCTTGAACTCAGCTACTAACGCCTCATCCCTCATTAATTCATCTTTGGCAAAACTAACCAACGGTAGTGCCTCTTCCCTAGTTTTATATATAGTAACTTCCAATTCTTGTCTAAATTATTTATCAATCAAATGGAGAAGTTTCTCAAAACTAGGTTGGTTGACTAGCTCCCATGCTTAGGTCATCACCTTGGTTACTTGCATATCTCCTAAAATTTGTAGTACTTCACTTTCATGGCTAACAAAAAGACTTAGCAGCTTCTTCATTTTTTATGCCAATTTGGGGAGGTATCCCTTTTGGTAATCACATGATTTAAACAATAAAAAGTATCCATGTTGATCATCAAATTAAGTTATTGAAAATTGCTAGTCCTAGAATATTGGACTAGAAACTTCAATATTCTTATGTATCCTTCATTTTATTCCACAATGTGACAATATCTTCTCTATAGGAATAATTGGTTTCCCTAGACACTCTAATATTGAACAAAATATTATATATCTTTGTAGCTTCACTTTGTACATCATAAATAACTTCTTGAAGATCCTATATAATTTACATCTACTTCCACCTTTTCAAGGATTCCTTAGTACTTTTGGTGCATTTCCTTCATTGTTAACCTAGTGGAATCCACAAAAGTGTTGAAAAACTCAATGTATTCAATAGGATCTATTGGTTCCCAATTATACACCTCTTACACTCAACTTTGGATACTTTGAGAAAATGAAAAACAAAGATGAAAAACCCATAAATAAGTCATTATAATCAAGAAATGGTTTAGCATTAGGATGGACAAAACACAAACAATGATTAGAAAGCACTGACAAAGGGTATGGTTAGCTCCCTACTACTTCTGGCTCTACTTGAACCAAGGTGAGAATACCTAAGGGGTAGCTTTCTCATATTAAGGGATACTATATTTAAATATCCATGTGGATTATTGGACACATAAAACACAAATTTTACAAGGCCATAACTAGCCTTGCACACTCCACCTAGGAAGGGTTATCACATGGAACGAGTAAATGTTCTAGGCTAGATATAAGCTACTAAAGATAAATGTAAATATGACTAATAAATTTTTAATAATAGTGGGACAAATGGAAGACTGTCATGCTAAGCTTCAAATATCAATATATATAAACATTTTATATATGCAATATTAATGTATCTGCAAGCAAATAAAACTTAAAATATGCAATAAGTTGTATTATTCTTAGGGTGGAATAGGGTAGGATGAGTTAGGTAGTTATAAAAAAGTGGTGTGGAGGCATGGCTTTTCAAATAGAAATAAGTATTTCAATAAACATGACATCATTAATTTTAAAATATGTAGAAATTTAAGAAACAAGCTAAGGAAACTACCAGGAGTGATTTGCATCCATTTGTGCCAGTTTAATGTAAATACCCAAATGATTCCTAAAACTCTAAAGAATACACTACAATTAGAATTTCAAATACTCTTTCCTATTCAATCCATAAAATCAGGGTGCCCTTAAGAGGTTATCAAAAACATATTTCCAAATCACAATGCAAAAAGGGGTTTATAACCTAGTTCTATGCTCAAGATGGCAACTATTCATAATCAATAAATTGAATATCTAATCACCAAAGTCTGTAAAACATATTGTTCCATTTCGTAGATAGGAAAGAGTAAAAACCATAGCTATTTTCCATCGTATTGAAAATAAATCTTACATACATCATTGTTTCAAAATGCTACCATGGGGAAAAGCATGGTGAGTTTACTCTTTTGATATGGGAGACATATACAATGCTCCTAAAGCTTGCTAATGGTTGTACAACTGTAACCACCTTATCAAGGGAGATAAAAAAACACACATAGCAAGGATATAAAAAATGAAAAAACCTAAGACCTTGAAATAATAATAACCAACAATAACCTTTGAAAATAGGACAAGGCCTCATTTTATATAACTCTATCATCTAAAATATTCCAAGAATATGCTTCAGCTAGAAGATGCCTTTGTCATGCTTGGAACTCCTACTTTGCAATAAATTATTTCTAAGAACTACTTATCCTTGTCATGATGAAGATTTGAAATGAAACCCTTGATCTTCCTAGCTATAAATTCACTACACTTGGTCTTGAGGGAGAATATTCCCTTTGAATCCAAACAAACTCCTTGTCTTCATGTGTAACTACTTGTCCATGTTCTCCTGTTACTCTTTTGAAAAACTAAAAACTTATAGATAGTTGTCCTTCCTCTTATGTATGACAAATAAAGCCCATTACCTTGTGGTGATTGTATTATAATACTCTAGCTATTGATAGAATCAAATAAGGATCCATGGACATTTGGATATTATGCTTGGACTGACCCACATTGGCCTCATAAACCCTGCAAGATATTTTTCCTCCAAGGAGGTTTTCAACATAATTAAAATATTAAAAATGGTAATACTTAGATTTGTTTTACCTTTTTGCCTTTTTTTGGTCAATGCCAAAATTTCTCGTGTTTTTCCACATTTCTATTTTGCCTTTAACCTTTTTAGGGTTGTTGCCAAACTTTATAATGCTTAAATGCATTATTTTACCCTTTTAAAAATATAGAGGGTCTTTTGACCCTCTATGTGGATTTTATTAATAGCTTGGATTTCTTCTACTTAAAATTTTGAGATTTGAAATATTTTACAAACTTAAATTCCACTTAGATAGGTCATTAATTTTGAAATGAGCATAAATACTAATGTGACCTCTTGAATGCTTACATGGCCTTACTTATTTTTCCATGTCAACCATTGATTTCCTTTAAAATTTCACTACTTCCCTTTTTATCCATTTATCTTTTGAATTCATGTTGGTTAGTGGGTGGTCGACATTAGCTTGAATCAAAGGCTCCAAGCACAAAGGGTTTGAATAAAAACTCTAACACAAAATTTTTGAACAAAAAGTTTGACATAAAAATCTTGAACAAAAAGTTTGACGACCAAATCCTTTGAAGCAAAGGAAACTTAGAATAAAATGTTTAACCAAAGATTTTGAATAAAATATCTGACCACAAAGTTTAATGAAAATTTTGGAACAGAAGTTCAAAACAAAAAATTTGAACAAAAAGTATGACTTGCAAAAATTTTGAAAAATCAAACTTGAGAATTTTTAAACAAAAAATCCAAAAATTCAAACTTAATAATTTCCAAACAAAATGCCCAACCACAAAGTCCAACCAAAATATCTAACCAAAATTTTTGAACAAAAATTTTGACTTGAAAAAAGTCTAAACTTAATAATTTTCCAAAAAACTTAAGATTTTTTCAAAAAACTTTAGAATTTGAAAAGTTGAACTTGAGATTTTTTGCAACTTGTTTTTTATGCCATATATTCCCATAGACCTTTTCACCCCAATGATAATTTTCAATATTGTAAACCTACAATTATCCTTGAGAATTATGCCACTTCAAAGCCTTTTTTAAGATGGAAAACATGATACTTCAAAGCTTGATTTTCATCATAAACCTTGAAATTTCATTAAAATATGAAAAATTTGAGCATTAGCTAGAACCAAGATTAATAGGGTTTTCATAAGGCAAAAGTTGGATTATTAACTTGGGTGAACACTTGAAAATAAGAGGCAATAGTTAGATATTCATTCACTAATTTTTTGAAAAAGGGCTCAAATTGCTTAGTGTAAGTTTGGGAACTAACATTAGTTCTCACCCAGGGATGTACACCCCTTGTGAGTGTAAAAAGAATCCCAAAAAATAAGACTAGGT
This sequence comes from Torreya grandis, assembly GCA_037957365.1. Lineage (NCBI taxonomy): Eukaryota > Viridiplantae > Streptophyta > Pinopsida > Cupressales > Taxaceae > Torreya > Torreya grandis. The sequence goes on from JARHVA010004653.1 coordinate 489,303, forward strand.
GACAATCCTTTGGGCCACAGAGTCAAAACTTTAGAAAATTATTAGAAAACACCCAAATAGATTCAAATGGACAAAGGCAAACTAAAAAAATAGACTAGAAGGATCTGAAAATGAACACATGACAAAAACACCAAAAGGAACTACACAAACAAGACCCAAAACAGAGGGGTAACAAAATAATGAAAAAATAAAAATTACGCTATAAATTACTATACATAGTCATGGACTCAGTCTAGGAAGTTTTTCACATGTCTACCATTAACTAGTAGCTCCTATGATCTAGGAATTTGACTCAAGAGAGGATGTTTAATATCATGTTAGTTCTAAAATGATAACAAAATGAAATAAACACACTAATGGCATAACATCTCTATGCCTAAATACTAGGGAGAGCTTAGTTAACAAAAGCAAATGACAAACATAACTAAAAATCAATGAATCAAATATAATAATTCCTTCACCTTCCTTGGATGCTCCAAATGCCTTTGTAGTGGTGGATTTCTCGGCTTATGCTCATGAAGTATTCATCAAAGGAGGCTTGGCTATCTTATTTTCTCCTTGTCACCTTTGGCTTGTGGCTTAGCTTGGCTTGGAATCAATTTGGCATTATAACTTTTCATAATCAATTCCTTGAATATATTTGAGCATAATAACTTTTCACTAAAATATAGCCTAGAAATGATGTTCTTGGACTCTCTATTTATAGATTTTTGGATTTGATCAGAATCAACCTCAACCATCCATCTCAAGATTGAGTTGTGTGGTTGAGGATTAGTTTAATTTTTTTAATTAAGTTTGTAATTATCCTCATCATGGCATTGGAAGAAGGGGAAATTAAGAGGCATGGAAGGCATTGATGAGGCATGGGGCCATGAATCCTGATATTTGTGGCATTTATGGCCTAGGGATGTCTTCTCAAGAAATGAGGTCACCTGATGATTCATATATTTAATATTCATTTCTAAAAATAAGTATTCAATAAGTTTTCATGGAATTATTAATTATGTCTAAATTTGGGTTAATTAGCTCTTAAGCATGATTAAGCACTTTATGCACAAATTACTCAAATTGATCAAAATGCCTTGTTATTAGTCCAAATTTTGACTAGATTGGAACTGGAAGGTGTTGTCAGATGTGTTGGAACCATATTCCCATTTAATAATTTACCAATAGTAAATAACAAAGGCATATGCATCTTGTGTAAGAGATTTGATAGGAAAGATCAATCCAAAGCACCTAGGTGCAAAATTAGCATTTTGACTCAAAATGATCTGATCAAAGTTAGCTGGCCCATAAATTATATTACCCCATTTAGGGATACCCTAGCCAAAATTGGCATTCAATATGTCAATTCACTACATTTAGCATGTTTTAGTGTTTTAAGGCCAAATTGTGCATTTTGGGTAGAAATTGGTCAAAAGCCTAGTTAGAAGTTATCGATGGCAAGTTTTAGGTGTCTATAGTTTGCCCTTATTTGGGAAGGCATTAAAATATATAAGCACAATAACCTCTTCTCAAATAAAGAAAAGGTCATGTATTCCTACAATTACAATGATGATAAACTAACTGTATGAGCCCCCTCAAGGGAACTGTTGGCACAAGTAAGTCAGCAAATGGTCCCTCAAAAAGAAAGAAGCAAAATGAGAGGACCAAAAAAAGAAAAGATGATGGGGTGAAAACACAATTATATTGAAAAAGTAATCAAAATCATTGAGAATGTAAGTGGGATGGTGTACAATGGTTTTCCCAAAGATGATTATAATCATTGTGCCCTGATAATGGAAACATGGTATGATAACACAATAATTTGCCCAAAGGCAGTTATAATCATTAAGAAGATGGAATTGTCCCAATTAGGAAAGACAAACAAGATAATGGCATGTGCTTATATAGGAAAAAAAATTAAAGTGGTGAAAACACAATGATTTACCTAAAGGTAGATATAATCATTAATAAATGCAGGTGGGACAGTGTGCAATGATTTACCCATATGTGGTTATAATCATTGGACCCTAATTATGAAAAACATGATAAATGTGGTTGAGGATGATGATTACTTAACATAGAGGGTAATGATGAATTAGAACAACCTACTAGTAGGGAGATGCTTGTCTAAACTAATAGAAGTTAAAATTCTTTCATGGTTAATTACTTTGTTTGGGATATGATTAGGATGGAATCAGGATGTCGATGCTAAAGAGATGCTGCCATTACTAAATAAACTTATTGAATGTGAGGTTTATTTTAGCACATGTTGATAGGTATCATGATATAACATCATGATGACTTGACCAAAATATGCATGAGGACTAACTCCCATAATCTAATACTTAATATAAAACAATTTACCAATGATAGAAACCATGATGACAATGTAAACATATGAATATGGATGGATTCAAGTATAAGTGTAGGCAAGGAATCACTCAATGAACACACATAAACTAAATCAAGGAAACAGTGTTGAAAGTAAATGAATAGGTAAACAAATAAACAAAAATAAGCTAAAACAAACAAATAAATAAAGCAATAGAAACCCTAAAAACATTGCCCCTAGAAAATAGGTGACAATTGAATAAATAAACAAAATGGGGGAATAGAAGAAAAAGAAGGGGGTGGATGAGCTATCTCCATATGTACTAGTCAAGTGGATGCTACCTACATAGTTCCATGGATGGAATATCCAATAAAAAACTTCAGGCCAAATGTAGTTCTCCCAGGGAATAGGAAGAATATGATAACTAAGGAAAACAAACAAAATGGATGTGATAGAAGAATAGGAATGGTCTTTCAAAATATCAAGTGCATAGAGAAAAGGCCAAAAAAGAAGGGGAAACTAAATGACAAGTGATTTTCTTGTAACTTAGTAAGGGTTCCCATAATCCTTAAGGCAAAGAAGTGGTCAATGTTTTTGCTCTTTTTTGATGATTGTGCAAATGTTTTTGGAATTATTTTAGATTATTTCAACTTAATTTAGAATTAAGAGACACTAAATGGTGTAATCTTGCAAAATGGCAAGAGCATGGCTTATGTTACTCATAAAATGGAGAGAGTGTGGCTTAAGTTACTCACAAAATATTGAGAGCATGGCTTAGGTTGCTCATAAAATGGCAAGAATGTGGCTTAGGTTGCTCATAAAAAGGTGAGAGTGTGGCTTAGGTTTCTCACAAAATAGTGAGAGCATGGCTTAGGTTTCTCACAAAATGGTGAGAGTGTGGCTTAGGTTACTCACAAAATGGTGAGAGCATGACTTAGGTTACTCATAAAATGGTGAGAGAATGGCTTAGGTTGCTCATAAAATGGTGAGAGTATGGCTTAGGTTGCTCAAAATGGTAAGAATGTGTCTTAGGTTTCTCACAAAATGTCAAGAGTGTGGCTTAGGTTGTTCACAAAATGGTGAGAGTGTGGCTTAGGTTGTTCACAAAAATGCAAGAATGTGCCTTAGGTTGCTCACAAAATGGTAAGAGCATGGCCTAGGTTGCTTGAAAAATGGAAAGAGTGTGGCTTAGGTTGCTCATAAAATGGTAAGAGAATGGCTTGAGTTTCTCACAAAATGGTGAGAGTGTGGCTTAGGTTTCTCACAAAATGGCAAGAGTGTGGCTTAGGTTGCTCACAAAATGGTGAGAGCATGGCTTAGGTTGCTCACAAAATAAAGAGAGAATCATGAAGGTTGACTGAACTAACCTCAATAAATATTGAGCACTAACTACATAGTCCTAGATTAGGACCTCAATTCACTATAGTTCCACCCTTATAGTGGACAAATTTAACTAGTGTAGTAGTCAATTCAAAGAAAATAGGCACATGTGGTAAAAAGGCATAGTATGACATAAGAAGGGGCAAGTTGGTATGTCAAGGCTTAGTGTTTCCCCTAGTTTTCCCATAGGTGGTTATAACCAGGACACAATGGCATAGATAAATAGTAATAATTTTCCCAAAGGTGGTTATAATTAGTATCAAGATTGGTGGTAAGAAAGGAATAACAAATGAAGGATACAACTGCCAAAAAATTTATCACACTATCCCAAAATACACTCTATGTCTGAAGTACTTGAACTAACTAATGAATTGATCAGATACCCTGATGTTAAAATTGTGTAACAAAAGACAAAAACTAAGGTCAAATGGGCTAGGATTTAGAACATAATGGGCTGATAGGTCGGTAGTGGAAAGTGGATACGCTGAAGAGCACAGATAAGGATGGTATTTGTATAAAGAAAAATAGTGATAAAATGGCATAACTAAAATGGTCCTTATAGACAATACACCTTAACACTTAAGAATAATATCACTTGAGATGAATAATATTCATTGGCTTCAGAAGTTCATCTCCATCTAGTGTGGCAAGCTTGTATGATCTTGATCTATAATCTACAGTGATGATGAAAGGCCCTATCTAGTTTGGTTTGAATTTCCCTTTTTGCTTCTTCTCAACCATGGTATTTGTTAGGACCCGAGAAGCACCATTGATTACCAAGCAACTAAACATGCGAAAATAAACCAGAAGTAACAAGTAACTAGAATTCAGAAATAACACAAAATATGACAGACAATACCCAATTGTATTAATACTCTTCCAAGAAAGAATTATAAATGAAGAGATGTCACACTCTTCCCACCTTACAGGCTTCCCACACCAAGTGTTCAGTAATTCACTTTCAAGAGCTCACTTTCTCTCTTACGGTCCCAACACACAACTCAAACACAGAGTTGGTGTTCACCTCCACCGGCTAGTAACAACACCGCCAGTCAACCAGTTAGTAACAATACTGCCAGTACACCGAGTATACACACATACTCAACTGAGTACACAACGTACTCCAAGTAGATCTCCCATGAACTTGCAACAACTTGTAACTCAAATGATCTTACTTTGGAAGGAACTACCTTGCCTTCCTCTTTGCTCTCCAACTGAGTACACACCGTACTCCAAGTAAATCATGCCTAATCTTACTACATGTTGTGTTGCTAATCTCCCTGATCATGTTGCCACCTATAAATCAATCCGGTCTTGCACACCTATCGAGCAACCTAGTTTTGCACACCTGCAAACCTAGATCTTGCACACACAAAAACCTACAAATCAATGATCTTACTTACCATGTAGATCTCCAAACATGGCCTTGCACACCTACTGACCAAGATCCTACATACATGAAGAATCTTTTTGATTCTCCAAACCAGCACCCATACTTGGCACTGTGGCACTAAGAGGAACACACCTTGCTCTCTTCACTCTGAAGGAGCTAATTTTTGCTCTCTTACTCTCTAGCACAAATTACAATACAGCCCATGAGTCTCTTAAATAGATCTCATGCAAACAATAATTAGACACCTAATTATAATAATTAGATCTATAACTCAAGACTAAAGTTAGCCTTCTTCATGTAAACAACTGGTTCATTAATGAACTGTCCATGGAACTCATAGTTTGGAACTGCACAGGTGACTGACATCTGTCCCTGTCTGCCTAGGGGTGACCAACGTCAGTCGATCTTTGACCATCATCGGCAACTTCTTATCTCCACCTGACTGACGTTGGTTGGCCTGACCGACACCGGTGACTATGACACTTAGCACCCTCCTCCAATGTTTGCATTAGTGAAGCTTTTAGCTCCACAACCTAATAATCTCCCACTTGGAGATAAATAATTATACTGTACCTATACCTGGACACCATCTAATCTATTTCCTGGCTTGTATCCCTCTTCAAGATCAATCTTGAAGACCACCCACCACACAACCTATGGTGTACCTCCTATCATCCAAGTAACCTGCCACATCCAAACCTACAAACCCATGTAGTGAAGTCCTGACCCTGCATAGCATGTATACTTGTTGCTAGTCCCTCTCAAATACCTAAGAACCCACTTCCCCGAATTGGCTCCTAACTCTCTGACAGCTCCCACTGCTAGGGAAAACTCAGGTCTATACCAGACCTCATGTGATTTTAGACACTGAACTGTCCAGCCCTTGGTGTGCTCTGGTTCTACATCCTGCGTATTGAACCTCGTTAACACCTGATTCACATCAACACCCACTGGAGACAAAATTAACCTGTGATCTTCCATGTCTCTCATGCTAAAGAATTTTGTTGCTCCAAATTCCTCATGACATGCCACTGAACTAACCTTACCCTTAGCTTAGTAAAACCCTGTATGTATGAACTTGCTAGCTAGCATACCATCCACATACAGTAACAGGATAATGTTGCAATCATTATCCAACCTAGTAAGACAAACACAATGGTTACACTGACATTGACTAAAGCCATGCTTTGTCATCCACCTGTCAAACCCTATACCACTATCTTGCAACTTCCTCAAGACCATATGACCTGGCCTTCCATCTCACGTGTCCATTCTCTCTATTTTTTAACTAAGGTATCCATTCATCTTTCAGTGCTTTCTTTCAGCTGGTAACCCTACCAAATCTCTCATTTGGTTCTGCATCCTATTCATGCCATGCTCCCACTATTTCCTAGATCCTTCCTACTTTGCAGTGAGCAATGAGTATAAAGAAGAGGAACAATGAATTTGAGGCTTACTTACCACTTTCAATCCTCCATATGGGCATTTGAGACTCCTTGATAGCTTGTTGTCTGCCCAAAATCTGTCTCAGTGACTGACCTCAATCACCACACAATCTGCATCCAGCTGATGTTGGTTCCCATACGATTGTCCTTTTTATCAATGTCAATTTCCTGATCGATGTCGGTCGTACCTAGTCACCAACATTGGTTCCATGACTAACACCAACAGCCACCCTACCCGACACTACTAGCTCTGGTCTACACATGATCGACATCAGCACCTGTTTGTTTGATGTCGATTCCCCATGACTGACACCGGTAACTGTGTTCACCTGTGAGTGATGACTTTTTACTCGTGAGCTTTCTTTGAATCATACCCATTTCCAAACTACCCTAGTTAGAGTTACTCAATTCCATCCACTGATCTCTGTCCATCATCTCCTCTAGAAACACCAAGGCTTTCTAGTTCTTAAGTCTGTCAAAGACATTTGACTTCCTCTTAAGAACATGCATCTCCTTCTTGCTCATGTGACTAAGCCTACAAAGCCACGTCTTCAAAACAAAAGAAGAATTAGTAATACAAGCAAGTAGATAAAGAGTACCCACTTTCTTACCACACACTAATTCAAGTGCATCCATTGTGAGAGTTTTTGTGCATCTCTCATCACCCAACTTTCCTAAAGCAATTAGCCACATCTTCAGAACTATGACCTGCATGACATCCTTCAACACCCATGTGTTGGTCACTTGCAATTTCAGCTTCACTTCCCCTTTGCCAATTCTTTGGCAAGGCACACCAGCCCCTAAATAAATCTTTCCAAAGTCTCCAAAGACCTTAACATGGAAAAATACTCTATTTTGAGCTACATAGAAAGAGGCAATAGAATCTATAAAACAAGATTCTACTTTATCCAAGGAACATCCTAGAGCATCTTGTGCAACAACACCTACAACATCTGCTTCTTCAATTCCTTCATGCTGATCTTGAACCAACCAACAATATTTCTTTACCTGCTCTTTCTTTCCATAACACCGTAATTAACCATTCATGCTTTTCAATTCCTCCATTCTTAGCTTACTTTCTTCTGCCATTACTATACTCCCACTTAATCAAAAACCCCTGAGATTGACCTGTAATCAAACACAAACCTACTTCTAACCTTAGCTCTGATACCAACTGTTAGGACTCGGGAAGCACCATTGATTACCAAGCAACTAAACATGTAGAAATAAATTAAAAGTAACAAGTAACTAGAATTTAGAAATAACATAGAATATGAGAGACCATACCCAATTGTATTAATACTCTTCCAGAAAAGAATTAAAAATGAAGAGACGCCACACTCTTCCCACCTTACAAGCTTCTCACACCAAGTGTTGAGTAATTCACTTTCAAGAACTCACTCTCTCTCTTACGGTCCCAACACACAACTCAAACACAGAGTTTGTGTTCACCTCCACCAGCCAATAACAACACTTCCAGTCAACCATTCAGTAACAATATTTCCAATACACCAAGTATACACACATACTCAACTGAGTACACAACGTACTCCAAGTAGATCTCCCATGAACTTGCAACAACCTGCAACTCAAATGATATTACTTTGGAAGGAACTACCTTGCCTTCCTCTTTGCTCTCCAACCATGTACACACCATACTCCAAGTAGATCCTACCTGATCTTGCTACTTGTTGTGTTGCTAATCTCCCTGATCGTGCTACCACCTACAAATCAATCTGGTCTTGCACACCTACCGACCAACCTAGTTTTGCACACCTATAAACCTAGATCTTGCACACACAAACACCTACAAATCAATGATCTTACTTACCATGTATATCTCCAAATGTGGCCTTACACACCTGCTGACCAAGATCCTACATACATGAAGAATCTTTTTGATTCTCCAAACCAGCACCCATACTTGGCACTATGGCACTAGGAGGAACACACCTTGCTCTCTTCACTCTGAAGGAGCTAATTTTTACTCTCTTACTCTCTAGCACAAATTACAATACAGCCCATGAGTCTCTTAAATAGATCTCATGCAAACAATAATTAGACACCTAATTATAATAATCAGATCCGTAGCTCAAGACTAAAATTAGCCTTCTTCATGCAAATAACTAGTTCGTTAACGAACTGTCCATGGAACTCACAGTTTGGAACCGTACAGGCAACCGATGTTGGTCCCTGTCTGTCTGGGGGTGACCAATGTCAGCCAATCTTTGACCATCATTGGTAGCTTCCTGTCTCCACCTGACCGACATCGGTTAGCCTGACCGACACCGGTGACTGTGACACTCAGCACCCTCCTCCAATGTTTGCATCAGTGAAGCTTTTAGCTCCACAACCTAATAGTATTCTTTTGGTTTTATTTAAGAATAAGATCACCAAGTTTAAATGTTCTATGCTTAACACATTGATTATAATGGTCTTTGAGTTAGTTTTGATATGCATGAAGATTATTGAGTGTGGTCATGCATTTCTCATCAAGGAGATCTAGCTCTTGCAGGTGAGCTACTCAATAGCCATATCATCCAAGACATTCTTGAAAGAGATGCATAGCGAAGGTAATTAGACCTCAATGGGAAGGATGGATTTAGTACCATAAATAAGTGAGTATGGAGTGGCTCTTGTAGGGGTATGATGATTGGTATGATATGCCCAAAGTGCAAAGAATATTTGGAGGTGCCAATCATGACCGGCATCATTGATAATCTTTCTGAGAATGATGATAGTGGCTTTGTTGGATGCCTCAGCTTGGCCATTACCTTGAGGGTAATATGTTGTATAAAAATGTTGTGTGATGTTGTATTCAATATATAGTTGTTTTATATCCTTGTTCTTGAATGATCCTCCATTATCAGATATAATGTCAAAGGGGATACCATAGCAATAAATGAGGTGGTTGAAAATGAATTTGGAAATTTGCTTTCCAGACACATAAGTGAGGGGTATAGATTCAACCCACTTAGTGAAATACTTGGTGGTGGTAAGGATATGTTTATGGCCATCAGATGAAGTGGGGTTAATCTTCCCAATGAGGTCAAGTCCCCATGTATAAAATGGTCATGGTGTCAACATTAGTTTCAGAGTTTTTACTAGGGCATGAGTTAGATTAGCATGTCATTGACATTTATCACATTTTTTTTCATATGTAGTGGCATCTGTGTCCATTATGGGTGAATAATAACTAGTACACAAAATATTTTTGGATAGGAATGCCCCACTAGAATAATCTCCACATACTTTGTGAACTTCTCTTAATGTTAGTGTAGACTCTATCGAAGTTAAACAACAAAGCAGAGTTCCATCAAAACTATGACAGTAAACGGTGGATCCAAGTAGAGTATAGTGAGTGGAATGATGAATGAAGGATTTGGTTTGTTTTTGAGATAGGTTAGGTGGAAAAATTTGGTCATGAAGGTAGTTTTAAAGGTTTGAGTACCAGATAGAATTAGGACCAATAATATCATAAATCATGGCAACAGTTGAAGGTTCATGAGCTGGTGCTGACAAATTCTTGATGAGGAACTAATACTCTCTAGCTTTATTTATTTTTTGAATCAGAGAGCCAATAGTAGACATGGCATTTGTAGTTCTATTACTAGCCCTTGGTATGTCCTCAAACTAAATATTGGCAATTTTTTGTTTAAGAGTGTCAACTATGGCTTTATATGGAAACAACTTATTGTCTCTAGTCTGAAAATGATCTGTAACCTAATTAATTATTAACTAAGAATCACCATAAATTTGGAGATGGGATATATTCCAATGCACTACTTGTCAAAGTCCTAAAACAATTGCTTCATACTTGGCCATGTTGTTTGTATAAATAAAGTTGATTCTAAATGATCTAGGGATTAGATCCCATTGTGGTGTAATAAACAATAGGCCTGCCCCCAATCCATGTGCAGTGATTGAACCATCAAAATACAATTTCTTGGGATACTCCTCAATGGGTGTGTCAATGATGGTCATGATAGATTCATTAGGAAATTGAAATGTGAGTGGTTGTGTGTCTATGAGAGGCACTTCAGTAAGTTGATCCACAAGAATTTGTCCTTTGATTTCCCTCTGATTGACCTACTCTATGTCAAAATCATTGAGAAGCATGATCCATTTAGCCATTATACCTTGAAAAGTTGTTTTAGATAGTAGATACTTAAGTGGATCTACTTTTGAAATGACCATGATCTTATTATTCAACATGTGATAGCATAGTTTTTGAGCTTTGAAGACCATGGCTAGACAAGCTTTTTCAATAGGTGCATAGTTATGTTCATATGTAACCAAGGTATGACTTAGGTATTATACAATGTTTTCCTTTCCATTTTCATCATGTTGAGCCAAGGGTGACCCCAGAGCATGATCGATAGCTGAAAGGCATAACAAGAATGGTTTTCTTGGCATAGGAGGTAATACAATAGGTGGATTAACAAGATAGCCTTTGAGTTGTTGAAAACATGTTTGGTAGTGATCATCCTAGTGAAATGCAACTCCATTCTTTAAAAGGTATGTAAATGGATATCACTCATTTTATAACTAAGATATGAATCATCGAATTGAGTAGATCTTACCCTAAAAACTATGGAGTTGCTTCAAATTGGTTGGTGGTGGCATCTTGATTATAGCATAGACTTTAGCCAGATCGACTACAATACCTCTATGAGACACAATGAAGCCAAGTAGTTTTCTTGAAGTTACACCAAACACACATTTCTTTAGATTTAGTCTGACTTTGTACTTCCATAATCTTTCAAATATATTATGCAGTACCACTAGAAAGTTGACCCTAGTTTTGGATTTTCTTAATATATCGACATAGTCTTCAATAATATCATGCATCATATCATGGAATATGATAGTCATGGCCCTTTGATATGTAGCTCTAAGATTCTCAAGTCCAAATGGCATTACTTGATAACAAAATGTTCCCCATGGAGTGGTGAATGTTATTTTATATTAGTCTTCTGGTGTTATTCTAATCTAGTTATATCTTGAAAATCCATCCATGAGTGAAAGCATTTCATAATCAGCCATGGAGTTGATGATCATGTCAATATAGGCAAGGGAAAATCATCTTTAGGACAAGCTTTGTTGATGTCTCAAAAATTAGTACAAATTCTAATCCCTTCAAGCTTTTTACTAATAGGTACATCATTAGAGATCCATTCTAAGTAATCAATGGATCAAATACATCATGATTCTAAGAGTTTTTCCAACTCTTTCTTTACCAATATAGTAATGCAAGGATGCATCTTACATAGATTTTATTTTACCAATTTGGCATCAAGATTAACCATAAGGTGGTGCAAAACCAAGGTGAGGTCTAAACTTGGCATGTCAGAATAGGCCCATGCAAAAATATCCACAAACTCTCTCAACAAAGATGCAAAGGCATCGCATTCCTCCTCAGTAAGGGATGCACCTAACTTTATCCATTTTAGGTCTAATCAAGTTTTGATATTTATCTCTATTATATATTCAACTAGAAGGGTCTAATCATCTTCTAAGAAAGTAGGCAATGACTCGAACTGTTGAATTATGTCAAGGTCCTCTATTATGACTTTCTATTCAACTTCTCCTAGGCATGATGAATCTAAGTCCCCTAATGGGAGATCTAGCCATGTAATAAAAAAGGTCAAAATTCTTGGAGAATTTGATCAAATACTAGTTGTTTCTCAAAGCTAAACTTGGATCCATAGACAAGTTTATTGTTAGTTGTCTCCTAGTCTAAATTTGAATAAGAATGAACACCCCCATCTAATAGTGCCTGAAACAAGTTTTCAACACTAGACTGACCTTTATCTTTAATTTTTCCCTGGTTAAAAAGTAGCTCAAAGAGTTTTTCACTTTGGGACCTCAATGTTTTACTTATGTGTTTTTGGCTAAGGATATTCACTTTCTCTCCAAAATAGGCTACATGATCCAATATGATTAAGAATCTTGATTTGTGATCTCCAACTAGAATATTGTATTTAAGGCCTAGGAAATCATAGAATGCCTCATCATTCTAGAACTCATCAATTGGTAGACTAGATTCTTATTGGTCCTGATCTATCAGTTATGGATAATATAATGGCAAAGGGTTATGATGATTAGCCAAGGTAAGGGTACAAATGTCATTATGATCAAATAAGTTGGTCTTACCTAGGTTATCAAAGGTGAGGCTATGATCAGACTCTGCTTCATTGTTAGCATTGTCATCACTAGTCGCTAGTGATAGAGTTTGAATAAGATATGTGGGGTTACCCCCAGGTGGTTTAAATCCAAGTCCATAATGTCTTTCATACTTAGTCATGGAAATTGGCTTGATGGTTCCTTGTTGATTTGGTTTGGGGCCTCTTCCTTCATAATTGTGACTCTCCATGATCTTATTAGGAATAAGATACTTTGCATTTTTATAAAAATTAGCTTGGTCATCATTTTATAACCATGATTAATCCCCTTCAAGAGGGTCAGGTCCTAGGCTAGATGCCGGAACAAATGTGACAAGACCCTTATCTTTTTTCTTTTATTGCCAATGCATATGTGGGATGACTTTAGGTCATCCAAAGGTTTTTGTATTCTAAGGAAGATTGACAATATGAAATGTATCATGGGTTACATACTCTCTCGGTCCATTATCTGAAATGGTGAAATGATTAAAAGCTGCAAGAGGTGGCATATGGGAAAGGGAATCCAAGGTATTAGGATCTATGCAATTATCTGATTTTAATAAGTATAGCCTTTCCTTTATCCTACTTAAAACATGGATTCATGTCAAACTGATAATTATAGCTTTGAAATTTAGCCTTAAGATGCTTGTAGTGTTCATATGGGTGTAAATCTCCTGAAATATTCACTTCCATCCCTGAGTGTGAAAACTTGATGCATTGGTGAAGTGTTGATGAGACTACATGAATCTCATGTAACCAAGGCCTACTTAGAAGTATGTTGTATGATAACTCAAGATCAAGCACATGGCAAAGTGTATCATGGGTCAAAGGCCCAATGATAACTAGCAGACTAATGGTGCCTTATGACTCTCTTTCCTAATTATCATAGGCTTTAATAGTTATGTTTTCTGGCTAAAGATCTGTTAATGTGTACCCAAGAAGCTTGATGAGATTTAGAGACACTATATTGAGGCCAGATCCATTGTCTATAAGGACAAATTTCAGTTTATGTCACATTATATAAACTTCTATGTATAATGTACTATTATGGAGCAGGCCAAGGGAAGACATCACTTTGTTTGAATGTGACTTGTTGGGTTGGAGCTAGGTGTCCAACCAAAGCTTGAAATATATCAGGGGATATGTCACTATAAATAGTGGATTGAGTCAAAAACTCATTCAAGATGTTCTTTTGGATTATGGATGTTTTCAATAAATTAAAAATAGAAATTTGTGTTGGTGTCTTCTGTAATTGTTCCATAATATAAAAATTCTTGTCTTGGTTAGTAGTGAATGATTTGTTCAGAGGCTAAATGATTGGTTGGATGATAGGAAAATTGGTGGATGGTTATAGGCCTAGGATAGTAATCTTTGATCTCTGAGTTGTGATTGCACAATCAAGATTAAATACTTAACCAATATTGCTAACCAATGTTGGAAATGGTATGGGACCAAACATGATAAGTCTCGATTGCCAGTGCACTTGCGTGTGGTCATGTGGCAAGGACAAGTTATCACTATAAGATCCAAAAGGGGAAGTCCTAGTTTGTTGGTTTTTTTATATGCACTCCTAGGTCAAAGAAGGATTACCCATGTGATTTGGCTGACTGTTGGGGTTTAGCAATGTTCTAAGTTGATTAGTGATTGGTCTAGGATTAATAGAGATGGTATTAACACTACCCCCTGCAATATGACCTACAACCCTATTGTAGTCATGTGAAACTACATGGTAGGTTTGTTGGTTGTTACCATTCTAACCTTGGTTTTATTCATTGTTCTATCATTTTGGGTTTTGGTACTGATTTTGTTAGTTTTGTTGGTTTGGCCTTTGATTTTGATCCTTTAAATTTTGTTGTTGCACTGGCCATTATTATTGTTGTTGTTGATTATTTTGTTGTTGCTAATTGTTATATTGAGGAAAGGGGTTTTGATATATCCAAAGAGTTTTATTAGAATTAGAAGCACCATTTTTTATAATTTTATCTCCCCATTCTCCAACATATTCTCAATTGAATGCTTGATTTGGACACATCTTCATAAATTATACCCAATGATAGTCACAGAATTCATTTTCATGGAACCAATCAGGATAAGGAATGCCTTACAAATAAAACTTTGGTATAGGCCAACTAATAAAATTAGTAGTAGCAATCTTGCAAAATACATATTTAATAGGTTATCCTAGGTCACTAAAGACACGATATGTAGGCATGGATCTCTTAAGAGGAGAGGGTTGCAATGATAACAGTGATTATATTTATTGTGTAAGTTTTGGTTATTATGCTTACAGCACTAGTTGAGTAGGAGTAAGTTGAAAAGGTGGTGCAGATGATGTTTTCACCATTTTTCCATGACAGGATTTGGTTACTCCATTTTCCATAACATTCCTATTATATTTTAATTGCTTTAGTCTTTAATGGTTATTGGCATGTGCCGATTGCAATGCTTTCACTTGGATGGGTTATTGGTCATTTCCCTGATTGGTACCTTGATTTTGATTAGTTGAATTAATCTTGATGACTACTTTATTAATGATTACTTGTTCAATCAACAAGCCTTTGTCAATGATTTCCTTGAAAGTATGTGCACATTGTAGTTCCAAATGATAAGCTATCTCATTATGCAAATTTTTGGTAAACATAGTAGTTAATTATTTATCTAGTAAACTATGGGTGAAATGGCTTGCAAGGGATCTCCATCACGTAAATAACTTGCAAAAATCTCACCATTTTTTTGCTTTGCTTGCATTAAATCCACCAATGAAATCTCATGCTTGAGATTATAGGAAAAGTGTTGCACAAACTTATTAGAAAGATCATCAAAATTTGTTACTAAATTTTTGGGCAATTTCAAAAACCACTCCAAGGCTTATACAACCAAGATCCTTAAAAACAATAGAAAAAGGTATATGTCATTATATGCCACTGATTGACATATGACAAAGAATTCGATCAAATGAACCTTAGGGTCACCTTTCCCTTTGTATGTATCAAATTTTAGTGGTACATAGCCTAGAGGAAATGGTATTTTTTAATACTCCATGTTGAATGGATAGGAACACACATCATCTAATTTGAAAATTTTAATTTGTTTACCATCTTCAATAGCAAAAATTACATCCTTCATCTGTTGCAATTCTTGGGACAATAAACTAGAAAGAATATTGGTTTGAGGGAGAATATTGGTTTGGATAGATTGTTGGGAGGTCACATGTGGGATGCTTTGACCAGGGTATGATAGAGATACATGTTGGGATATACTAGTTTGGTTGGGGAATGGACCAGAAATATGCATGTGTGGATTAAGATGTAATTGAAATTACACACTCGGTTTTGGGATATTCTAGTTTGGGTTGGTGATAAAGGTTTGACTTGGAGGATTTTGTGGTTGAGATGGAGGGATATAATTATATTTTTCCTACTGTGGTTGAAAAGAGACATGTTATTGATTAATAAAACCTTGATGTTGAGTGAGAACTTGTGGACCAAGACCCCATCTCTAGATTCGTGGCACATTTTGAACCAATGGTTTTCTAATAGGTACCTGGGAAACATGGGGACCTCTTTATTTCATGAATCCTTGTGAGGAGGTAAAATTAGATTGTAGATTTGGCATCTATCACTGACCAATATTTACACATTATTGACTAGTCATTACTTGGCTTTGAATTTGCATATTAGTCTATGACTAAAAAGGTATGTTCATTATTACCTCATGAGGTGGAACATTTGTTGCCCCTGATTGAGGTGGTTATTTATTTTTCCTTTGTTGCGTTGATACACTAGATTGTGCATATTGGTGTGGAATACTACTCGTTACTTTTTGAGGAGTAGGATTCATCACATTCTATCATTGAGGCATGATATTGGCCATTGTTTGATTACCTAATCCCATAAGTTGTATATTTGAGGAAACAGTTGGTTGAGGTTGGGGTGTAGAAACTCCCACTGCCTAGTATGATTACTTATTCATAGGATTAACTACAAGCACATATTGTTGGCTAGTTGTTTGTGCATTATTACTACTTTGATCGGGACTAGACATTTTTTACACATCATTTAATATGTTTGGCTCACTATTCAATGTAGAAGCTGAAGACACTTCTTTAATAACAAGCATATGCATCAAGTTATCTATTGAAATGGTTTGTATGAATGGGTTAGAAATCAAATTCTCTTGTCTAGTTAAATCTATCAACACTCCTATTGAAGGAACTAGGTCAATAAGAGGCTTACTTACCATGTTCATCTGATTGAAATCACGTGCTAGATTTAGATATGTTTTCTACATTTGGTTAAAGTGCTCTTCTACGATTTTTTTGCCTTGATTAGATATATTAAGATCTTGGTACGTTGTTTGGACTAGAGCTATAAGTTTTATAAAAGAAGCTTATTGATCATAAATGATATTGTGCAGCACTCTTACTAGACTTGGTAAATTTTCATGGGGGAAGATTGCTAGAAACTTAGCCCCTACCTCTATGGGTCTAGCCAAAATCTCATCTTTTTTCTCTAACAAATGTTGTTGAAACAAAAAAGGATCATACGTAAAATCCATATTAGTATAATATGATAGTTGAAGTAATGGTTCATCCACTACATGTATTGTAGCTAGGTATTGCATGGTTTACTCTTGGTCCTATTCTGAATAAAGTGGTGTGTTAACTAGATAGTTGACGAATCTATCTTGGCTTTGTGCCCCTGATTAAGTATTATAAGAGTGATAAGAATCCATCTCATAAGAAATATTATCCACATAGGGGTCTTGCACCATTTCTTCTTGTGCAACCATATTACTAATCCCTAGATTGTACATGAGTCTACTACAAATGTAGGAATACATGTTGGGATCCATAGTTAATGCATTTGTGATAAAAGGTCAAAGAGTTCTTCAAACTCTAAAAAGGACAATGTCTAAAATAGATAATGTCCCAACTCGGTCTAGATTTTTCAAAAGTATCAAAAGGTTTATGCAAAGTTTTGTGAGGAAACAAGCTAGCATGAAGTATCTAACATTTCACTATTCACACAAAGATAAGCAAGTAAATGGTCCTAAAAATCAAAATGACAAAATCTAAGGTTGAAGTGTTTCAAATCAGTCTAATCTAAGAATCTAAAAGTTGCTAGGTCTTTTGTCCAAATTCGATGTCAAAATCTAGGCTCAAATAAGACATGTGTTAAGACTCTTGGCCAAACAGCATCAAAAGCTAGACTTTGAAAATAGATAAACGTTTTAATTTAATAGATTTGAAACACTTCTAACAAATACTAGGCATTTGATTTTTGGACAATAACTTGATCAACTAGATATAAGGTATGAAACAAAAGGCACTTTTATCAATAGTTTATTTTCTCACAAAAAATGGTATAAAATTGGGTTTTTTTTACAAATAAGTTAGACAAAAGTGAAAAGTATAACTATTTATACAAAACATCACAAAGGTACACATGGATTCGTTTGAAAATGTAATAAAAATTTTGAACCCTATACAACAAGGTCTATGAAACAATATTTGAAATGGTTTGGGTAGTGTAACGATGTTATACTACCCCAAAGGTATGACAAAAAGGTTTGTTTCAAAAACTCTCTAAGGCAAAGACATTTTCCTATAATTTTGATAGCATAACACTAATTTTCTTGACTCAATTTCTTGGTACATAGACTTAAAGTGCAAGTGTTTAGCATAAAATGACTTAAGTCTATCAAGTGATGATAATGATTATGAGTCTTAAATGGCCTTCACCCTCGATTGGAAATTAAACCTAAGTTCCCTCAATTTTAGTGAAAATGGTGAACCCACTTAACACATCAACCCTATGAACTTATAAAGGTGTAATTTTAAATTTAGGTTATAAGTAAAAGACTTAAACAACCTTGGTAAAGGTTTATAATCATTTGGGTAGCATAACTACACCAAATTGGATGATATGACTCTCAAGCTTTTGATGAACTTTTGAACATAGCAAATTGATGATCTCACATGGATAGCATAATGCCTATTTGTTCAAAAGAAAATTTGGACTATGTGTTTGGTTTGGATTATTTGTTTACACCAAGTTTTGACTCCAAACAAGACTTTAAATTAGGACAAGACCAACTAATTAATCATTCTTAGATCTTAAATTGATAAGGTTGCTTGGTATTATTAGAATTCACTAATATACATCATTTGAGAGGATTTTAAGTGTTCATCCAAAAGTAAACCACATTATATATTAGGGTTTTTATACCCCCCTTCTCTCAAATAATAGTACTGTGACATGGACCTTGAGGTGCACTTTACACCAATAATACTTCTAAAAAAAGTGGGGATTTATCTAAGATCTAACAAGTTTTTGAATGATCTAGGGGAATCAATTACACATTGACTTTCATGCCAAACAATGTAAAATAAAAGCATGGATTTTGGGTCTATACCACTTGACTTGTTGCAAAAAAGTCTAGTCCTTTTTGCAGCCACTACATCTTGTTGTTTGTTTAGTGTAGTTCGATGTCCAAAGTTCCACTACGTCCTGTGTGCAACTCCAAAGGAACCAAATGAAGTCAATGCTGGGAGATGAAACCCTAGGTTAAATCTTCCCTAAAGAACTTGTGGGAGGTGATGAAGTCCCCCTCGCAAGCCAAGATGCACAAAAATAAATAAAGCATGAAAGTAGAAAGACTTTAGGGTCATTTTCAAGGTCACCCAAACTTTGATGAGTTTTAGGGGAGTCTTTTAGATGACTTTATTTCTTATCCTTGGACTAGGCTATTTACAATAGGAATGGTGCTTTTGATTCTAAGGGTTCCCTATAGGGGACAAATGGAAGAGCATACACACAACATTCCTCTTTTTTCCAAATGAAAATTTGATTAAACAATTATTGAAAACAATAAATGACAAGTGTGTTCAATTTTAAACACAAAATGAAATATTTGGTGGTGTTCATTTGACCCCTTAGTCTTAGTTGCAAACTTTGAAAACAATCACCAAAACATCTAAATTCTTTATTAAATACCAAAACAAGGTTCCTAATTGATTTTTAAGCATGAAAAGGATTTAAACATGTGTTGAGAAAATATCAAGCTTGGTCCTATAGCAAAATTATTAGCATGTCCTTTATCTTTGAAGCTCTTTTTAGCTTGAAACAATGAACTTTGAAAAAGTAGCTCTCAGGTTTGTGTTTTTGGAAAAACAAAGTGGCTGACATCAATTATTATCACTGATGAGCATTACCTTGACTAACCAAGATCTAATTGATGTCATTTTTACTAACTAACATCAGTTAAGCCATGTAACTAATGTTTATCTTACTTTTTGTTGTTAATTATTGTGTAAAACCATGGCAACCAAAAATGGCAAAATAAAGTTAGAAAATCAATTTGTAAGAGTTTTAAAGGCTCAAATAAATATTTTAGAGTTTAAAAATTATCTCCTTTAGGTGTGAGATTCATCTAGTCCCATTGGTCATGCCATTATGTGATCTAGGAATTTGACTCAAGAGAGGATGGTTAGTATCATGTTAGTTCCAAAATGACAACAAAATAAAATAAACACACTAATAGCATAACATATATAGGCCTAGACACTAGGGAGAGCTTAGTTAACAAAATAAAATGACAAACACAACTAAAAACAAAGGAATCAAATACAATAATTCCTTCACCTTCCTTGGATGCTCCAAATGTCTTTGTAGTGGTGGCTTGCTCAGCTTGTGCTCATGAAGTCTTCATCAAAGGAGGCTTGGCTATCTTATTTTCTCCTTGGCACCTTTAACTTGTGGTTTGGCTTGGCTTGGAATCAATTTTGAATTATAAATTTTCATAATCAATTCCTTAAAGATATTTGATCATAATAACTTTGCACCAAAAATAACTTAGAAATGATGTTCTTGGCCTCTCTATTTATAGATTTTTGGATTTGATCATAATCAACCTCAACCATCCATCTCAAGATTAAGATGTGTGGTTGATGATTAATTCAATTTTTGGAATTAAGTTTTTAATTATCATCATCATGACATTGGATTAAGGGTAAATTTATAGGTATGGAAGGCATTGATGAGGCATGGAGGACATGAATCTTGATATTTGTGGCATTATGACCTAGGGATGTCTTCCCAAGAAATGAGGTCACCTGATGATGAAAATATTCAATATTCATTTCCAGAAATAAGTATTCAAAAAATTTCCATGGAATTATTAATTATGTCTTGATTTGGGTTAATTAGCTCTTAAGCATGATTAAGCACTTTGTGCACAAATTACTCAAATTGGTCAAAATGCCTTGTTATTGGTCCAAAATTTGACTGGATTGGAATTGAAAGGCACTTTTAGATGTGTTGGAACTATATTCCATTTTAGGAAGTTACCAATCTAAAATACCAAAGGCATACACATCTTGTGCAAGTGATTTGATAAGAAAGATCAATCCAGAGCACCTAGGTGCAAAATTAGCATTTTGACTTAGAATGATCTGATCAAAGTTAGTTGGCTCATAAATTGAATTACCCCATTTAGCGATACCCTAGCCAAAATTGGCATTTAGATATGTCAATTTCACATAATTTAGCATGTTTCAGTGTTTTTAGGCCAAATTGTACATTTTGGGTAGAAATTGGTTGAAATCTTGGTTGGAGGTTATTGATGCCCAATTTTAGGTGTCTACAGCTCCAGTACTTCACCATCTAGGTCTCTCAAGAAGAAAGTGTGTTCCCCAATTCTATATTCAATGGAATAGGGGTCCATCCACAAGGCATAAAATTTACCATGCTTGTTTTTATCTTCATGCTTGTTGTCCCAAAGTAAAACTAGATCACCTACCTAAAAATTTCTTGGAGCAATCTTCCTATAGAATATTCTCTTAAGTCTTTCCTTGAACTTGAGGTGTCTTTCATTATCTTGTCTTCTAGTTTCATCAATCTCAACACTCTGGTTCATTATGCTTTCATAGTGGTTGATTTGTTCATCTTCCTCGAGCTATTGAATGAACTAATTAGTTGGTAATTGCAAATTCATATGTAAAATAAATTGATCTCCATAAATAATCTTAAAATTTCTTTTACATGTATCTCTCTTAGGTGTAATCCTATCATCCCATAAAGTAAACTTCAGATATTCACCCCACTTCTTCTTGTTTGCTTCCAAAGTTTGTCTAAAGATTTTGAAAAAAAAATTATTATTGGATTTTGCTTGTCCATCCCCTTGAGGGTTGTAATTAGAATCATAAGCTAATTTTATCCCATACTCTTTACATAATGCCACCAAAGGTTTAGCTTTGAAACTCATGGCATTATCAGCAATTACCTTAATAGGCACATAAAATCTACAAATAATCTAATTCAATAAAGAGTCCATAATCACTTGGTGTGTATCTTTGTAGGGACAGCCTCAACCCATTTTGTAAAGTAATAAATTGCAAACAATATCCATTTATGTCTAATTCTTTATGAATCAATGATTTCCTTAATGAAATCCATTCCCCATTATCTAAATGGGCCTTCAATCATCATAGGATGTAAGGGAAGATAACCAGAAGCTTTCAACCTTTTAACAAAGTGTTAACATTTCTCACACTCTCTAACTTTTTGAGAAACATATTTGAATAGTGATGGCCTTTAATAAATAGATCTTAGAATTTTATGAGTTGTGACTTTAGGTATAAAGTGACCACCACATACTCCACTATGGAAGTCTTTAATCAAATCCATAGTTTTTTCTTCTACCAAGCATCTTAGGAGAACCCCATCTAGATTCTTCCATGTCAATCCACTTTAAATCAAGAGATATTTTTGGGATACAAGCTTAAGATTTCTTCTTTGGTTCTTATCAAAGAGAAGGGGATAATTCAGATTTGATGAGTAATAAACAATGTCTTTATATCATAGAGATATACTAATTTGACTCAATTAATCATTAACATTAAAAATAGTAGTGTTTAACTCAACAAATTGAAAATTTGCCTCATTCATGAACTTGGCTGGACCCATCCCTCTCACCAACTTGGTGGTCTAGATATCCATGTCATACTCTTACAACTTTTTGACCCACTTGCATCTCTTTCTATATGCTTCAAACTGAGTCAAGATGTCCTTCACCATTGTATATGGGATGTATGAAATAATCTTCAAACTCAAAATATAAGGTATGAACATTTTAACAGCCTTCAAGAGATTGAAATCTTATTTTTCCATCATGGTATAGTTCAATTTAGAACCTTACATATATTTGCTATAGAAATCTATAGGGAGCTCATGAATGTCATCATTCTTTTACAATAAGACAATAGCTACAATATTATGTGATGTAAAAGAAAATATCTAAAATTCCTTAGTGTAATCAAGACTAGCCAAGATAGGGGAAGATTTCAAGGCTCCTTTAATGTCATTGAATGCATGTATAGCCTTTTATTCCCACTTGATGGTTTGGTCTTTCTTTAGCATAGAAGTGATAGGCAAAGTAATCTCTAAAAAATTAGACAAAAACCTCCTTATAAATTTAATTTTCCCAAATAATGAGTGAATTCCCTTTTTAGACTATGGGATAGGCACTTTGTCAATGGTTTCTACTTGTTTGAGGTCAATCATGAAACCATCCTTAGACTCTATATGTCCCAACAACTTATCATTTTTTACTCTAAAGTGACACTTATTAGGATTAAATGAAATGCCAAAATCCCTATATCTAATGAATACCTTCTCTAGATGCTCTAAATGTTCCTTTCTAGTCTTGGATTACATGGTAATATCATTCTAATACACATCTATAAACTTATTAATTACCCTTGAAAAATCAACATCCATAGATCATTGAAATGTTACACCAACATTTATTAACCTGAAAGACATCCTCATATAAACATGCATGCCCCAAGGCCTTATAATAAATGTAATCTTAGCTCTCTTGAATTCCTTCACCACAACCTAGTTATACCCTGAGAAACCATCTAATGTGGATAGCATATATGATCTTATAACACTTTGTAGCAGGGTATCCATATTAGACAAGGGGTAATTATCCTTCAAAGAAGCTTTGTTCAAATTTTTAAAATCCACACATAATCAGATGTCACAATTTTTCTTTCTCACAGGGACTAAGTTCACCACCCATGATGAATACATGATGGGTTGAATAATTCCACCATCCCTTAGCTTCTTGAACTCCTCCCACATCTTGGTGGCCAAGATGGGATTGATAGGTATTTAATTTTGCCTGAAAGGCTTGCTATCAGGTTGTAATAGGATGACATGTTGAAATAAATCTTCCCGATGTGTTTTTAATTTATAATAATACCAAGCTAAAAAAAAATTGGTACTTATTTAATAGTTATATGTAAACTTGTGTCTCAGCTTCACTTAGGTGAGAACCCAGCCAAAACTTCTTTGGATTCTCATGAGAACCCAAATTACACTCAATCACATCTTTTGAGATAAATGAGTCTTGAGTTTTAATTCTCTCAGCTCCATCAAAATAGGCTTTTAAACTCACCAATCCCCTAGGGAGAGTATTTTTATTTAGCTAAATGAGATTCTTCCCAAATAAAGTTTCCTTCCCATTACAAACCTAAACTATTGATTCCAAGTCTATGAGATGATCACAAAATTATGCTTCAAATTTTTGAGACCTCTTAATATGTTCATCATCATCAAACACCTACCAATGATGAACATTGTTTGGGATTGAAGGCATATCAAGCACCTCCACTTGATATTGATAATGAGGGTTCATATTTTCAATTTTAAATTGAGCACCTAACCCTGTAAGTTTATCATCTTCCTCATTAAAACTTCTATCATGATAACTAATGTTGAATACATTAAATAATTTAAGAAAATCCAAAACAACATTTCTATATTTTATTGACCTTTTTTTGTGTTATAAGCACTGTAGACCTACTTAACCACTAGCTTGGAATCACCTTTTACATTCAAAATTGTAATTCCATGTTCACAGGTAACTTGTAAACCAAGAAAGAGTGCCTCATACTTAGCAATATTATTCATGTAATTAAAAGATAGCTTGAAAGAAAACTGAAAAAATTTACCATTAGGGGCATAGAACACAACCCTAGCTTCATTCCCAATATTGGAACAAGCCTTGTCAAAACACATTCTCCAAACTTCACCTTCATTGTAAAATCTAGCATCAAGAATAACAAGTTATTCAACAACATCCACATTCCTAAAAAAGCTACCCAATTCCACATTGGTGTATAATACTTCATTTAAAGCATGTTTCAGATCTTCAAGTACATGTAGCATATTTGACTTAGTATGAAGTTTCACCATTTTACCCTCCAAAGGAATGGTGGTGTAGGAAAGGTCCATTTCCACTCTTCCACTCATGTTATCAGCCCTTTTTCATGATAGTAGCATCCCCCACTTAGGTGTGTAGTCCATAACTACCATGTCCATATTCAAATACTTATCTAGATGCACTACCAACTATACTACCAACCCTTTGACTTGTCCAACAATTGAAACCTCTCATGAGTCTATGGCATAGCACTTGCCAAAGAAAGATGTAATCTTCACTTTGAGCTTATTAAGGACACCTAGGGGAATGACATTGTAAAAAGCTCTAGAATCAAACATATAGTTATAAACAATGAAGCCATTAATTAGTAGGGTGGTTTAAAATGGATCCATATTTAGCTGACTTTATACCAATGCATTCCCCAAATAGACCTCTAGAGCTAGTTCAACAACCTCATCTAATTATTTATCATTATCTAGGAGTGTTTGGGGTGAAGTTATTTCATTAGCATATATACTCTCTCCAAATTCCAAATATTCAAATTCCCTCTTCTTATGGTTAGGTATTCATAATAACTCAACAAGAGGTACAGTGATTTTCATTTCGCTCAACACTTGGGCCATATCACACATGCTATACTGATGAAAAAGAGTATTAGGTGGAAGGCTGATAACACATTTGGCTGGAATACATTCATTTAAATTCAAAAGTGGAATAGTCTGGGATGAATTTGCATGTTTAATAGTGATTTTCAAAGGTGGGTTATTTCTAACATCACTCACACCCTTAAGAATACTAGATAGCAAGGGTACTCTATTCTTAGCTAGAGAAACTCTTTGTTTAATAAATTGAGAAGTAGGTGTTAGATTATAAGAATTTGGGACTATTGTAATTTTATTTACTTCCTACTTGCAACCCCTACCCTTAGATTTATAGGGGTAGTGTCTTGAGGATCAGCACCTTATTATCTACTTCTCAGTCTATATTATTTCTCTTAGTAAATCATTACATTAATTAATAACTGCAAGTCTTCAATTGAAGGAATTCTCCCATCATATTTCTTAATCATCATGGATCATAAAAATTCAAAATCATGATTGGGAAATTCATCTTACGTCATGTTAACATCATAAAAAAATTTAGAAGTTATGACACATACCTTTTTTACTACACTCCAAAATTGATCCACAGTGGTAGCACTAAACAATTCCATGGAGGACAAAAATTTACTTTGAGAGACTTGGCAATCCAACATCAAAATCTCATCATCATCAGATTTAGACTTAGGTTCATCTACATCTCCATTAATTTATTTATTAGTATCACATGGGGGATGGGGAAGGAAGCATTTATCACATTAGTCAATGTCAATATCATAATTTACAGTGATCACTTTGGTGTTTAATAGATCAAGCAATTCCTTTCCAATGTCTCTAGTCTAATTTATATCAGTTATATCATCACACATAGGCCTCTTTCCTATATAATTATATATAATGTGTAAAGGTCTCCTTTGTGATTGATTATGATTTGTATTTCTCTCCTGACTTGTAGACCCATGAGAGAGCCCCTTTTCAGCTGTAGCTGACTTGTAGGATGTCTCCTTGATGGTCAAGGCCAAAGTTTTCATGGTTTCCTCAAGGTTAGAATTATTAATAGACTTAATTTTTCTAGGATTAACTAATTTCACATCAACTTAATTGTTCAAAGGCTTACCCGTAGCCTTTATTTTGTTTCTAATTTGTATGGCCATGTTAAATGTCATCTCCCTCAAGTAGAACATTGCTTTCTTATCAAAGGCATCACAATATTTAATCAGGCAGGTTGTATCACTAGACCTAATATTTTTAGGCAACCTTATCATGGTCTTGTTGAACCTTGTATTAAAATCCTAAACACACTCATTATGGTTCTTATTAATGTTTTCAAATTCTACCAAGAAAAACCTAGGATCAATCCTATCACCATACTAAATTTTGAAAACATTCTTCATTTATTCCCATGAATCAATGCATCCATAGGGAGGGGAATTGAACCACTCAAACATCTTCTAATGTGTGTATAAAAAACATAATGCCAACATCTTCTTGCTCAACTTTATAATCTTCAATGATAATGTGAAA
Organism: Torreya grandis; assembly: GCA_037957365.1. NCBI lineage: Eukaryota > Viridiplantae > Streptophyta > Pinopsida > Cupressales > Taxaceae > Torreya > Torreya grandis. Next base: position 516,359 of record JARHVA010004653.1, read on the forward strand.
ATCCCTCAAATGTTGATCACCAGTCACTACATTGTTCCCTTAAAACTTAGGAAGGTGGTTCTTTACTTCATTTGGGACTTCATTAGAATAACCTTCCATTTCATAAAAATTAATTGGTTCAAATCTAAGAATTTTGAATACATGACTCTCATTCTCATCTTGATCCCTATACCTCATGACTAGTTTAATGGTGGGTTCAAGATCAAATGGTAAAGGGTTGTGAGGGAGTGAGTGAGGTGGACTTGGTGGATCAAATCTAGGAGGAGATTTAATTGATTGAGAAGGTGATGGGTAATAAATTTGACTATAAGCCTCTGAATGATTAGGAAAACTATGATAATATTTAATTAAACTAAGTTTAACAAATAAAGGTTTAGGTCTACCATAATCATGATAGTCCAAACACTCCTTTATTGTAGAACTTTATCCTTCAATTAGACTCCAAACTTGTCTCCTTATTTGATAAATACTTAAGGGTGAGATAAGTTGCTTTGATGAGTCACCTTTAAAGGATGATCTCAGTCCTTCCCTCTTTTCAAATAAGAGAACACCCAAAGCTGAAAGAATAAAGATATTCAAAATGGGCATTGATCTCCCTTAAAACTAAATACAATGTTGGAGTTGCCACTAGAATAAAACTTCTAGAATATAAAAATTTACAAACTTGTTGTGATACATACTAAAATCACACTTTTTTGAAGTTAATGATGAGATATGAAAGCAAAGATACTAAAAAACTAGATTTATGTTCAAGAGGGGAAATCACTTCAGAACATGAACAAATTTATATCTCCTTAAAATAATTTAGCATACGTCAATTTACCAATTCTTTCAAGTCGCCAGGAATATCCCCAGTAGAGTGTTGTGTATTTGACAGCCCAAATTAGTAAATCACACTTAAATAGCTTCAAATTTCAAACACATGAGAATATGGATAAACATTATCTAAAAATACATAATTGAAGTTAATGCATCAAATATCTCTTGATAGATAACTTGATAATATAAACTTATACATCTCTCTACAAGAGTCCTGAGAAACACAAGTTCCATGGTATCTCCCCAGCAATGGTGCCAGTTAGGTGTTAGTTCCTAGTCATACAACTCTTACACTCAACCTTGAAAACTTTGATAAAAAGGGAAAACAAATATGAAAAACCCACAAATATATTATTGTATCCAAGAAAGGGTTTATAATCAAGATGGACCAAACATAGACAATGATTGGAAAGCATCGAAAAAGGGTATGGTTAACACCCTAATACCTTTAGCTCTACCTGAACCAAGATGAGAGACCATAAGGGGTAGATTTTTCATATGGACGAATACTAAAATTAAATATCCATGTGGTTATGGGCACACATGAAACAAAAATATAACAAAGGCATAACAAATCTTGCACACTCCACTTGGGAAGGGTTGTCACAAAAAATGAACAAATTCTCTAGGCTAGATACAAGCTACTAAAGACAGATGTAAATATGACTACAACCTTCATTTATAAATAAATTTTTAAAAATAAAGGGCCAAATAGAAGACTAAAATTCTTAGCTTCAAAGATAAATATACAGACACATTTTATGTATGTAATATTCATGCATTTATAGGTAAATAACACTTAAAATATGTAATAAACTGTATTATTTGTAGGGTAGGGTAGGATGAGTAAGATATCTATAAAAGAGTGGTGTTTTGGTGTGGTTTTTCAAATATAAAAAATTCTTTCAATAGACATGACATCATTTATTTTAAAATATGTATAAAATTGAGAAACAAGCTAAGGAAACTACTAGGAGTGATTTGCATCCATTGATGCCAATACAATGCAAATATCCAAATGATCCCTAAAACCCTAAAGCATACATTGCAACTAGAATTTAAAATATTTTTTCCTATTAAATCCATAAACCTAGGGTGCCCTTAATAGGTTATCAACAACATATTTCCAAATCATAATGTTGAAAGGGGTTTATAACCTAGATCTATGCTCAAGATGAAAACCATTCATAAGAAATAAACTAGATATCTAATCAACAAAGTCTATAAAACATATTATTACATTTCATCAACATGAAATACTTAAAACCATACCTATTTTCCATTATCTTAAAAATAAATCCTACATCCATCATTTTTTCAGAATGTACCATCGGGAAAAGCATGGTGAGTTTATTCTTTTGACATGGGAGACACATGCAATGCTCTTTGATTTTGTTATTGGTTATACAACTACAACCACCTTATTAAGGGAGATAAAAAACACGCACAATAAGGATCCTAAAAATGAAAGAGCCTAAGACCTAGAAAGAACAACAATCAATAACAACCTTTGAAAAGAGGACAAACCCTTTTTTTATACAACTCTATCATCCAAAGTATTATGGGAATTACTTCAACTGGAAGATACCCTTTGTCATGCCTAGAAGCTCTTGCTCTATAATAAAATCATTATGTGAACTACCTATCCTTTTTATGATGAATATTTGAAAACAAACCCTTGATCCTCTTGGATGGTAATGCATTGCACTTAGGCTTGAGGGAGAATATTCCCTTGGGAGCCAAATAAACTCCTTGTCTTCACGTATAACTGCTTGGCCATGCTCTCCCATTAATCATTTACAAAATTGAAAAGTTCCAGATAGCTACCCTTCCTCTTTTTTATGCCAAATAAATCACATTACCTTGTGAGGATTGCATTGGAATACTCTAGCTATGATAAAATAAAAGAAGGATCCATGGCCATTTAGAAAATATGCTTGGAATGGCCCACCTTGGCCTCATAAACCTTGAAAGATATTTTTCCTCCAAGGAGGTCTTCCAACACAAGAAAAATATTAAAAATGGCAATACTTAGCTTTTTTTTACCTCTTTGCCTTTTTGTGGTCAATGTCAACCTTTCTCGTGCCTTTCCACATTTCTATTTTGCTTTTGACCTTTTTAGGGTTGCCTCTAAAATTTATAATGCTTAAATGCATTATTTTACCCTTTTAAACATTTGGCTTTACTGTTTGATCCTCTACATGGATTGTATTAATAGTGTGGCATTGTTCTACTTAAAAGCTTGAGCTTTAAATTTTTTACAAACTTATCCTCAATATGGATAGGTCTTACATTTTGGAATGAGAAAAAATATTGATGTTGCCACTTAAATGCTTACGTGGCCTTACTTATTTTTCCATGTCAACATATGATTTCCTTTGAAACTTTGTTGCTTATCATTTTGACCATCTCTCTTTTGAATGAATGTTGACTGGTGGGTGGTGTACATTGGTTTAAATCAAAGGCTATAAGCACAAAGTGTCCAAACAAAAATTCTGACACAAAAGTTCTAAATAAAAAGTCTAACACAAAAATTATGAATAAAAAATATGACAACCAAATCCTTTGAAGCAAGGGAAACTCTGAACAAAAGGTCTGACCAAATATTCTAAACACCACAAATTCTGACCAACAATTCTAAATAAAAATTCCAAACAAAAAGTTCAACTTCCAAAATTTCCAAAAAAATTGAACTTGAGAATTTTCAAACAAAAAATTCAAACTTAAGAATTTATGAACAAAATATCCAACCACAAATTCCAACCAAAAGTTCAAAACAAATGTTCCAAAAAAAAATTTTGACTTGCAAAAATTCCAAACTTAATAATTTTCCAAAAAACTTAAGATTTTTTTTCAAAAAACTTAAGAATTCAAAAAGTCAAACTTGTGATTTTTTACTTGTTTTTTCCACCATATATTCCTGCAGACCTTTTCACCCCAGCTATAATTTGCAATATTGAAAAATTGTAATTAGCCTTGAGAATTCTACTACTTTAAAGACTTTTCAAAGATGGAAAACATCATACTTCAAAGCTACATTTTCATCATAGACCCTACAATCTCATTAAACTATGAAAACATTGAGCATTAGCTGGAACCAAGATTACACAGGGTTTTCACAGGTAAAATATGGAGTTTTAACTCAGGTGAACACTTTCAAATAGGGGGAAATATTTATATATTCATGTACTAATATTTCAAAAAAGGGCACAAATTTCTTAGTGCAAGGTTGGGCACTAATAAGATCATTGGGTTTTTTTGGGCCTTTTGGCTAAAGAATTTTTTTTTCTCTTTGTTCAAATTCTACCTCTCCTTTAATTCTTATATTTACCATATTCCTTCCTCATTCTCTATAGCATCCTAATTTTTTTTAAAATCAAGTGGATACTATGGGTAGCTCTATCAAACCCATATTTTGCCTTTCATTTTTGAAATTATGCATTTCCCTTACCCTTTGAGGAACTATACCTTCTCTTGTTTCTTCTCCTTGAAAAAAATATGATGTATAAGGTTAAGATGTCATTAGAAGGGATGTGATCATGGTATTTGGAAATAATTCACTTATTTGAATAGTGATTTGGGGGAGTTTCAGGCCAATGACTTAGCACAAAGAGATTTCTTTCCTAGGTCTCACCTCAACCAAGAATCTAGTTAAACTCAGGGTTATCTCCATAGTCATGGTCTTTTTTAGTAATGCCAATGGATAGGGCATGGGAAGATATATTTGGGTTAAATTATTCCTAAGATATGGTGGCTTATTAAATATAGAAACTATATCCAAATTATCAAAATGGACTACACTAGGAGTCCTTATTAATTTTGGAGAGGAATGAATATGTCAATCCATATTAGTGATAATAGAACTAGATGACACAATGCTAAGCATTACCATAGGTAAAATTAAAGTTGGAATTTTTATATTAGGCACTAAATAAATGATAGAAAAGACTATCTCATCAATTTTCTGACTTTGTTTTGGTGTGAGCCTAGATGAGGTGCCTTCTCCTTCTTACTTGCCTAGACTCAAAACTTTATCTTTCTCTAGCTTAGCTTCTTCATCATCTAGTTGTGGCATTCCCATCTCTTATTCTTCTTACTCTAAAAGATAATAAACTAGATATATCACTTATTCTTCTTCTTCTTCTTCCAACTCTATTGTAGCCTTTATATCTTCCTCATCCTTAGTAGATTCTTATATGATAGGGAGACCAAGTGAGGGTCTCTCTTATATTTTTTTATCTTGGGAAGGAGTAGGGGAATAATTTTTCTTCCTTTTTTATGTAAATATATGTGGATTAGATGTTGGATGAGTTGTTATATGGTTTTTGGGAACAATTATGGTAGGAGGTGGAGTCAAAAGTGATGAAGTGGAAGGGATGGAAGGCACAGGGACTCCCTAGGGGGAGTAGGGAGATTTGGGAGAGTTAGGGGAAGTTGTAATTAAAGTTAAATCTGATTAAAAGAATTTAGGGAGGATCACTTAGGTGATTGAGGTAAGAGAAGACAAAAGATTCATCACAAAATTGCTCATCCTTTGATCCCCTGAGGAAATGACTAGCCTTTCCCTAAAGGATGTTGTGTCTAATACTTTTTCATATGAAGATGTTGAAGTATAAGGGACATGAGGACTAGTAATTCCTATCAAAATCTCCCTCTTGATCTGAGGATATGATTCCCTTTGATTCTCAGAATGATCTAGTTATTCTTCTTTAGCTTCTACTAAAGGGGAAAGAGGTTGGTCTAGTGGCTGAGAGCCTTGTGGTAGGGATAGAGGCCATTGTTGACTTCATGCATTTTGGGCCTCCTCTATTTATTTTTATTTTATTTTAGGTCCTATATAACTATCATAGACATTTTCTTGTATTTCATCTTTATCCAAACTTCATAGTCATTTGAGGCATTTAATAGAATATGATCATGATCATATGCTTGGTGACTATAAGATACATACACTTTCTTCTTTTATAGGATAGTTTTGAGATACCCACTTATTCTCTTCCTAGAGTCTCATTATCTAAATGGTTCAAGTTGTAAGTTGTATTGCATCCTAGCCTTCCCATCTGAAATGAAATATGACCTATTCACATATTGGTGTTGTCTAATACTGAAATGAGTTTTAAATTAGTAGGCTAAATGTCTCTAGCCTAATTATTCATCAATACTATTAAAAACTTGATATGCTATCTCCTTTTTATAAAAAATTATTTGTAACATGATGTGGAAATCATAGAGGAATAGTATTTGTACCCTCCACTCGAATGATGGTTACATCTAGATACAACCAATAATCTCCCATTTTGTTGAGGGTTTGTATTATGTTTTCTGATAGTCTAAGCATCAAGGTGCCTTGCGTTGCTTGGTATATATGAGGATATACGTCATTTATTATCCTTTTGATATCATTTTTGTACCTATGAATGAACATAAAGGAGAAGTCCTCTCCAACCCTATTTCCCAAATATTCAATTGATGGTTTCATTTCAGGAAATAAGGCTTGTACATATGTTCATTATTACATCTAAAAAGTAAGACATCATGTATAAATTACCATCCTCAATTTTTCAATCAAGATAAACTATTTGTACTTTTATCCATGCACTTATGATCTCCACTAGTTCTACTAAGTTTTTAGTTATCAGGTATAGTGAAACCATTCACCTTGAACATAGGCAATACTTGGAAACCCATACAACCTATTGAATAGTACCATTTATATGTAAATTATATATATGTATTTAATGATATAATTGGTAGATATTTACCCCTCTAGATTTATCCTCTAGCCCTTTGCAAGCCATTTCTTCAATTTCCCATCTACATTGTTATGCTCAAGCCATACAATGGCTCAGACTTGATTGTAGGTAGTATCGGGGTAAGGAATCCTAAAATACATTTAAAATTCCCATCCCAAGATGTAAATATAATAATTATAGACTTTCCTTACATGAACTATGTCCCCAATAGTGGTACCATTAATGAATAAAACCTTCATGAGGTTAATACATGGCATTACCTCATTTTTGAATGCAGCCTAGTGGAGACCTTACTCTTTAATTGGAAGTAAATCATCTATATATTGTTTGGACTCTAGAGATAGTTCATATTATTTGTACTAGGATTGGATTAATTTGACCTCTTCTCATAGTTTTGAGTAATGTGGGCATTCAAAGTTCAGGGCACTCTTCTCAAATATTATATCTTTATATTCAGTCAATTCCATAAATGAGTATGGAGAAGGAATCGAGAGCTTACCTTATTTTGATAAAGAGGCCACTATTCTCCTTTGGTCACTCTATCTCTGATGAGGTCCTAGACTAGTTCATTTCATGCTTAGTGGTTGAATAAATTTAGGGCTCACTTGATGCTAGGAAGCTTGAGAATTCAATTATTTAATCAAAAGATAAATAGTAAAATGAATCCTTCTTAATGAAGATTTTTTATATATCAATTGCATGCTTGAGTATTGAATTTATTCATATTTATTCAATGCAGATAACAAACTTTTGATTTGAAATATTTTTTAAATTTGAATGTACCATTTAACTTTGGCGAGTGCCCTTACTTTCTAAGTGGTGATATTTCTCTAATTCCTCATGTCTAGTAATTACTTTTGAGATAGTTATTAGTCATTCATTGACTTTATTCTTTACCATGTTGTCAATCATTCTCTTTTATGTTTTGGCCATACCTTCCTCAGATAGTGCTACTTGTTAGGTCCTTATTAATTAGGATTTTTAAATTTATTCACTATGTTGGGGAGGTCCCATAGTGGCAAGTTAACATGATCAAGACACGTGGATTGATATTGAAGCATTAGAAGCATGAAACCTCAGAGCATTAGATTAGTATTCCTTTTGGCAAAGAACCATTCATGGTTTTATTCAGTGTGATCAAGACATTTGTAATGATCTTGGAATCCAAGAGACTTGAGAGCTTAGAATCATTATATTATAGACCAAAATACCACTTAACCTTCCAAAGAGGTGGATTGCCACAAATGTGCCAAGTGTAGATTGATCAGAACCATAGAAGTTTAGAAGTTTGAGACTGTTGGGTTTCATACGGAAGAACCACTTAATCATATCAAAGAGTAAATTATTTTGATCGAGATGTATGAAATGATCTCAAAATCTTAGAGACTTAGGATCTTAGAACCATTATCACATGGGAATGTTAAGCTATTAAATTTGTTGATAAATAGATGAAGTTCATGTGTCTCTAATTTAAAATGAATATGTCATGTGGCATGTTTGTGGAGCTTGAGAGACTCAGGAGATTAGAAGACTTAATCTATTGTAATCATCCAAAGATCTGAATGAATTAGAAAATTTGTAATCATCTAAAAATCAAAATGATAGGAGAGTGATGTGTGTCAAGCTCACATGAAATATTTAGTATGGGCCTAATTGGAAGAAATTAATGGTATTAGAATTTTAATAATATGATAAAAATATATATAGTTCATAAAACATATCAAAGTAAAAAACATGAAATTCCAAGGTTAAAAATAACTAAGGTACTAATTTAAGCTTATATTTTAGTAATTTAAACTTGGGTAATGATAGATTTCCAAAATAGCTCTATATGACAAATTCATGATACCTTAGTCATATATCTTTAACCTCATAGCTCCCTAAAATATAGGTTTTATAATAATGGGTCCCTATTTTAAAATTTTAAAAATGGGGCGTGTGTGTGTTAGGGCACAAAAATCATGATACATCTAGGTTGTATCATTCTATAGGAATCTTAAATTATCATGCTTGAGCCCATATATGTACTACACATGCCTTTATTCATGCTTATATATTTCACAATGTACTTGATATGCTATATACTTAACATTTTTTACTAACACATATATCTAAGGACTAGTATGTTATGTTTATATTGGTTTCTTATGCTTTTATTTATGCACTTCCTTAAGTGTCTTGCCTTGTTATTATCTTTCTTTTCTGATCATTTGAATATGATCCATTGTTTTTGAACCCAGTGCTTTTGTTTTCCTCTTTGAAATTTGAATATTTCACTATGTGTTGTATGTTAACATTTGAATATGTCATTTCTTTCTCTCTATACATTGGACTAAGTCATTTCCCTTTGATTATGTTTATTTTAAACATACCCCTTATTTGAGGTCTCCTTATACCATTACCTTTTGATTTATTTTTGAGTGTTGTTGTATGTGTGCTTGATTATTTTTTGCCCTTGTATTGTTACTATATATACATTGCCATGATTCACATCATGTATATTAGGACTTGGTGTGATCACATTCTTCATTCTTTAATGGTATATCTATTAAACATGTTCACTCTATATGTTACATGTTAATTTCATAGTTTACATGGTTATCTTATAATTTTGAGGTAAGTTAACTAACAATTGTTAATTCCCTCACCTAAAATGGGGGGAATATCAGTGGGGGCATGCCATGGAGGCATGAATTCCACATTTTATCAAATTTCAGATTTAGTGGGGGTATGTTTTGGAAACATGTCCTCCACATTGGTGCTTACACTACTTATACTCATATTTCAGTGGGAGCATGTTATTGAAACTTTTATTTTAACATTGGCACTTATATCAATTTTCATATTTCTCCATATATAGTGGGGTCATGCTTTGGAATCATATTATCCACATTTACACAGTTTTAAATTGGCCGTATAACATAGTTATATGATTTAGATATGCATTTGTGGCAAAATTATATACATTGGTACCATTATTATACATATTTTATACATGAGACATATATTAGGTGCATATGATATACAATGTGCACCTAATATTGTAAAATCAAATCAATTTTAGATTTCAAACATGTTTAAAGACTGTCACCACCAACTGGGTTGGAATTTTATGGACTATGATTGAGCCAATATACTATAGTAGTTGGAGTACTTTTTAGTATGGTTGAGTTTATTAAATCACTCAATATTTCCAATTTTATAGTTTTGACTTGATTGCATCATATAGTATCACAAATTTCATAGTGTGAGTTGACTTAGTTCACTCACACTCACCAAGCTATAAATATGATTGGAATACATGGTTGAGCTAATCTCAATTATCTGGTGGAAACTCATCTTTTATCTAATTTTGGGTACATGTGCCCTCTAATATATCTCTATGTCTCTTTATTCATATGTATTTTATAGATTTATATTTTTTCGTAATCTTAGTTCTAATTATTCATAATGATACATATTTAAAATCAAATTGCTAAAATGCAGTAGAGATACATCAATACACAAGTGTACTCCTAAACCTTTCTCTCTTTTAATTTTAATTATTTCAATGCTTTGAATTTTAGATGAAATTCACTAATCATATATTGTAACATGTTCTTGGTTTTAGGTCAATCACTAACAAATTACTCAATTTGGACTCAAGCAAAGATAAGGTGTGTATACACACCCAAGTACACATTCCTTTTCCTTTAAAATAAAAATTTCATTACTAGATTGAATAGGGGTAAATGTAGACACTATTTATGAATTATATATCACCTCAATATTATACACATGGAAAATACATAACATGGATTTAACTTCAACATATAGACCTTTCCCACTTCCAGAAGGCTTACATACACTATCTATTTATGCCTCATTACTTATATCTTAGTCCAACCAATGTTATTATAATGACCCAAGCTTGATACTTTTCCCATAATTTTATAAATTTTCTTATCTTCCATCTATGTAAGTTTTGGACCTACACCTATTTTCCAACTACTTGAACACTTGCATCCTACTTAGATGTTTGCATCGATGTAAGTGTCCTACCTAACTCAAGTTTCTAGTGCCCTAAAATCATCCAATTTGTAAATGAAACATATTCATATGGTTATCCTAATTTTTTAATGTGATATATTCTCCATAGGGATTTATATAAATATAACATTAACCCTCATTCATTCTGAACCTAGAAACATCTTACCTACTCATAAGGTAACCTATCAAAAGCATTATATCAAACACTTAAGTGAGCAAAGCTTCCCTATTTTCTCTTATTTACATATCAGTCATAGGGATAACATATTTATAGGTCTAAAGTATTGAAGGAGTAGCCCAAGATCTATAATTTCCAAGTTACAATCTAGGTAATTGTTGTAATTGCTTATCACATAATGCATGATTCACACATAATCCAACATGTAAGGAAGAACTACATAAGTCTAAGGACCTCCTTGGAGTATTAGCTATGGAGGAAACACTCTTTGATAGATGGGTTTTTGGGGTATCTTTACACCCTCTATCGACTAACCCTTATTTCTATAGCCAATATGAAGATGAATAACTAGGGTTTTGGTATTTGACAAGGAGAGACATTCCATGACCTAAATATGAATGCACTAGAGTGAAGGTAACACAAAACCCAAAATCTTATAGGTGTTTTCATCTAATTTTAGTAGGTATTATATACTAATTACCTAAATCCAAGTCAGATAGTAACATCAATGTAACTTTCCAAGGTTGATGTATGTGTCAATAATTATAAAGATATAGTTTACAAAATTAGACAACTATTCTAGAATATAGATCGAGTCCACTTTCTACTTGTTCCATATCCAAATCTATATTAGCATCAAAACCATCTAAGTATCTTGTTTTCACTATTATATTTAGCATATCTCTACTTTCTATTCTTATCATCTTAGCATAATAAATTTATTATATGTTTATCTAAGTTTTTCAAATAATTGGCCTACTTTATAGATATTATACCATCCTTGTGCCCTAGTCTATCTTTTCCTAGTTAACCCTATATCCTCCACATCTATACTTTAGGGTTAAACACAACCAAAAAAAATTATTAGAAGTAACAATATGTGATGCTACAAATATATCCCACTTTAAATTATCCAAGAGCTCCTAAATTTCTACCTAACCTACACTTAACCCCTAAAATTGGTTGACTCAAATAAAATACACTAATGACTTGATAGAATACCTAACTTACTCACTAGAGGTAGATGAAGTATAAATTTATTCAAGATGAATTATCCTAATTCCCACCACACCTATAATAATTAAACCTCTTGAATAAGTCCTTGACACTTTTAAAAAAAACCATAACCATTAAAAACTACTTCACTCAAAAAACAAGCATGTCTAATAGTCAAGGAGTGCCTAACACCCCTCCTTTTCATAAAAGACTACACCCACAAAAATAAGAGTATGAATCTGAATTTATTTTTTTAAGACAACTCAAGAATGTTTGTGTCAATATTCAACTATTAAAAAATATAAAATATGCCCCCATTTAAACCAAGCCTATTTATTAATTATGCCTATGAAACCTAGTCATAAGAATAACGATGTAAATACCATCCAATTAGATGGACAACTTGTAGACATCATGTTGAGAAATATAGTCCCAATTAGTTTGATAACTTATATTTAATAGAGGTATATGAAGTACAACTTCATTAAAGATGAATTCTCCTAAATAGTACCATACCCATAATGATAAAACCTCTTGAATAAGTCCTTGACAGCAAAAAATACCCAAAACTATTTAAAAAATAATTCACTCATGAAATAAGTGCATCTAATAGTCAAAGAGTGACTAACACCCATCCTTTTCCTAAGAGACTACACCCCCAAAAATAAGAGTAGGAATTTAAATTTAATTTTATAAGATAAATCAAGAATATTTGTGTTAATATTCCACTATTTAAAGATATGAAAATGTCCCCATTTACACCAAGCCTATCTATGAATAATGCCTAACAAAACCTAGTCATAAGAATATGGATCCAAATATCATCCAATTAGTTACATAATTTATAGACATCATGTTAAGAAATATATTCCATTGTAATTACTCCAATGAATGCCATCACAAAACCAATCTTGACCACAAAAAAATTACCAACCTAATGCTAATTGGTAATAATTCCAATATCAACCATGGTAATCAAAAAATCATAACTAACAATAGTGTCAACCCTCCAACCAATTTCAGTATCCATAGAGAAGAACCTAACCATGGATTAATTAGAATACGAGGCACCAATAACCAAAAAAATATTAGTAACAGCAACAACCTATGTTGTTTCCAGGATATCCCACTTCAAATCAGCTAAAAGCTTTTAAATTTTATATCCAAACTATGCTTAACCCCTAAAAAGAGTTGTCTCAATCAAAATACACTAAATACATGAAGAAATACCTAAATTATTCACTTGAGGTAGATGAATTATAACTTCATTCAAGATGAATTCTCTTAAATCCCACCACACCCATAATAAAGAAAACCTCTTGAAGAAGTCCTTGACATTACAAAAACCCCAAAACCATTAAAAAAATACTTCACTCCTAAAATAAACATGTCTAATAGTCAAGGAGTGCCTAATACCCCTCCTTTTCCTAAATGGATACACACCCAAAAATAAGAATAGGAATTTATTTGATTTTTTAAGACAACTCAAGAATGTTTGTGTCAATATTACACTATTTAAAGATATAAAATGTGTCCCCATCTACACCAATCTATATATGAATTATGCTTAATGAAACCTAGTCATAATAATAATGATCCAAATACCATCTAATTACTTGGATAACTTGTAGTCATCATGTTGAGAAATATAGTCCCACCTATGTACTCCAATTGAGGTAACCCCATAGTTTAAGCCCGCATCTATGGCATTCAAAACAACTTGATAACTTAAGGGAACTCATCAGTGTGATGAATAAAGAAACTATGATAAAATATCACCTCAAAGACCTTTTCCAAATCCTTACCATTTTAAAAATGGTAGATAGATCAATAGTGAAACATGAAGGGCTTATTGAAGACCTAGTTATCATATTATATTCATATTATTACATCCCAAATCTGACTTGGAGGGATACCCCGTTATCTTACAGAGACCCTCAATTTTTATATTTTATGTATTCATTACTTATAAGTTAGGAAACATGTTTATCTCAAATTACAATACCATGTAGAAGTTGGTATTATATCCACCAACTTAGCCTTTAATTTAATCATATAATCATGTTTGCTAGAATTTGAAGATAATTAGCAATCTCATTTGTAAACCATACTCATGATTGAATTCACTATACCCTTGAACAAACAAAATTTTTACACACTCATTTATAACATTATGTAAATACTTATCAAGTTGATCTACAAATAAATAACCAATTAGGATACCAAGTTGACATGATTGAATGCATATAATGTCCCCTTAGAAACATATTCATAATAGATGAATATTTAGATACCACAAGAGACATTAGGACTTTTCATCATATCCTAAGGCATAATTTCATCCTTATGAATATATTTTAAGGCATAGATCGCATGGTGTCCTTTTCTAAATAAATAGATATCCTACCTGGAGGACCTCTTAATATCAACAATATGTTAATAATTAAAAATGATACTCAATTAGTGATGATTCTCCAAAAACAATAAAAAACCATTCATATGGGATTATCATAACATAAGAGGTATATAACCTAATGAAAATCCATATGACAACCACAAATGCATATGGACCTTTGTCAAGGATATAGTGAAAATAGAAGTACAAAACTCCTAGATGTATGATTTTTTTATCTTATCTTCAATAGCCACTAGGTGTCACTACTTATCATTGTACCTAATAAGGGTTGAAAATGACATATCTATGTATATTACAAGAAAATTAATTTACCCACAATAAGGATCATTTTTTCCTTCCTTTTATTGACAAAGTATTTGACACACTCTTAGGGAAGAAACACTTATCCTTTCTTGATGGGTTTAGTGGGTAAAATGAGATTAGAATAGCACCTAAGGACCAAAATAATACTACCTTCACATGTGATTTGGTTACCTACACATATTTATTACTTCTATATGAGTTATGTAATGTTCCTTCCACCTTTCAAAGGGTTATCTTGAGATTTGTTTTTGCCTATCCCATGACTATAAATAAATTTATATCGATGACTTCACAATATATGTGGATACACAAAAATATGCCACCACAAACATGGATAAAGTCTTTAAATAATTTCAATACAACTAATTATCCTTAAGTCATGAAAAAATTATATGTTGATGATAAATGGCATAGTCCTAGGGCACCATATCTCACTAGGAAAATAGAGGTATATCTTGCCAAAATAGAATTAATAAAATACTTACCAACCTTAGAAAAAAAATTGTCATAGTTTATTAGGAAATTCTATAAATTATCATATATTTATTAAATATTTCAATAAAATATTAGCACCTTTATTTCTTTTATTATTTAAATATGTTTACTTATACGAGCTAATGCATGTTAGAGAGCATTTCAAGACCTAAAAAATCAACTAGTATAACTCTAGTGTTGTGACACCTAGATTGGAAATTACATTTCAATATACACACTAATATTTATGATACAACACTAGAGGTTTTCATGGACCAAAAAAAAGTATAACTGAACTATGTTATTTATTTTATTATAAAGAACCTTCATGGACCTGAGATCAATTACACCATGACAAAAAAATAATTTCTTGAAATAGTGTATGCCATAAATAAAATTAGACATTATATTGTTGAATACATTGTTTTAATTCATAATGAACATGATACAATCATGTATTTAATGAACAAACTATTAGTCAATGGGTGAATAATTATATGGTTGTTGTTACTACAAGAATTTGGCATTAATATTGTAGATAGACTAGGAAAGGATAATGTATTTGCTTGATTTATATCATGGCTAACATCTAAAAATCATATTTTTTTGGTAGATGATGCATTTCCTAATAAACATGTTTTTTATTTTACTATTTAATTTCCTTAGTTTTAAAATATTGCTAACCATCTAGTTATAGGTTAGATCTAACAATATTTATCACCAAAATAAAAATGTCAATTAGAGATTAAAAATCTTCAATCTCATGTATCTCAATCTATATATTTTACATAAGGCTTGACTTTTCCATACACAAATGTGTACAAGAATAAAAATTAGTTTACATCCTTTAGGAATGTCATGATGAATATTATGGGGGATATTTTGTAGTTAAGAGGAATACCTACTATATACACACAATATTTGTAAGCTTTATCAATTATTGATTCTTTCTCTCTTTTATGAACTCATTGAGTCTCAATATCTCTAAGTGAAAATCTTGGAGGGTACATTGGGAAAGGGATGGGTAGACCTTTGATGCTTCAAAAGATTGTTGTTCCCTATACCACCACCTAGAACCAATACAATCCCTCCTATACATTTCCATAAGATTTGACACCTCACTTACACTCTTTTCTAAGAAAATCACCACCTCAAATATCCCCTACCTAAGCAAAACTCACTTTTACCATCTACCTAATGCATTCAATTAGGTTGACTTCATTATTGGAGTAGTGCACATTACAGTATACATTTCAACCATTCTACTTGAGGAGTCATTACTTAGGGTTTCATTCTTGGATGAGAAATTTTGTCTTATGAAATATTAAGATTCACTAGGAGATC
The DNA here is from genome assembly GCA_037957365.1 of Torreya grandis. NCBI lineage: Eukaryota > Viridiplantae > Streptophyta > Pinopsida > Cupressales > Taxaceae > Torreya > Torreya grandis. The sequence goes on from JARHVA010004653.1 coordinate 532,671, forward strand.
CTTAGCTAGATTATAGTCTATTTTCCATACTTAGCTTCTTCAACAATACAAAACAAGATCTTTCAAAGCACCATTGGCAAAGGGAGAGGTTGAGGCTCGACGGGTTCCATATCAAGGTAAGTATTCCTAACTCTTACTCCTTTGTTTTGGTAGATATATATTTACAAATGTAATGGTTAATGAATATATGTCTCTTCTTTCTTAGTATTACCTCTACATTGACTTGAGTAGATTTTTAGTTTACATGTTTATTATTTATGTTTATCCCCAATTTTTCCACAAGCTTTAGTGAGAACTAAATTATATTTAATTATTATTGCATTATATAATTAGTTAGGGTTATTATGTGGTGTTTCTTAACTTGAGCCTTTGGAACCCTCTCCATCCATATCATGTGATAAGAGATCCCTTAGGTAGGTTTAAAAAATCCATATTGGTCATGACCCTAATTATTTAAGTATTTATAAGTGATATAGCTAGTTGATTTATCTTCTCCAAATTAGGATTGATTTATAGATCATATTCACTTTTGATTGCATAAATTCTAGTGAACCTAACATGAACTAAACATTGCATATTTTTAATTTTCATTTTTAGATTACTAGATCAATTTTATCAACTCAATCTAATGCTCTATGCACAAGTTTTAATACTATGTCAATCTGATCGACTTAATTTGGCTCTATGTGTAGATCATCTTCTTCTAAAAATAATTGGATAGATCCCATTAACCTAATTTAATACTCTATGTCTAGGTCCTTTAACTTTGTCAACCTGATCAACTCCATTTGGATCTATTTTTATATTTAAACCCTCATCTAGATAACATAGTTTTAAAATATCAATTTAACATATTCAACACTTTAATAGATCAATATCTTTAATTTCTTCTTAATTATCAGGTTTATTCTAACCATCCTAGTGATTTCCTTTCTCAATTTTATTTTCTCTCTTTTTCAAAATTTAAAAAATTTAGCACTATATTTCCCAGTCTTTTAGTTCTATCAAAACTATTTCCTTATAGTAAACTAAGCCGATATGATCAGCTTAATTTTGTATTTATTTGGTGCCTAGACACTAAGTTGACTTAATCGATTACATTTTGATTGGCATATCTTCCAATATACTATGTTTATCTGATCAATAATGTTTTATTCTATTTGTAGAATTTAGTTGACCCAATTGACTACATTTTGTTTTCTTTATTTCATCAAAGGAAATTAACCCAAATTGATAGTAATAAATTAAATTTACTTTTATCTGCTTGCTTTCTTAAGTAGTGTTCATAGTATAACTCATAAGGTTAATTTATTGGCTTAGTCACATTCTTCCCTCACACACTAACAAAACATGAAAATATTGAATAATCAATTAAATAATTCTATTTAGGTCTACCTACTTGGATTTCATCACCAAGGGGGAAATCGACTTAATGTTTTAGCCAAGTATAAAAAATTGGTCGATGGTATATTAGCAAAGCACCCAACACCCTTATTGTTGTGGGATTGTGAAGTGAGGGGGTAGGTCCCAACACCAAGCCTGTACCATCACCATTATAGATCCCTTTAATCTATAAAAAACCTAAAACTAGATTTATCATACCTCTTCTTAGGTACCTTGCAAATCCAAATGCCCTATCACATTTTAGGTCATAATTTAAAATACATTAGGAACATTCGATTATTATATTAGCATTTAAATTTTTATGTTATTATTTATAATTTGTATTTCATATTGAAAAAATTATATTATCCATTGTTGATACAAGGTTTGTGATGTGTGTTTCAACTAGATCGACCCAATCAACTTAGTTGCCTATATGTTCAATTAACTTCTCTACAAATCAATACTCAATCATCCAACTTTATAAATTTTCAAATTTTTCCTACCTACATAACACAATAAACCTATTCACATTAGTTTCCAACATAATTTTATGTTAATTATCTCACAAAACATAATCAACCCATTTGATTGTGTTTCTTATAGGCTATTTTGTTTCTCTTCATATAGAACACAATCGACCCATTCGACCTAGTGTACTAACAAATTGTCTTCATTTTTAGTAAGTGTTTCATTTCCCATTTTTGACATGGAAGATTTTTTTGATGATACCACAAAGTAAAATCAAACCAACATGATGAATTCCACTAATCCTAATAAACATATTAAAACACATTTTGTGGTAACTAACCTAGATTAAAGGAACATCTATGTTACCATTCAAACTACTAAATATGGGACTCCTCCCTATTATATGACACTTAATCCTTTATTTATGAAAATATTATAAGATTAAAATGACCTTGAATACATGATTGAGATTATTCTTTTCATTAATGAAAATCCTCAACATAGAGGAAAGGATCCTATAGTCATTTATAACATCAAGATGGGACATCATTTTAGAGAACCCCATTCACCTTTAGCTAGATTTTTCATCAGATTTGGGGCACATAAATTAAAATTTTATTCCACACCTTTACCCTATATAATATCTCCTTCTAACACTATGATAACATCCTCCATGTCTTCTTTCACCTCCATGCCAAGCATTTCTACCAACATGGTTGATGTATCTTTTAGTGGGGCTACCCAAAACACCCACACTAATACCTAATTTCATTTTACTCATAATGGATCTCCTAAATCTAGTAATTATCATTCTAATATAGATTATCATTTCACTATTTCATCCCATGCTACTATTTCATCCCAAATTATTAACACCTCACAACATAATAATGCATCCAATGCTACTTTTACTAGTCAAAATAGTGTTAAAGCTAATCAAATACTATTACAAACTCTCAACCAAATGGTTATTTTTCAAACCAATAATTCAAACCAAATTATAAATATGCAAAACTACTTATTTCATCTCCTAAATCAACCTCAACATACTCAATGGGGAGCACAAAATCCTAATGCCCCCACCACCCCTTAAGGATGCACATGGTAACCTTATACCACAGCCCCCACTTATTAAAAAAACTATTAAACACTTAATAAAATAACCTCTTGTGCCTCAAATTATAAGAATTGACATAGGGGTTATCATTCCCATTGCCAGTTATAATAAATCTATGAATCCTAATTTTCACTTACAAACCTGTAGAAATATATACAAAGATTGGGTTAAACTTAATACATTCACTACCACCAAAATCTTAGTTAAAACTCTCTTAGGGTACATTTTAGATTGTTATTATCAACTTATAACCCATTACATCACTAGTTTAGAATACTAGGTCAATGCATTGGTTAAATAATTTCAAACTAGTGATCTTCTTGAAATTAACCTAGCCCATTTTATCAACTATAAATAAATAAAATCTAAAATGGCACATTTTTTCATTAAATGATGGAAAGTCTTATCTAATAAATATGAGCATAATATAAAAATTAAAACCTCTTCCACTTATTCATTAATTATATTCATCCTAAAGTATAATATTTCATTAGGACTCTTCCCCCAAAATCTTTGGAAGAGGCCCTTGACCAATCTAAACTTCAACATTTCCTTATATGTCAATTTGAACCATCCTAGCCTCCAATGGGAACTCTCATGTTGTTAAAATCTAAAAACAACATGAAAGAAATGATGATGCTATGGATACATATGAATCATACACACCATCCAAAACATTTCTCCAAACACAACAATGGAGTATGTTCCTCCATTTCCACCTAATAAAAATTCTCATCCTAATTCCATATTTTATCAAGGATATAATATGGATGTACATAAACCTCTTTCCTTAGTATAGCTTCAGAAGTATCTTCCACAACCTTCACCATGAGATATTGATCCTACACATCCTATAAAATACTATTATGATCCCAAAAAAATTATTATATTTATTCAAGTTGGGTTCATTTTCATGAAACTTGTCACCAATTATGAAATCTTGCTATGGACTATATTCTTGGACCCAACTTTGACCATGAATCATTTATATGTGAACTTCAATAATATTATGAAATATCATTTAAAGCTCATGAAGACAAAACTAAAAATGAAGAGTTAAATCAAGCCAATGTTCATTTAACTATTCATAAATATCCTCTCCCTAACCATCGAGATAACACTAATAAACCTACCCCTACTACCAATAACATGTAAAGTACTATACATCCTAATATCAATGATACAAGTGTGGTCAACATGAATAATATGAGGATATTAGTTTCTTATAATGATCAATATATAGCCTCTAACCATCACAATTTTTGAAGCTCCACATTGTTCAAGACACTTACCCATCACATCTCATAGAGTTTTGGCTTGTGGAACCAACAAACACACAAGTATCACATTCAACAATGAAAATATACAATATCTCTTATACAATTTATATAAGTTATACTCCAACAAAGATATCTCAACTATATATCCCTCAAACTTCACTTCTTCTTTCTTCCATTCAAACACAAGAAACACATAAATAAATAACCACATCACTTAAGATAGATCAACCCACTTCCACCAAACATAAACCAAATATTATTTATCAACATAAATTTCAATGCACGTCTACCCCTCCTTCAATGGATTTATTATAACATTATGCACCTTTCTCCAATAATCCTCTTATAGGTTGATGAATAGGATCCCATAGTGTAACTTTCTCATTTTCCATACCAAATTACTTTCTTATAACTTATTCAAACTTTTCCTCATAATCATAATGATTTAATGAAATTACTATTCAAAATGACCATCCCTCACCCTCCACCCATGGGTCAAGATACCACTTTATAAAGATATAAAGATAACATTCTCTAATAATGTGAATAAATGTCCATCCACATGGATGAAATGGTACACATTTCTCTCTCACTCAATTTTCCAATCTCTTATATTATTCCCAATGAAATAATGTTTTGTGTAAATGACCCCCCTTTATTCATTAGCATATAAATAAAAGATATCCAAGTCAAGCATTATTTAGTCGATGAAGGATCAACCACTTGTGTTGCTTCCCTTAATTTTATTAAAACACTTGATATTCTAAATTAAATTTTGAATCCATGAAAAGTACATGTCAAGGATATGATACAGATAAATTCCTCCTTTAGGTTGTGTCTGGATTCCTATTATCATTCCTCCCATTAATGTTTATGTGAAAATCATGATATTTAACTTTCCACTTTATTATAATATCTTACTAGATTGACCTTGGACACATCGCATGGAATAAAATGCCTTGTCCACATGCCAATGTGTTAAATTTCCATCTAATGGTGTTATATACAAGATTTAAGGAGATATATATCTTTAAAATTTTGAACAATTATAAAAATGAGGTGTCTTTTAAAAACCTACCCTTGAACCCTTACCTAACATTCTATTTCAATAATCACAACATTTTAACTATCCTATCAATTCTATTAGAGGTTATAATGGTCATCCTAAATTAATAAGAAACATTCCATCTAACCTTTTAGACTCAGATGATGACAAACTAGATGAGATAAGTTTAAATATTAAAAATTTTGATCTCTCTCCTAACATAATTGCTCAACCTCCTCTCCAACCTCAATCCTATAAAAAAACCTCAAATGAAATATCAATTATTCTAACCAAAACTACACATTCTTTTCACCATACTTCTTTGACTGATACAATAGTTGACACAAGTACTATTGAGTTATATACACTTGATTATGATGATTGATATTATTTAGATGATCCATTTTATTTGGATTTTTTCAAGATAAAAATGTAAAGGTACTTAGATATCAATCTTATTTACAATAGTCTCTTAGTTATATTCCTATAGTTCCTTCTCTTGATGTAGTACATGATATTAATTTTTCCTCTAATCGTCATAGGTCAGATATGGAGCACACACTCACTACACCTCCAGTCACTACTAAACCTCTTTGGATTATGCTTATGGACTATGCCATGATTAGACCTTACTTATTTTTATATATTCCATGATCTTTCTAGTTCACTTCCTCTTGAGATGTCAGCCACTCTACTTTGACCTACTATGAGGTTAGCCATGTATATAGTTAAGCCTAGTTTAAATCCCACTTTGGCTCATTCCCTTCTTGGTGATGGAATTATACCATTACCTAAGCTTGATCCTCTACCATCACAATGTGTAGATGAGCCATACTATGATATCTAGAGTTATTGGTCATTATACCAAGGATTGTATTACACATTATCAAAATCAAGCATCTTCCTCTACTAATTCATTTAGTAGACCTTCACCATCTATTAATAGACATATCTTCCTTTACTAATTTATCTTGTAAACCTTTACCATCTGCTAATAGATGTATTTTTTAATTTCATGGTATACATAACCATTCTTCTACTCATTTTAGATAGCTCAGGAAATACATTGATACACTATGTCCACTCATATCACAGCCTAAAGGCAAGAGTATACCACATCCTAAGATACTTATGGAATACATCCATAAATATGGGGAAGTATACTATTTGTGGCATAATGACACGAATTTACTTAACATACCCCCATTATTTTTTTGAATAGGGACCCAATATTTAATAAAAGTTCTAGGCCTATCTTTGACATCTTATTTCATAAGAACTTTATATGTTTCACCTAACTTCACTATTTAGTAAAAGTAAATGGACATTTTTTTTATTCAAACTCAATTATTAATACTCTTAAAAAGTTTTATGTATACACAAGTTTTTGAAACATGTATAATTTGTAAAGTCTTAGGCTTCATAGAAATTAGTCTTTACAGGTTTTGTTTACAGGTTTTGTTTTGGAAGCCAATATTTAACATTCTTAAATCCTTCATGCCTATGTTAACCTTCACAAAAAATGGTCTTCCAAAATTTTGTTCATAGGTTTTGTTCAAAACTTTTTATTTAGAACTTTTGTTCAGGATTTTGGTCTTCAGAACTTTTGCACTTTAGTGAAAGTGTTTGGTAAAAGTGTTTAGCATTTCAATATTCAAAAAAAAAAGTCATCATTTGGTCTTTGAGATTTATTCTTCATATTTTGGTCTTCAATGAAAGTGTTTAGAAAAAATGTTTGACAAAACTAATTAGAGAAATCTTTCAAAATTTAATCTTTGGAAGTTTTAGTTCATAAAGTCTCAGACACCATTTGGTCTTTGGCAAAATTCTTCACTAAAAGTGTTTAGAAATTTTGATTATAAACCTAGTCTTCATAAAATTATTCCCACCATAGGTCTTTAGAACTTTTTTTTTGAATATGTTCACTTCATTATAATTCAAGTTAACTCAATTTAAACACAATATCTCACTCTCAACTACTAAAAGCCTCTGTGGCATAACTAAATTAAATCAAAAAGGGTAACAAGATGACACTTGGCAAAGGCAATGATGTGGCATTCCTTTGAAATTCTATAATGTCTATGTGGCATACCTACCCAAATAAAGTGGTAAAGTTTGAATTAAATGAGTGAATCAAGTTTAGAGACATTAAGCATTAATGGTGAACAGATTGGACTTGAATGCAAAAAGCTATATCAATGAATTGAGAGAAAACATTGTACTCATTGATCGTAAACAAATTTGAGCTAACTCACATCCTTAAAAACAAATCTTAGCTACCTGCATTTGAATTTTGAAATACATATAGAATATCCAAGCCACTAAATTAAAGGAAAATCTCTGTCATCTTAGAAAACTAACTATAGGTTATTCATATAAGGCATTCAATGTATCTCTACCACCATATATATTTTCTATCAAAGACTCTACCGAGTATAAAGACACCATTTTTTATTCAGTAGTATTAAAGGATGAGTACCCTAACTACTCAACTATATGGGATGTAATTCACTAGGTGGATGCACATACTTGTGAAGAAAACTTGAAACCAACACAGAGGCAATTAGATGTGGATTTACTTCCTCTCAAGTGATAAGGATTAAATTTCACAGTGGCCAAGCCTAAGATAATGCCATGCATTGGCCTACTATGAGACATATTCTTTTTGGGTAAGGTGGTTGGGGGCACCTTCCTATATTACATAAAGTATAAAAATATAGTCGATTACATTTCAAGAGGTGCCTTCCAAAGGTACTTATCCTTGCTTATTATAGACACAACATTTGATTTACATAGAATGGTAACATGGAAGAAAAGTAATTCAATTGATAAAACTCTAAGCAAGTGGATCATCCCTAGAGAGATCATCACCCTTAAGGATAACTAACCATTTCCTATAACCAACTTTTAGCTGGGATTCTTCATTGTGATGGCCCTCCTAAACCAGTTATATGTCTACCCTAGCATTGAATTCCTTCACCTTGAATGGGTTCCACTTCTAGGAGAGGTAACCAGTGCTAAGTTGTAAGCGAAAGTATTGTAAAAATACAATAATCCTATGGGAGATAATTTTTATATGATGTTGTACCTACTAAATGCTATGATGGGCATTTTATACCACCATAATGGATCACTCTAGAGCCCAACTCTAGATTACATTAAGAATTGAATTTGTGATTCTTACTCCTTCATGCACATATTTTCCAAGAGTGATGTCTAGGTCCTAAAAAGGGCACAATTAGTTGGATTAAGTGAATAACTTTTCAAAATAATCCAAGGGGATCCCTCAATTCCAATTATGGATACACATGTTAGGCTTCCACCCTCAGGTGGATGGGCTACCATGGATTTTTGTAATAATAGGCCCTCCCAATCATCATTAGAATAGGGGGAACCTTCTCAGACATCACTCATGGTGATAAAAACTGTAAAGCAAGAACCTAGGGTGATATAATCTCCCAACATTATAAATTCCTTTAGGAGATCTAAAGATGAGATAATTTGTATCAACTCTTTAGAATCAGAAGATCATACTCATCCTACTACTATCTCAACTCAAGTGAATACAATCATGTAAGTCTCAACTTACCCCACTCAAGTGGCTTTCCCATGATAGAAAAGGTGACTATTTTCTATAAAAAGAAACCTAGAGCCAAGAGACCCCTTGTGATCCCAACTATTGATACATCATCCATAGAAGGATCTTCAAGGCAAGAGAAATAATTTGAAATATGTGATCCCACTGATGAATATGAAGATGAATAGCTATAAAGAGCAAAAGTCTTGAGCCTCCAAGAATCTAAAGGAAAGGCACAACTTAAAATAGACCAATCACTTAAGGGTGTAATCCTATAAATCTTTATAGTTCCTTGATTTATACAACATAAATTATTTCTCCTATTTCCATTTTTTCTTTTCATCCTATTCCTATCAATAATAATTTTATACCTTCCCTAGTTATCCCAAAAGAGGAAGATTTCTCCTCTAGTCCTATTATCTCTACATTCTCAATAGTTTATACCATTGTAGTTATATCTTCAACATCTATCATTCCCACTTATACTATGGTAAATTCCACCATTACCTCAGATGTCTTTAATAATAAAAATTTATCATCTAAGAAATTTGGGGGGGCATTGGTAAGTTCACAGCTACATGTGTCATCCATCCAGTTGGGCTTGACAATGCCTTCTTCTAGTTCTTCCCAAACTACCACTATTGTATCATTCAAAAAGGATGGGAATAATAAGAAAGTATATATATTACACCTTTTACCCTAATACAGTGGTGTTAATTGGTCAAAAATTATTTGTCCTTCACTTCCATACCCATTACATGCAAAGGCCTTAAAATAGTCTTCAAGAGATTTATTGGTTGAGACTACAGCCCAAGACACTTAGCCAAATGACTCAACTAAATTGATAATACCATAGTGGGTAGAAAATTTAAAATCTCAAGCTCTCAAACACTAAACCTCATAATTACTAATCTTCCCATAATAAGATCATTTTTTTATAAACCTATAGGAATTATCCAAAGAGTAAAGAAAAGAAATATTGAAGATGATGATGGAAGGAGCATGATTATAAAAGAAAGACAAATTTTTTTATTTCTTTCAAAGAGAAAGAATAGGAGACTAGGATTGTCTCCTTAAAATTATTTGCTTGAGCTCCATGAATGGACAAAACAAACAATAAGAGAGCTCAAGCAAGAATTGGAGCAAGTTAAGGAGCAACAACAAACTGTTCATGTTCCCATGTAAATTTAAATAGATGTACAAAGTGTATCTTTGATGATATACAAAATTTTGGATTCTATTTATTATATGAGGGATGAATTATCCCCTCAAACTATTGAAATAATAAATTTGTTTAATTCCTTGAAGGAAGATGAAAATAAATTAGAATTCCTTATTCTATACATAGTAAATAAGTCATATAGCCATCTAAATTTAATGACACCACTAGAGGAATATAATTCCCTCAATATGGTTTTCATTTGAACATAATAAGTGAGGAATTGGGTAACATCTATAGAATAAATAATTCCTAAGTATGCATAGCACATTAAAAAAAAGATTCTAGATGAGTTGAATCTTTCACAAGCTAGAAACTCTATAGGGAAACTAATAAATACATCTAGTTTTGATTAGATTCTACAACAATCCTCATCCAAATTCAATTAAAATCTTCAAAGATTATAATTAAAGTAGATTGAGGTTAAACTTAATTTTATAAGATACAAGGTCATAGAATTTGAGATCTTTTAGATCAACTTCAAGAATACCAAATATGAGCATGCACATCTAATGGAGTAAACAAGCAAGGTGCATCAATCATCACTCTTAAAAATGGACAATATTAGGTTTTATCATGATACTAATTTCAATTATTATCAAGAATTAGAGGCCAAAAAGAAGGCTAAGGCTACACCTTCTAGTTCAATTTTGGCTTCTAGCTCGGTGCCTCCATCCACTTTAGTGCCTCCCCTTACGTCAAGTCTCGCCATGCAATCACCAAGTGTAGATAAGCCTTACTTATTGAAATTAAATTTTATATGTAATCTTGCATGTAAAATTGATCAATGTAATTATAGTTTACTCATACTTGACATATGCATATAAAGTTATCTTGAGTAATTTGTATTTATGCACATGTTGCATGGCATCATGTAGGTAATTGTACATGCAATTTTAACATTAAATTTATAACTAAAGTTCTAATTTATAAATGTAACTTCGAGATTTTCATGAACTTAGAGGATGAGGATACCCCTCCCCAAGTCTATTTATACATGTAAATCCCTCATTTCAAAGGTTTAGATAAATATCAATACAGTAATAAATCATTTTTGATTGTCATGTAACTATGTGGATGTCTTTTCTTTCCATTTCTATGTAATTGAGATTTTATTTCCTTTGGTTGTTTTGATTCATTAATTCAAAGTGTGCAATAGTTATGTATAATTCATTTTGTTATCATTGATATCTATCAATTTTATATGTGTAACATCTATTGAATAGTTAGTAAATGTTATAGATTTTAAGTAATTAACTAATTATCTTAATTTTTAAGTGTGCAAGAGTGTTTCCCTTTGATATAGTTTTCTATATGTGAGTCATAGCTACCATAGATACATTTATGGTCTGAGCTCTAATCTCTTAATTAAGGGTGGGAAAAAGCTACTCTAAAAGGAACAACCTTCAAATGAGATCCTTAAGTTTCTTATATTATCTCTTCCCAAACTTCTAAACTATGTATATTTGTGAGTGTACAATAGTTACCAATAGAAATCATTAGTTCTAGAAACACTTGTCCATAGAGGAACCAACCCAAGAAACAATCCCCTTGAGACCATAGATCCTTCTTTTTTTCCTCTACCATTTCTTCTTTTTGAATTTTCTTTGACTTAAATCTACCCACTTTAGAATAGTTTCCATCCACCCAACTCAACTAGGTTTTGATTTATGTACTAGGATTATTTTCAATAAAATCATGAATTTTTAATAATATGCATGTCCATCCTACTATTCCACCACCAATTTTTTTAACCCATACTTACAACTTATGCCCTAGAGTGGATTTTACCTCCATTGATATCATAAAACATTAGAGGCTACCTTGTTAAATATGGGGGTGTGCACAAGACCCACATAAACATGCACTACACACCATACTAATAGATGTTGAGTACTTTAGTAGTATCTTCAATATTTTACATGGCTTGTGCCTTCACCAGTTTAGCCTCCTTCTCTAGGTCATTCTTAGGCAAAGTCTTCTCTTTCCTTGTATCTTACATCTCCTCACAAATTTAATGACACTAGTCATATTCTAACATCTTTTCCTTGCATTGAGTATCCCATATAGGAGGGTCCCCATGAGCATCATCATTCTTATACCAAACCTAATTTTTCTATAGAGATGATATGAAAGGAAGTCTTGTCATGACTTTCTATGAAGATTGATAAGACTGTGATTAACATCAAAATTTAGCTACATAAGGATGTATCTAATGTTATGGATGATACTTGTAGTGAGATTTATCAGTATTTATAAACACATCATGGTCGTATATCACATTATTACATGATTTGGCCTTTATTTATATTTATTTATACATTGGATATGTTGATTCTCATTTTAATTTAATCGCATTTATCTATATTATTTTTACGATCTCTTATGGACTATCCTTATTACTCTTAACTTATATTTATGGCTTAAATTATTTTACATGGATTTAATTTTTCCCTCTTTACTTTTATGATTGTTTGTTATTTTCATTTAAAACATAGATAGGTAATATTATGACTTGGTTATCAAACCCACATCCCCATAATATCCTATCTTTACCATTTGATCAGTTAATAGGCATAATTCTCATTGTATCATTATACACATAGTTATTTTTTGATCTCCATTTATTCCCCTTATTTTATTTCTCATAGTAATCACACATATATTTGATATTTGATATCACATACTAGCTTATAGGAAAGCCAAAAAATTTTAGTCAGTCATATCTCTAGAAATCTTGCTTCTTTTAACCAAAACATAAAGCTCATTTGTGTATGCCACTCTTATCATTGATGTTTGGTTATCCACAAAAGTCATAAAATGTTAAAATACAAATCATTTTAAATAAAATTCAATGATTAAAAGGCCAAAATTAAAATTAAAAAGTTACAATCACAACACAATATGTTATTTATATCACATCTCCTATTCCTAATCAAATCTCAAACTCCATAGTTGGCCTCATAATAGAGTCGAGGTCTATTGGGGTGTGGTAGGAAAGTAGATTGGATAGAAGAATTCAAAATTATCTATAGTGCTACACACTTTCTCATGCAAGTACCCAATCTTCATAATAGACTGATAGCTCTATAAGGGTTCCTAAGGAATGGGGAACATGTTGTGGGAAGGTAGGTCCATTGTATTTTAATTTTATATATAACCTTCATGACTTGATCTTATTACTCCACTTATTTTCCCATAATTTTTTGTTTATTATGAACAAATATATTTTGTATTTGAGGGTCACTAAATTATTAGTGAATTCCTTTATTCCTAGAATTCCTCAATTCTACTAAGGTTTCATTATAAATACATATGTCATACTTACTCCACTCCTTTCATTCACTAAAATAATCCCAAAATTCTTCCTTGATGAATATGCTTTGTTAATTGATCATACTCCTAGAGTTATTCCATTTTTGAGTTTTAGTATAAGACCTTAGATAGCACTACACATTCCTCACAAATTTATCCTTACTCCCTATAATCACATCCCATAATATTATTCATCTCAGTGGTGTTCCCTTTGTGAGTTTTAGTATAAGACCATAGATAGGACCAGGCTTCCCTCACAAAATATTTATATAAACTTCTATACCATTAGCCATACAAATTACTATCAAAATATGATCATTAGTTTGTTTTTCATATTTTTCAAACATTTGATATAACATGTTTTCCATTTTTATTACAAATTTATCATACTCCCCATCTTGATTCAGTATGATTTATCTATTTTGATTTGGTGTGATTTATTTTCATATATACTATTCAAACTTATGATATAACATGTTTTCCATTTTATTAAAAATTTCTCATACTTTCCATCATGATATAATATGATTTATCTCATTTTGAGTGGGTTAATTTTCTTTATATTATTACAAACATTTGTTATTTTTACTTCATCTTACTAATTTGATTTACTATATTTATTCATCTTTTTATTTTAAACATTTACCATCATGATTTATCATGTCTTAAATTTTATGATTATTTATATACTCTTCTATATTATATGCTTTTTATTTTTAACAATGTTTGTATCTCACATAATACTAGAAAATAAATCATACATCATATATTTAATGAGTATGGTTCAGATCTTCATAAAGTAAACACAAAAATAACAAAGTTGAACACAAAAACTAATTTAAAAACACATTATATTCTCACACCATAAATCATTTTCTATTACATATTCATTTGAGAATTTAAAAATATATAGGAATGTCTTTCCTATAAACAAGGTGAACCGTATCACCACAAATCTCTCCTCATATCCCTATGAATATGCATAAACCTATATGCTTAAATTGTTGTAACATAAAACAATATATATATAACAAACTAGTATATTATAACAAATAACTAAATATATCTAATAGTGAATTATCACTCTCATAATTATTCACATTACAATATTCACAAATTAATGTGAGGATTAATTATTTCCTAACATTCCCCGTCTTAGGCCTTACATGGTAATTTGTGTTTCACATGACTTAATAAAAGTAGAGAAGGAACACTTCAACCTCTCATCAACCATTCACTATCAAGAACACGTCAATAAAATTAGTGTGGGAACTTTTAAAAGGTACATCTACCATCAAATATTCACTGAGGGAACCACATCAACTTATATAGGGTGGGAATTTACAAGTAGGAGTCATTTGTTCAACTTTCACTCTTGTATGTCCTAAACACATTTTTTATGTAGTACACTATGTGGTAAAAAAATAAATACACCTCTTATTCATCACACATACAAACAAGTGAAAAAAATAAAAAAATAATATTCACCACTATATCAGAAGTGCCCCTTCATTAGTGGCTGATAAGAATCATAGAAATCCTCCATCCTCTAGTGTCCTCTAACCTCCAATAGGTGAAGCTACTCACTCAACTGATGAATATTTGAAGCTAATTATTTACATGTCATTTTTATGACAAGACCCCCCCCCCCCATAATTTGGATGTTATGTACAATCAATAATGTGTCCATTATATAGGATGAGTTTGACATATTTGACAATGGACTTTAAAAAAAGACTTTTTATAATGACATTTTGACCAACTATTTGAACCAAAATATGACACAACTAATTGAGATGTCATTACATTTTTTACTTTATGGCTTTTACCAAATGGCACTTTATACATTAAAAATAAACAATAAATGACTATTTAAAATGACCACTTTACTAGACACTTTTCTTTATTTTGATTCTAATATTGATATTAACAATATCAATTATTTAGTAATTAGTATCATAGCCTATAAAAGAATTTTGACTTTTATAAACCCGTATGCTACCTATTCAAATCTATAACATATTTATTTGACTTTAACAAGCCTAAAATGATAGAATAACAACTAAACTCACTAATCATAATAAAGAACTTAATGAAACTAAATATTACCTAAATAAATAAAAAAATTGAAACTAAACTTTATTAAATTGAAAGACATTAAATATAATCTAAACAAAACACAAGACTTTTCAAAATTGCTTGGGTGTATCCTCCTTCTCGTATTGGTGCAGTCCAAACTTATTTAAAACACCATAGCCTAGAGCAAATAATTCACTCATCTTTGGATCAAATTTTGAGTATGTTACCATTTGCAAGATATTATCATGCATAAGACTATGTCTCAAGTCATGCAGATTTGGTACACCTCTTTAGTTGGAGAAAATTCTATAGGCTAAGCTTGTGGACAACTCATCATTGCCAAATTTGAGTATGGAGTCTTTGATACCAAGAAGAATAAGTTACATCTATCACTATGAGGTGCCAAAGATGAGTTAAAGAACTATAAACATGGCTGACAAGATGAGGATTGAATGATAGATTAATTTAGAGCTAATTGGATCTTCTAAAAGATGTGAGAGACCATTAGTTAATGATAGCTATCATGAGAGATAGTTGCCAGGAGAATTATCTAATGGATGAAAAGATGTTGTGGAAGGATCCATTCTATTCTTTTGGACATGCGTAAGATGCATATGAGTGAGCTATGCGATCTGAGGAGGATGAGATGGTTAATTACTGTGTTATATCTATAAATAATAATTATGGAAACCTCATACCCAATTGATAAAACATTTACATAAGCCTTATCAATGAAGAAATCAAATATGTGTTGAATATTCTATTGAAGACATGAATTTCAGGGATGAGCTATTTTTAAATGTCCTTAATCAAACTAGGTAAAAAACTTAACATGTACCAATATGAAGATGAAAAATAATAGATCTAAATGGTGTTAGATGTGTAGTAGTAATGTGGAAGATCAAGGAAAAATAAGACTGATTATGAAAGGAGTAGCAGGGTGAACAGTTGTAGGTAAATTATGAATGATAGAATTTTTTAGAAGGAAGATGCAACTATAAACTTCTACATCATAACCATGATCAAACATTCTCTAATACTAGATAATGAGTCTGGTTTAGATCTTCATAAAGTAAACACAAAAATAATTAAGTTGATCATAAAAACTAATTTAAAAACACATTATATTATCACACCATAAATATTATTCTATTACATATTCATTCAAAAACTTAAAAATATATAGGAATGTCTTTCCTATAATTAGGGTGAACCATATCACCACAAATCTCTCCTCATATCCCTATGAATATGCATAAACCTATATGTGTAATATTTTTGTAACATCCAACAATATATCTAACAAACTAATATATTATAACAACTAACTAAATATATCTAATAGTGAATTATTACTCTCATAATTGTTCAAATTAAAATATTCACAAATTAGTGTGAGGAATAATTATTTCTTAATAATATTTTCTCATAGCATATACATCAAAATCAAAACACATGTGGTAGAATGAAAATACATACATCCATATGTCCATGATACAAATATAACTCATAAAACAATAAATATCCATATCCATATACATCAATAGTTTGATACAATAAAACATAATATAAATTACAAGTATAATGTAAACATCTCTAAGGATGTGCTCCATCATGTTTATTTGGTGGAAGATCCACACTACACAAAGATGACTATGATTATCCTGTCTGAATAGTCTATTATAATAAGGTTGTATGGGATCTAGCAAGATCAATCTACCCATGTAGATTACCCCCTGAGCTTTCACATGTCCCAACTCTATTGTAATGGCCATATGAGTAGCTCTCTCCTAGGCCAACACATGTCAGGCTCATGCCTCTCCATCTCCATCTCCAACTCTAAGGGGTAGTTAAAAACCATCTCCCCATGTTTGTAGCTCTTGAATTACCTCCTAACCAATTAAAACCAACTACCATAAGTTGGAAATATGGTACAATAAGATCTACCATGGTGTTAGTATCATGATACAATAGCACCCCATCCAAAATATCATGGTGTGTAGCTAGAACTAATACACCCCATCTAAACTCCTCCTCAGTAGTAACTTCAAAATAAAAACCAAATATACATTAGATCTCACATATATATCCAAATTTCCAAGCATATATCTACACAAATAATATATATAATTATACAACTAATCATCTATCAAATACTCAAAACATAAACCATTACTTACCAATAATAGTATCACCAATAACATTTTCCTCATAAGCACAACCACCAATCACCTCCATTACAACCTATCTCTTAGCAGATGTAAAACCTAAATAAATAACTCAAAAATTCATGGTTCTCTCTAAATATATTTCTATATATACTAAATCTATGTGGCCTATGTCATGGGATCTCCACATGTAATTGTTCCCTCTTATGTCTCCATCACCACCTAATGATGTCTCCATCTCCTTAGAGTTCATGATGATAATTATAATCCCTATTGTGTCTCATCAGTATCCACACCCACATCCTCACCCTTTGTAGTAACCATAACTACATTAGTCATAGTCACCTGCTCAACCTCATGCCTATCTGCTTTCTACTGTCAAGGAAGACTAGTCTAAGGTCTAACTCAATATGGTTGAATTATAGGTATCTCCACCATTAATCCCACTCCACCTCTACCCCTCATCTCCTATCATTTTTTTCCCAATAATTCATCACTAATATAGGAGCTTATATATTTATAAAACACAACTATTTAGGAACACAAGCAACATGATGTGTCTCCACCTACCATGTTTAGTGAATAGTAATATGAGTGTGACCCAAGTGAATACCAACAATATCCTAAGATGTAAAACTAGATATAATATTTATATATGGCTACTATATAATCTCACCATGATTAAATATCTATAGTGGTAGAGTATATGGCATAACACATACCACATGATCCACAACCACCTAACTACACGAGGTAGACTATCATCCACAACATGGGACAACCTAGCTAGTTGATACTTGGGGAACCTATAATATAACCAACTACTAATTTAACATAGACCATATTCTTCTTACCTCAAAATAGCATATCATACATATCATGTACTAGATGCACCCAAATAACTGACCCTAGGTCATAAAGTGTGCCTTGCTCCAAAATATACTGATATAAGGAAACCACATATAATGACACCTTAAAATTTGAATTGTGACAAATCACATGTGATATCATAAGACTTATAACATCCTTTTAGATATTCAAAATGGTTTATATATAAACATCAAATAAATATACACATAACCCTGTAAAATATCTCTTTAAGCTAGTAACCTATAGGTCTAAGGCTCACCTCTCAACCTTATACTCTAGAAAATCATAGATCATAGGAGTACCTATAATGGGAAATCTAAGTAGAGAATGGATGTACTCTAATTTGATCACCACCTATAATGTATCCTCATCCACCTCCCATCAAAAAGTGTTATTTAGTCACTCCCATACTTTGAGGAACTTGAATACTAAATCAACACTCAGGGGGATCATGTGCATGTCCATAATACCTCAAAATCCTAATGAGGATAACCATGCACAATCATCAGCTAAAAGTCTCTCTAGAAAATACAAAAACCATGCTACATCCACCAAATTCTAGAATCTTTATTACATCTATAAAATTCCAAACAACATATAATGTATTAGACGTTGATATAAAAATCATGAAAATACATTCTAAAATCATTCAATTTCAAAACTAACTACCTCATCAACCTATTTTTGTTACTTTTTTTTCCCATATGTTATATATTCATCCATTTTAGCTAAAGTTGTCTTTGTCACCTAACTAGGTTAGCCACTTCCTATAAAGTCGGCCCTATCACCTAGCTAAGTTAGCCACTTTAGACAAAGTTAACCCTATCACCTAACTAGGTTGGCCACTTATGAAAAAGTTGACCCTATCACCTAACTAAGTTAGCCACTTTATACAAAGTTGAGCTTATCACCTAACTAGATCATCCACTTCTTATGAAGTCATCCCTATCACCTAACTAGTTCATCCACTTCTTAAGAAGTCAGCCTTATCACCTAACTAAGTCAACTACTTCCTATGAATTTGGCCCTACTAAACTACTAAGTTGGCCACCTCATACAAAGTTATCCATATTAAAAAATTATGTTGACCACTTCTAATGAATTTATCCCTATCACCTAGCTAAGTCATCCTTACCTTATGTAATTGACCACCTAATAATAAACTATCACCCATTTGCTATGTATCCATCCCTAATACTATGCTATAAAATTTTGAACTAGGTCAACATGGTCGATCTCATTCAACTTTTGTGGTGATTTTTCACTTATTTGTCATTAATGCCTTAGTAATTTATCTCACCTACCACTTCCTACCCATTGACCCACACAATTCCTATTCTAACTAAAAATTTCTTAGGGAAATTTTCACTACATGATTTTCCTTTAATGTCTAATTTTTCACAACTAGCTTAATTTTCAATAAAAATTTACAAAAATTTTGAATTTAATACATCACTTAATTGAACTACACTAGTTTTTATCTCTAGGCATCCCCTAAATCGCATTTATCATCTCCTCACCATCATTGTTCTCTGCATTCCTCTAGGTCTCTCAGAGCTTTATTTTCTCAAAATAGAAAAATTACAAATGAATGCTTTTAAACCATGTTTATATTTAAAATTAAAATTATTTAATTATCAATTATTTCCACCAGATTCTGAATTTTACTCAAATATGTTTCTAGTAACTCTTTTTATAAACCCATTAATTTTCTATAATCTTAACATCATAAACAATTTTTCTATAGACCATAGTATTTTCTCCAAAAAATGAATTTTATCTTATTTTTTAGGTTTGCCACATGTTCCCTACATTTGATGCCTCTTCATTTCTCTAACATCATTTCTACTCTACGTCACTAAGGTAAATAAAGGTATGTATGGATAAAAACTGGTACTTCTAACACATCTGAGATAGTATATAACATCCAATACCATGTTCTTAGCCTCTAATCATGCCTAATTGAGAGACCCACCACCCACTGTAGCCTTGAAAATGCCCTTTTCGATATAATAAAGATGTAGTTGTTAGCCTAACTTTAGGTGTGCTTAAAATGGAAATTATAAGTTATTAGCATGAATTGAAATAACCCTTATGTGTGTTTTGAATCCATTTAATTTCAACATGGTTCATGTTGATATAACCTTCAATACCAATCATGGCACAAGTTACAGTGATGAGTCCTGAAATGTAGCTTTTTTGTAGTGAAGAGACAAGTGTTTGTCTTCAAATTGGAAATTATGCCTCTGATATTTTGTAGTGAAAATTCATCACTTCAAGCACACATATATAGGTAAATTACATGTTCTCCCATGACTTAGACCTCCAAATCCACCTAGATGTTTGATTTCACTATTATTCAGGAGTGTAGAAACACTAACAAAAAATGTTGTCAAAATTGAAGTTGTAGTTAGATAGATCCACTTTCAATGCTTTATGGATCAAAACAAGTGCTTCCAACACATATAGTATATTGTATAATATCTAGTACCATATTCTTATCCTCTAATTATGTCTGATCGAGATACCCACCACCCATTTTGACCACAAAAATGCTCTTTCTAATACAATAAAAATGTAGTTTTTAGCCTAACTTTAGGCATGCATAAAATGGAAACCATAAGTCATTGGTATGAACCAAAATAGCAATATTTTTCATGTCAAATCCCTATAATTCCCCCAAAATCATGTAAATGTAACATTCAAGGCCAATCTGTGGCAAATTTATAGTGACAGATCTCGAAATGTAACTTTTTCAAAGTGAAGAGACAAGTTCTTGTCCTCAAACTAACATTTGTGCCTCCAAGACATCCAATTGAAAATACATGACTTTGAAAACATCTATATATTAAAATCACATGTGATCCCATGACCTCAACCTTTAAAGCCACATATACGTGTGTTTTCACTAATGTTCAGGAGCATGGAAACACTGACAACAAATGTTGTCAAAGTTGAAGCAACAATTGGAGAATGCCACTTCT
Organism: Torreya grandis; assembly: GCA_037957365.1. Lineage (NCBI taxonomy): Eukaryota > Viridiplantae > Streptophyta > Pinopsida > Cupressales > Taxaceae > Torreya > Torreya grandis. Next base: position 554,179 of record JARHVA010004653.1, read on the forward strand.
AGTTCTTTGTGGCTTAAAATTGGAATTTTTAGTATCTTCCTATGCATTTAAAATTCTTCAAAAAATCATACATCTAAATTTTTCATAGGATATCATCAAAACCAATTTATAGTGACAACCATTAACCCAATGGGATGGTCAATGTTTTCTCCATTTATGACCAAGTAAGGTATTTTTATTTTCCATTACATACTAAAATAAGTATTAATATATTCCCTCTTCATTATACTAATTATCAATAAATATAAAATCATGCCTTGTATCATAAAAAACATTTTTTTACTGATGTTGTCAAGATATATAATGAGAATAAATAGTACATAATGATTAATCTTTTACCTAGTTGTACTAGATCATATACATGGTCAAAGTTAAGTAGCAATGTCATATTTGTAGTTGTAATGTTGATGGAACCTGATATGTGTTGATTGGAATTATAGGTTTTTAACTCCACTCATCCACCCACTCTTTTGACTCATACTCATTCCAAATAGATTTCATGCATGTATAATAAAAACATGTCAAGTGTCTCATATGAATAGTCAAAGAACTTGCATTTTAGCTATAAAATGAGAGATTACTTGATCTAATTATAGTCATACAATCCTCATACCTTTCCAAGTGTTCTTCCTCCATAAAATAAAAATATATAAAATAGTTTAATTTTATTGAGCACCATGGCCCATTTTCTCATTACACCATACAACAATGGATGTTACATTAGTTAAAACAAAATCATCTTCAAAATTCAAATCCTCTCTTTCAATGACTCCTTTTAAACATGCTCCAATATTCTCATTTTCCATGGCTAGCCTCACTAAAAATTCAAATATGTTCTATGCTAGTGGTAACATGCATCATACTCAACCAAAAAAACATTTATGCATTGTTGAATTTCAATGTGTAATTGTCTAACCAAAAGTAATGTTGATTGAAGTAATGTTTCTCTTATCCAACTATCCATACAACATCTCAAAATAACCTTGTACATACTCTATACAATGTGATCAAACATCACTGACATGGAAATGGTAGTCCCTTAATATTTTTCAATTTTGATATATATTATCAGGTGAATGCATTATTGTTATATGCATGAATATGGAAACCTATATTAAGTTGTAATACTATGATTGGACTTCCATTTGTGGTTTGAGTGTGTAATTATTAGAAAATTCAACTAATAAAACAATAAAACCAAGTGGGAATGTGTCCTGTATTATCTTAAAATGTACATCCAACCATCTATCCCTATGTGTGTGCCTTGCATACTCATAAATGATTCCCTCTCTGAATTTGACCATAAATTCTAAAATAGGTAGTTGTTGTATAACGAGCTCACACCTTTTAGATTATTTATGATATTTTACTTCATAATTCATAGATTCTCAAACAAACTAATTCATGTCCAATTGCACTTCTACTCTCCTCATAGATACAATTTTTAATTTTGTTAATCCACCACAAATGCTACAATTTTTATCCAAACATGTTTTATTATAAAATAATTGTGCATCTAGTCTTTCACAAAAAATTGTTGTAATAAATTACCTAGCTAATTTTGGTAGAACTTCTATACCACCCTCATAAAAAAAAAATTTAGTAAGCAAATAACAATATGGTGAAAAACATCATAGTGCATTGAAAATTCAACATGTTGCCTACAAAAACAAGTGGTACATGTGATTTATTTTTAAATTAAATGGTTTGTCCATCTAAAAATATATTTGAATAATAGAAATTTGTGGATATGTTTCAAAAAAAATAGACCACAATGATGTTTGGTTCATATCCAATAAATGTTTTGGATGTGGTTCACAGTTACAAGAATCAACTCTTCTTTTCACTACATTTCTTGTATTAAAGGTGAAACTCTTATATTTTATTTTCAAAATTGTGTAAGTAAATCTTAGAGAGCATCAGTTATAGCCTTTTCCTTTCTTGTAAGTCTATCATAGAATGCCTAGAGATCAATGATATTAACATCTTCAAGTTTTTGGCATCTTCTAATTACTTTCATTAATGTTTTTCTATTTATGTCTAGTGCTCGGCTAGTTTTTGAAATTAATAATTTTTTCCCTATTTGACCACTTTATTCACAAGTTGTAATTATACATTGGGTAGCATTAAAATATTTTTTGCATGATTTAAATCCTATAATATGATATGCATCATGTATATTTTCAATAATTACAATGTTTTAATCATCCATGTTAAATGTTCTTATTTTGAGGGTGTACATTATAGGTCTCATCTTAATCAATTTCATAAAAAAATAAACACTTGACATTTTTTACTATCAAAATGTATTTTATCAAAGAAATTATCTCAAATTTTTTCAACTAGTCTTCTTGAATGGCGGTCATAAATTTATTTATGCATTGGTTTCAAAATGTTTTCATCAACTTCCATTAAATACTTGAATTTTTATGCACAATCCTTGAAGGTGTTATTAATGGTGGAATTTGTTGAGAGGGTGTTTCAAAATTATTATGTTCACTAGTATTTTCTTCATTGTTAGTTTCATTTTTTAGTTGTGGGATGGGATTTTTTCATTGTTACTCTCATCATTTTGTGTTTCCATGAAATTGTCTTCATTGATAGGGGTAAATCATCATGCATAGATTCATAATCAACAAAATTAAAATATATATATAATTTGAATGTGAACTTAGAACATAATTTAGACTTATAGGTAAATATTCATCATTATTTTTCAATTTGTTATTGTCAATTTCATCATTATCTATGACATTTGGCTCATTAGGAATAGTGTTTATACCTTTTCTTGAGTGAATGATTGCATTCACACTTTTATTTTTATCTCAACTCTTCTAATTGCTTTGGTTTTTTGTGCTTTAACTTCTTCCTCTTCTTTGAATGAACTTCATCACCCATGACTAGACAAAGAACAATTTGAAATTCCTTTTTATGTTAGGGATGCAAAGAAAAATTTGATTCCTTTTGATGGTGGGGGACCCAAAGAATAATTTGATTCCTCTTGTCTTCACCAATAAAAACATAGAATGATGGTAAAGAATGTCTTTGGGGTCATAATTTTTGAAACAACCTAAAAATAAATGTTGGAAAATAACTTATTATCTATTGAGATAATAATGCATACACATTTTAATATAAAATGTACACATTATTTCTATTATGTCTAATGTGATAATAATGTGTACACATTATAACATAATATATATGGATTATTTATAATATGTTTATGTGATCATATATCATATTATAATGACATATTATTATATCATGTTATATTATTGTTCTAGGGTCAATTTACTCATATGCTACATTCACAGGGCTCAATTTAGCCCAAATCACATGTTTAATTTCACCAATTGACTGATTGGATTAACTCATGACTAATTTAGGCCCAAATTACATCTTTGATTGTAAAAAATGACTAATTAGATAAATTCATGACTAATTTAGCCCCAAATCACCTCTTGCTCTTGTCTAGTTAGGTTGAATAGGCTTGAATTAGCCCAAATTTATTTCTTTATTAAATTAGTGGACTTTATAATTTATTTTTTTATGATATTGAGGTCAACTGACCCATAAATTACTTTTATATAGTCAAAATTAGTTTCATAGGGTTCAATTTCATCGAACTTGCATTAATCATTTTAATAATAGACTAATTAGGTAAATATGTTAGGAAACAAGAGGTAATTTAGCCCCTAAATTCACATCATAAACTTGAATTTAGGTTCAAGGCATTCATATTGGCCCTAATTACCTTCATGTTTCCATTTTTAATAAAATTATGGTCGATTAAGCCATATACTTCATCCTATTAAATCAATTGATCTTTAAATTAGGTTCACATGGATCAATTTTGCCCAAATCACATACCTAATTTCACCAATTAACTAATTAGATAAATTCATGATAGAATCAAAACTAATTTAGCCCTAAATCATGTCTTTCTCTTATAATTAGGTTGAAGGGGCTCAAATTGGCACCAATTTCCTTCGTGATTAAACTAGTGGACTATTTGATTTATTTTTTAATGATATTCAAGTCAATTGACCCCCTATATTACATCTTATATAAGCAAAATCATGTTTAGGGGTTCAATTTCATCTAACTTAAATTACTAATTCTAATAATAAACTAATTGGCTCAATTTGTTGGAAATATGGGCTAATTTAGCCCCAAATCACATCCTAGACTTGTAGTTTGGTTAAACAGGTTCATATTGGCCCCAATTACCTTCATATTTACATTGGTGATAAAATTAGGGTTTAGGGTTTAGGGTTGTAACAATCGATTAATAAGATAAAATGAAAACCAAGATGTTATCTATGAATCAATCTCTTATATCATAATAAATATAACACTTTTGTATAAAATAAATAATTAGTAGATAAAATGTTGCATGAATATCATTCACATGACCACTTTTGAAGTGAGATAGTCAGACCAATTCATCCCTTGAAAACACTAGTGTAGGTTTCCTTTCATTCATGTTTATTATCCGTTATCTAAATACAAAACATTTAAAATGATAATGTTTCATTACAAAACATGTCTAAGCATGAATTAGATAAAACCATATGGTTTTACCTATATTATAATTAATTAATCACTACATGCTTTGTAAAGTATGTAAGTGTACCACCTACCATTTTTACCTCTTTCCTTACATTGTCATAAACCCTTCTACATATAATGAAGTTATAAGTGGGTATATGATATGGATGGGATTATTATTCATTATACTCATGCACTATTAACTTTTTATCATTTATGTGTTCTTCACCTTCTAAAACATGGTTTTGACTAAATAGTCTACCACCTCCCATCTACATCCTATTTATTATTCTTGGTCATTTATCACATGCAATCCCATTCCTTACCATATCCCAAACACTATTAGGTAATCATCATTCATGTGCCCTTCACCTTTATAAGTAGGTTTTTGAATTTAGTCTTATTCCTTCCCATCTACAACCTATGTATTCCTCTTGATCGTTAATCACATAGATATATTCATCACCGTGTTAGAAATATGATTATCATTGATGCCAAAAGGGATATTATTGGCATTATGGATGTCATTAATGTTCATAGATGAGTATGGTGATTTGAGGATGTGCAAGGGATCCTATTAGAGGTCAAGTATGAATGGAGTGCTTATTTTCATGAGTGAAATTCATCTAGTTCTTCATTTTATTCATCTAGACATTTTGGGTCTATGATAGGAAAAACTAAATAGGTAGTTTGCTAATGTCACCATTGTCACGTGTGGATGAGTCTGAGGTATTTGGTCATATGGTTGTGATCACATTAACCCCTAGTTATTAAGTTACATATTTCAAGTCATGCAATGAAGCATGGTAGAATATATGAGGATGCAAAGTTGGCTACTTAGAAATAATTCACTAATTTTTATACTTAGCCAAATTTGCAAAAGGGTTCAAGTGGAGCCAAGCAATAATGTTGATGAAGTTAGCATTCACACACATGGAGGTTTTAATAAAAAATGATCATATGGGTTTGTTCATTTTTTTGCCTAGTTTCTATGCATTGAATCTCAAGTCATGTAATATAGGGTGACAAAATATATGCATGTGCAAAGTTGGCCTCCTAGGCATTTTGACAGTGTTTTCCCACACTTAGCTAAATTTGTAGGTAACAAGAAAAGTTAAGAAGGCATTTTAATGATGTAATATCTTTCACGTATGAAGGTCTCAAGATCATATGGATATATGGATGGAATCCCCTATGTAAGAGGATCTTATGTGCTAAAATTTAGGTCATGTAACTAAGCACAACAAAAAATTTGCAAGAACAAAGTTTGCCTTCCAGGGAATTCTAAGCATAGTTCATTATGTGGTAGAAGAATCTAAGTGAGCAGATTAATGGCATTATATCAAGCATTTGTGAAAGATTCAAGAATAGATTAGCATATGGATTTGTTCATTATCATGCTTAGTTCATATGGTCCAACTTTTAGAATAGGTGGATGAGCGAAGCAAAAGATATGAAGGTGCAAATTTAGCCTTTAGAGCATATTGAGATGGTCCCCATACTTAGTCAAATCTACACAAGGTAAAGTTTGAGCTTGTTATAAGATATAGTGGTGAGATCTTAATCATATGTTGAAGATCCAATGATGCACAATGAATCCAATATGTCAAAGGTACATATAATTAAACATAGTAGTGATAAGTGTCATAATCACAAAGCTTGAATAGTAAATCTCTGGTGTGGTTCAAAGTCAAATAGTCAATAATCAATGAGAATATCCCAAGTGTCTCAGTAGTGAGAAATAACAACTATGTGTAGAAGGCATGTGCTAATGTTAGGGTTCAATTTAAGAGGCCATGATGGAAACAACCTAGGTTTGTTTAGGTGAATTAGAGTATGTAGAGGAGGTGTAAAATCACCCTATTTATTTTTTGTGATATTATGTTTCCATGTGATCGCATATTGTTGAGTGACTTCATGCTACTAGGTGATATTATACCATCAGGTGACATTATGTTAGCAGACAACATTATGTTACCGAGTATTATTTTGTTATTGGGTAGTAACATGCCATCAAGTGGTAGTATACCATTGGGAGATAGTTACCACATGGTAAAACACCATCGAGCAGTAACATAGTGTTTAGAGATAGCATGTTACTAGGTAACAGCATAAGTTTGGGTGGTAGCATAAGGCTGGATAGTATCATAATGTCACTTAATAGCATGGTGTCACTTGAAAATATGCCACCAGGTGACATATTATTGCCACATGGCATTGTGACCCCAGGTAGTAACATGGTGTCATGTGATAGCATACTATCATGTGATAACATACTATTATATGATAACATACTATCACATGATAACACATGGTTTCATGACAACATACTATCATACGATAGCATCATGTTTGTCACTCAACATCCTGCTTTCTCATAGATACATGATATCATTACCCATCAATATGTTTCTATATAATACTAGGCTACCACACAGTGCCATGTTACTACATGACATTATGTTTTCATGCATTGATATGTACCCCACCTATCACCAGTCATGACAACCAGTTGCTCTGGTTCCCCTCTTTGCTTATAAATACACCTATAGTGCCCTAATTTTCACACTTTGCTTAAAAGTTTTTCTCATCTTACCTTTTTTTTAGGCTTAACCTACCCACTTCAATTCTACACCAAACTTTTAATGGCTTTCACATCCATAGAGAATCATAGTCAAATAGGGGTGATCTAGAACTATATTTTCAAGAATCTATTATGTCTATATTTCCTCTAGATGGTGGAGTAGCCAAAATCCTATGTTGATTGGATTTATTAATGTGAGCTTAGAGGCCTAGTTCAAATGCCTCAATATGACATGATGATCAAAAATAACCTACTATGATCTCTGGTTGCCTATTTTAACCATAGTGAGTGTCATTTCTGTCTAATTTAACAATAAAACAATATCCTTTGGCACCTCTCCATCGGATATCCATAATTTAATAGGCCTTCCACATTGCAATACACGTCATGTTATCTCCAAGGTTGTCTTATCTAACATTAATAAAAATTATTTGGAGTTGATCTACAATGTGTCCATTGACCTAACTAGTAAGTGTTAGATTTATTAATGAAATTAACATGTATTAATTATTATTGAATCATTTATTATAAATAGTTTGATATCCTAATTTTAATTTCATGTTTTCTATTTTCATTACAAATAGTCAAAATTGAAGGGGGATCCCCATTAAAAAAATCATAAATCCATTTCTAAAATCTATTGTGCATTTCTTTCAAGTGAGAATTATTTTACAAGGAAGACCATTAGACATTCCTTTTTATGTTATTTACTATATTCTTCAATCTCTGTCGAGTGTTGTATGTGACTGGTGCATAGTTATATCTAGCAGGATTAGGATGGAGTTGAATTTTGTATTTGTGAAGGACATTTGCACCATTTCATCTTCTAATTACATTATGGCCTTGTATTTTGAAGCCTTATATGAAATCTAGAATATTATAATTCCCACTAGCCTCCATCAAAAAATGAAAGCTAATGCTATGTCTATCAAGGAACATGAGGTAAGTTAATTTTTGTAAGTCTCCTTTCTTTCTTTATATATATTTCAAATTTTAACATTTTTAGCCTATTATTTGTTACAGGTGAGTGTGTGCTTATGACACAAGAAAATAAGTGGCAACCAAAGGTCAGCATGATTTAGAAGACTTTAGTGATACCTAGTCCATGGAGTTCTCATTTAATTCATTTCAAATAATGAAACACTTAAGTGATTATGTTTCATCTCCACTTTCAGGTTCTCCCAAATTTTCTTTAATGGTTTTTCTTGTATTATTCAATGAATAAGAAAAACCATATTATTTTTTATTTTATTTTGTATTTGACTCTTGAATTATTACCATTGAGGATTCTTCCATATAACACAATCAATGTTTGCCATTACAAATTTCTTTTTTATTTGAAGTTTGCTAGAATTTTCTAGTTAATTAACTGGATAATTTACTTATTTTGTAGATGAAACCACTAATGTCTCTCCTACATGCACAATGAGATGGAAAAATCTAACTCCCACAAGGACAACAAGAGGGGAAGAGGTAACTCCATCAAGGATAATCAAAAAGGAAGAGGCAGTCACCCTGACAGGTAATCATAGATTTGATTTGAATTTTCATTAATTTTATGTTTTCAAATTTATCAATTTTGAATATTATTTTTTTTCAATCCACCCAACATTTGTCAGGAGATTGAGAAGTATGACATAACCCCCACAACCCATCTAGAATTAGATAAGAATAAATAACATCTCCCTCCCTGCACAAATTAGAGGAATGCTACAAATTTTAGATTTCCCAAATTTCTCTATTGGTGGCCTTTCAAGTGTACAGGGTCTTACATGTTTACAACAAATTGATCTGGATGAAGAGTTTCTCAGGATTGAAAGTAGGCCCTCGACTATTGGTGGATTCAATCCACATGATTTTATTCAAGTTTCTAATGTCCCTTCATAAGTGCCTTCTATGACTACCTCTTCCCCAGCTGCCCCATCCCACACTGATAATTTAAATATCTTTGATGATTACCTTACTAATTTTTTATTGGAAAATCTAGTCCTAGAAAATCCACTTACCAATTTGAGGGAAGGTGTTATTGAAGAATTTAATCATTTAAAACAATGGGAGATAAGGGAAAAAATACTTATCAAAGAAATCAATGCCCATTATCATAACCACTCCTAAAGAGTGAATTTGTTTTCGCTTGTTCAAAATGAACCCTCAAAGATTGACACTTTATTCCACCAAGCTCAATCTAGATTGATCTCAGTTGATAATGTTTACAATGATAGGATTTTAGAGATTATGATAAATAGGTTGAAAATTTTAAATGGAGAAGCCCAAGTATATTTCAATAAATGGGCTAAAGATATCAACCTTGTTACCATTTTACAAGCAGAGAAGGATAAATTTATGGTAATTTTTCATTATCTATAACATGTATTTTGATTATTAACCTTTGTAAGTACTTAATACTTATATATTATTTATTGATTGCAGGAAAAATATGAAAATTTGGAGCAAAAAGCACTTATTCTTAATGTGCATTTGAAAAATGCCCACAAAAGTATCTCCTCAGTGATTACATTGAAGGAAAATCTTATTCTATTAAATAAATAAAATAACACTTTGAATAAAATAATTAAAGAACATGGTATGGATCCAAGCATTTTATTGAAGCAAAAAATAGATTTGGATCCAATAATTCTTTCAACAGGTAATGTAGTGAATAAGGAGAGGGTGATTCTTACACAAATGAATTTTATTGTAGAGGATCTTTAGAAGGAAGGAGTGATAATGGAGGATCCACAGGCAAGTTAAGATAGTTGGGTTTCTATGGGGGAATAACAAGTAGCAAGGGGGTGGAGAGTCTCAACTAGAAAAATGTTAATTTGTTTCAGAGTTTATAATGTTTAAATTGATAGTTTCTAATGTTTAAAATAGTTTATATCATGTTTATTTGAAAAATAGTAGTTTTATTAAATGATATTTTATAGTTGTTCGACATACTCTAATTATATAATTTTAATATTTTATATACATATAATGTATTGTGTTCAAGTTTATATATTGTATGGAGAAAAAATAGAGTAAATATTCTATGGAATTTTATAGTTCTAGTAGTTGTAATACTTGAATTCATTGTTATATTGTTCTATTAGTTATAGAATTGAATGCATTATTATACTATTATACTATTCTAGTAGTTATATATTTGAATTCATTGTTATATTGTTCTAGTAGTTGTAGCATTGAATGCATTGTTATAGTGTTATACTATTCTAGTAGTTGTAGATTTACATGCATTATTACATTGTTCTAGTAGTTGTAGATTTGCATGCATTATTATACTATTCTAGTAGTTGTATATTTGCATGCATTATTATACTATTCTAGTAGTTGTAGCATTTGAATGCATGGTCATATTGTTCTAGTAGTTGTAGCATTGAATGCATTATTACACTATTCTAGTAGTTGTACCATTGAATGCATTGAATGTGGTGGAATTTGAAAATATGTGACCCCAAATATAGGAAAAATATTTCTAGTAGTTTTATTATTTTAATATTATAGTATTTTTAGTTGTTGCTGTAATAAAAATGGCCTATTATAGAGTAAATATTCTATGGAATTATATTGTTCTAGTAGTTGTAGTATTTAAATGCATTGTTATATTGTTCTAATAGTTGTAGATTTAAATACATTGTTATGTCAGTCTAGTAATTGTAGCATTTGAATGGATCTCTCTATTTTTCTCTTATTTGTATCATTGAATGAATTGTTACAATGTTCTAGTAATTGTAGCATTGAATGCATTGATTGTGGTGGAATTTGGAAATATGTGACCCCAAGTTCCAACTATAGGAAAAATATTTCCTATATATTTGTGTAATGGTTCTAATGTAAATGTGTAATATAATAATTATTGTTACATTATTCTTATTCATGTATTAAATATTTTTATATTCTCTCCAAATTACTATTATAAACAATTATGATAATGAAAAACAACAAATTCTAATAATTGGAGTTTTAATGGCAAGAGAATTGGTGTCCTATGGTGCACCGTGCATGTCTAAATATAAGACTTGTATGCTTCAATGAATGTTATAAGGAAATGATCTATACAATTTTAATTAGAATTATGATTGCTATTTAATGAATGACATACATTGCAAAGATATGGATGTACTATTTGAAATACATAGAATTGTAATAGGATAAAAAAATATTAATTCTAATGTATTGAATAAGATTCATGATTGTAACATGTAGGAAATAGATTACATAATTTAATGTATTTGAAAAATAAATAATAAGAAATATTTTATAAAATATTAATTTCTATACTTATCAAACTAAAATTTGGGTAGCTGAAACAATCCTCAAGAAACCTACTCATCATCAATGTGATTTGCATCTACCATGGCAATGTCGTATTCAATATCGATGTTATCATCATCTATATTGGTAGATGTATTAGTCATGCATCTTATTTAAACTAGATAAACCCATATTACCACTTCTCTGTCATATGGAAATTTATCCATAGAATAATGTGAAACATATAGTCTCAAGCAAGTCTCTAAATTTTTATCTAGTTTATTTATAAGTTTTGACTTCATGAAGGATGATGCACTAAACACTCACTCATCTTCCACAAAACCCAAAATCATTGTTTGAACAAGTTCATATAATCTGAAATATTCACTAATACTTTCTTGTAATATGCTACTTGGATAAAGTTTTTTCCATAGACATGTAATCGCACCATTTTTTGTTGGGTCACTTAAACATTAAAATTGATTCATCATTGTAATCTCAAACTATGTTGACTAAGATGTAAGTAATTATTTATTTAAAATACCATTAATCTAAACTCCATTTACATCTATATATTTATATAAATGCATAATAATTGTACCCATGTATTAATGAAATAATGTGTTGATCTATTCTTGATTGTTAATACTGTTCCAAAAATTGGGATTCACAACTCCCATGCCCTCCAACAACTCATCCCTTTGAAAATATTTTCTGATCTTAGTGGATAATCTTTGTGATATTTTGCTTAATTTAATTCATTCTTTAGAAAAAATAGTATCATATAGTAAACATGTCATAGGGACATCTTCAAGCCTAACTCCCACAAACTCAAGTCTTCTAGAGCATGTGTGCATTGGGATCTCAATGCCATTTACCATGACATAAAGATGATCATGTATATTGAATTTAAAATAACTCTTTAAATTCTAAAAATATAATTTTTTAGGTTCTAAAAATAGGTTCATGAAAACAAACATTTGATGTGTATAATATATCTAAACATTGACATGCACATTTTCTCAAACATATGAAGTCAACAATATAGATAGATCTTTCTTGGGCATGTTTCAGTAAACAGTTGATATCCTTCAACATTGGAAAAATATTTTATAATGTGAGTAAAGTTTCTAACTATGTTAAATGACACAATAATTTTTTTGCTTTATCAACTTCCCTATGATATTTATACATAAACCTGTAAAAGATGGATATTTCTCAAAAAAATTGCATGTAGGTTCATACATGGAAATCCATCTAGTTTCAACATCTTTTAGTAGTTTTTTACCATTTATCACCACAATTTCTAATTTTTAGAACTCCATAAATCTTTTTGGGCTACTTGACATGTAATCATGCAAGTCACAAATAAGCTCTTCCACTTTTGTGATATTACTGAATGTGATAACAATTTTGTACACAAGATTCATCTTATGTGCTATGCATTGGATTGGAATCATAAATAGAGAAACTATTATTTGAAGGCAAACACAAAGACCCTTTATATGCCCCTACATCACTGATGCACCATCAATGCCAACACACACCTGCTTTGTACCTATGGCATAATCATCCATCCCGGCTCTCTCTCTTAAATTGGATACAACCAATTTATGGAATTTTTTTGCATTACAATTTTCTACCATTTTATGGATATCTAAAAGATGAGATTACCTTGAATATTTTTTAAATGTATACACATGCATGCAAACCCATGTTGTGTTTTCAACTAAAGTGACCTCATCGATGGATAGAGAGATAAATAGTGATCTCTTAACACTTTATTTCAAATTTTCCTTTTTAACAATGGATAAACATTTTTCCATTGACCAAGCACTGTTATCCACCCAGTGTGACTATGCAATATCCAGAAACCCATTATGTTGAAAAAAAAATTATAATCGACAAAATTAGAAATGGGTCTTCCCTTTTTTTTAATATGGAAAATAGTAGAGGATTATACATATTTTTCCATAAGATTAGACTGCATAACTTTTCCGAATTTCACTTTTATTGTTCCCCCTTTCTCAACAAGATGTTTTTATCATTTATGATCATTTTCATATTCACATGCATATCTTACATGCACGTATTCTTTTCCATTTTTCCATCTGTGTGTTATTGTTATGTGTCCATCTAAGTGCTTCATGGATATATATATTCCCATATTGTTTCTCAATTGTGTCTAATTTAAGTTGCATTTTGTGTTCTTTTCCAAGTTTCCAACTTCAAATTATACATCTACATTCTATTAGAGGCTCATTGCTATTTTTTAGTTCTACAAGTTCTATAAATGTATATTTTTAAGCCTAGTCAAATTGAAAATACCTTCCTATTGTCCATGTACTTCTCTTCCTCTATCAACTTTTTTAAGTGGATTTTTAAAAAAAAATTGGTGTCTCAAAATAAATGTAATTCTCTTGTAAAGTGCCTAGAGGAGTGTGTTCTAGTTAAGTTCCTAGAAGAGTGTCTTCTGTAGAGTGGATTAAAAATCAATTTAGTCAAGCATTAGTCCATAAATAATAAAAAATTCATAAAGAACTAACTAAATAATCCTATATATTCTTATCGGAATTACAAAAGATAGCAAGAAACAAATGAAAGAAAGAAACATCATATTACCTTCCCAAATGTATTCACCATACCCATGTGGCTCAAAAGCATTTTCTCCCTAGATCAAGTATTCCTTGTCTTTGTCAACAATGGTGGCAAACTCCTCCAATGTCTCAAGAACACTCCATAAAACCTAGGCTCATAATTCCAAATCACTAAACTAGCCTATCAATAAATCTTGCAAATAAAACCCATGATCAAATGTAAAGGATTGTGGAAACAATTTAACATTATAACTTTTCAATATTCAAGCTTAAAATTCATGTCTATGGCCTCTCTATTTATAGATTTTTTAGATTGGTCAGGATTAACCATGACCATCCATCTCATGATTGAGATGTGTGGCCATGGATAACCCTACTATTTAGAATTAAATCCATAATTATCTTCATCATGACCTTAAAATAATGGGAATTGAAGAGGCATGGGAGGCATTAACTAAGCACGAGTGACACATAATCCTAATATTTGTAGCATTTATGGCCTAGGGATGTCTTCCCAAGAAATGATGTCACCTGATGATGCAGTTAATAGAAATCAATTTTCAAAAAAAATATTCAACAACTCTCATTGAAAATCCACTTAATCTCTTGATTTGGATTAATTAGTCTTAAACAATTTTAATCAACATTTGTGTAATTATTTGAAAATTGGCCCTCAATTAATCAAAATGGTCAAAAAGTCATATTACTAGGTCATAATTTGACTGGAGAGGAACTGGAAGGTGATGTTATATGCATTGGAGCTATATTCCTATTTAAGATATTGAAAACACCAAATAATAAATGTATGTGATGTGTACCAATGAATTAGAAGAAAAGAGTGATCCAAAGCACTAAATGGTGAAATTGTCATTTTGACTCAAAATGATCTGATCAAAGTTAGCTGGCCCATAAAATGTATTGCCCTATTTAGGGATACTTTGACCTAAATTGGTACATTTAAGTGACAATTATGAACCATTTAGGGCATTTTATGGATTTTGACCTAAAATGTGCATTTGAGTGTAATTCAAGTAAGATTGATAATTTCAACACAAATGGTGTTAGGAATTAGATGTCTACATTTTGCCCCTATTTGAGAAGTTGTAGCAAGATATTCAAGAAAAGAAACATCTTTTCAAATAAAAGAGTTGTCAAGAAGAAATTGGAATAGACCCATGATGCCCCCTCGAGAGGACATACTAGGATGGAAGAAAAGGATGGACTCTTGAAAAGAGAGAGAAAGTGAGAGATTAACCCCTAAAATAGATCACATCCAGATGAGATAATGGTTGCACATGTGATTACCATCAATGATAAAAATATAATAAGAGGTATAATAGGCCCTAGAGATAGGGGAATGGGAAAGATACAATCCATAAATGTAAGGGACACACTTTAAACATACCCAATTTGAGAGTACAAGTTGCATGCTTACAGCATTGATCAATCTTAAGATAAGTTGCACACTAAAATATTATCATTATGGGATTTAATGTGGAGATCTTGGAATTAGAAGAAAAGAGAGAAAGTTCTGCTTTAGAAAGGGAAGTACCACTAGAATAAGGTCTCCAAAGAGAATATAATAAGTACTCTAGTAGAGCAGATTTGATCATGATTAAACAGTTTTACCCCAGTAGGGTAAATTTTGATCATTGATAAAGAATAAAGAATCATTTTTCCCTTGTAGAGTTAATTTTATTTGAACATGGTTTAGATGTTATACCCCAGCATGGGAAATTGGAAAGAAAAATAGATCAAGGATATAACCAAAAAGATATGTTAAAGTGAGCGAGCACAAACATACATGTGATGGTGTAATGGCTTAAAAAGCCATAAAAAACTAAGTATATGAGAATGCACAAAGTGATGAGAAAGATGAAAAGAATAATGGAGATAGCTGAGCTAACCTCCATAGAAATTGAGTGTTGCCTACATAGTTCTATGGACTCATGTTCCAATATGAACTTCAGGCCAATGTAGTTCACCCAAATTTGGGAGAGAATGGAATGAGGAATGACTAAAAATGACCAATAATTGATTAGACTCACAATGTATGCAAAGAGATGCACTTCTAAGCATAAACTTGAGTACTAAAATGCATAGAGATGAAAACAAGAATGGAGATAGCTGAGATGACCTCAATAGAAATTCAGCACTACCTACATAGCTCTATGGACTCATGTTCTAATATGAACTTCAGGCCAATGTAATTCACCCAAGTTTGGGAGAGAATGGAATGAGGAATGATGAAAAATGACCAAGAATTGATTAGGCTTACAATGTATGCAAAGAGATGCACATCTAAGCATAGAGAAAGAAGCCTAAAATGCATGCTACCTAGAATCCTAATTCCATATCATGAGTGTAGGTGTTGCAAAGTGTTCCTAAGAAATTTTTCATTAGAGTTAATGTTGACGTTAAGATTCTAAGACCTAAGCACAAAGTGATTGTTATAGCAAAATAAATTAGGCATCATAAGTATGAATAACTTAGAATGACATAAGGGTGGGGGCCCTAGCTCGGTTGGCTAAGTACTTCCGTTGCAGCTCTGCTGGTCATGGGTTCTAGTCTCCCCCCGCCCTGTGGTACCAGTATTGGGCATGTCTAGCTAGTGCCGCCGGTCATGTTAAAAAGTTTACCAGGCTTTAAAAAAAAAAAAAAAAAAACTTAGAATGACATAAGATTCCAATTGCACTAAGCAAGCTCAAATGTGAATATCTATAACTAAGGATAATAGTGAAATAATGACCAAAACCAGAGTTGCAGTGATTTACATTTAAACAAAAAAGCAAAATCAAATAAAAAGATAAACATAAATGAACCTAACTTGAAATCAAGATATGATCTAAAGTGGGAACAAAAAATGTTTAAAAATAAAAGGTAAGAACATCTTAACGACATGAAACCAAGATATAGATAATCAAGATCTATGTCGGCCATCAAGATATACATGGAAAAAATAAAACAAAGAAGCAAGACCAAATAGGAAAAAAAAAGACCAAACAACAAACAATAATCAAATAAATACACAAAATGTTTTTGAGTTTTTGATTGTTTTATAAATGTTTTTGGAATTTTCTAAGTATCTCAACTCGATTGAGGATTAAGAGATACAGAATGATCCAGCTCATGAAATGGTAAGAGCATGCCAACTTACAATGCTCATAATATGGCAAGAGTGTATGATAAGAGGGACTGAGTTGACCTCAACATGAATTGAGCATGACCTATATAACCCCAAAATAATCCCAAGTCATAGTAATTATATTCACACAAAAGGTGATGAAAATCTAAGTCACAACAAATTCACAAACAAAGGTGAATGACAAGACAAATGATAATAATAATGAACAGATGATGCAGTAATACATGATAAAAAAAAGGCATTTTACCTAATTTGCCCATAGGTAGTTATATATAGGAAATAATGTCATAATACTAATTTACCCAAAGGTGGTTATAATTAGGGGTACCAAAATAATACTAATTTTCCCATAGGTATTTATAATCAATGATACCAAATAATATTATAGATGAAAGATTACTTACAATATCAAATGTCACACTATATTCATAGACTATCCTTCAACACTGAATTCAAAAACTATTGAAACTAGATTAGAATCCCTCTGCAAAAGGTGTAGGATGAACGAGAGCAACCAAGATCAAAATGGGATAAATAGGATGACTAAAAATAAGCCTTGGTCAATAGTAAAGAAATGGTATAATGAAATGATCAAAACAAAATTAGATACAGTGGAAACAAAGTTGCCCCCAAGCAATGGCTAGATCAGATTGCTCACAAAATAGTAAGAGCATTGGCTTAGGTTGCTTACAAAATGGTGAGAGCATGGGAAAGGGGTGATGAAGCTAACCTAAATAAAAATTGAGCACTACCTACATATTCCTAAAGGGCCTCAAGTTAAAGTAGTTCAAATGGCATGGTTCATAGATCTCAATGGCATAATAATGCCTAAAAAGGGTCTATAGGGTTGTCCCCAAGAGATGAGGCATGGTAATGGCCAATGGGTGAATGGTAGATGAAAAATGGTTTTGTTTCTCTTACTGATAGGGAGATGCACATCCTAGTCAATATGTGAGACAACACAAATGATCAGCTATATAAGTTGATATCCAACACCCTTTCAGAATAACTACTCTATTAAGAACTTTTTATTGATTTAGATCTCAATAATGTGTTCATGATATTCATAGATCATTTATTCTACTTCCTTCAAACATTGAGACAAGATATCCTTATAACCTTGATAAAAGAAAGTGCTACCAATGATGGTAAATAATGGTAGGATAATGAGATAAGTGGGTAATAAGTAGGTGGGTGCTAATGGAATGAATAATGAATGGGAAACAAATGGAGATTAAGACTTTTAGTCACACATAATGTTGTTGATGCCAAATTTGACATAATTTTGGTTGTGATAAGGCTGAAGACCTCTGAAGATGCTCTTGATAAGACCATCAGATTATTCTATTGCTTGATCTTGAGAGTAGCTACCATCTAATTATGTTGTAGATTGGAAGCTATTTTGATTTGATCTTTAATATTATCTTTAGTAAATAATGAAAAACTTTTGTTCCTAACTATTGGTGTATCGATGAATTTTTCACTAATGAATTTGTTATGATCATCCCATAGTGTCTCCAAAAAGGTTTCATAAAGATATGTTAACATTTGACTTTGATTGTTTTTTAGTGCCTTCAAAAAGGTGTCACTAAAAGATGCTAATTTTTATCTTTACGTATCCCCTAAAACCTCTAAAAAGGTTTCACTAAGAGATTGTTCTTCTAAATGAATGGATGTAGTCTTGGTCCCCCTGATATTCTACAAATGATATGTCACCATGGATGTATTTCAACAAAGTGTGATTCTATCAGTCCCGATTGACACTTATGGGAGGTGAAATGTCAATATAATGGCTATGTTGGGTGGTAATAATGGGATGGTGAAAGGCAGCACAATCCTCATAGAAGATACTAGGATAATTTGTGTTGATGTTTAAGTAATCATCCTCAAAAACCATAGAAGGATCTGATCTGCAAAGCAATTGTAAACAATGTTGTAATTCTGACTCTGATTCTAAAGCAATAGAGTTTGAATCTAATGTCATAACTGATGTTGATTCTATTTTTTATGGTAAATCTAATGTTGGTTCAAAAATGGAACCTAACTCTAATATTGATTCTTCATCTAATATTGTTATTTTGATAATGTTCTATTTAATGTTAAATTTTTTATAAGTAATGGCTTGTGATGGCATAATGGGCTCAATAAAAACTAATTCATCTTGGAAGGGTTCAACATAAACTGACTTGTCTAAGTGAATCCCCTTAAAAAGAGGGAACCACTCAAGGGACATCTTGACAAAATTGTGTATATCAAAGTGAGACTCTTCAATGAGTGGGAAAAGATCAAGACACAACTCTACCAAGACTGGCATGTCAAGGAGATGAGGCTATTTAAAAATAGGTAACATATGAATAGGTAATTTATCATAGTTTATCTTGTCATAAATGGGTGTTTCAATAATAACATGTTAGCTTTGGTTCACAATTAATTGAAAAGATCAATTTTGAACACATTTTAATCATCATAAAATGGCTTTTGAAGAGTTAATGGTTCTTGTTTTAGCTCAAAGATCAGCACAAAAATTTTAAGGTGGGGAACATTTGGTTTAGTGAGAAAAATGGTTTGTGGTTCAATAATGGACTTTTAAAAGAGTGGACTATTGAAGAAGGGATAAAAAATTTGGTTCATAAAATGGAGGTTCTTCAACAATAGGTTCATCAAAAATTGGTGATGGGCCAAGAATGGTAACAACTAGACACTTCTTAGTTTGGTTACTTATGCAAACCAAAGGAGGAGGTCCTAAGATGGTAATGACTAAATGCTTCTTAGTTTGGTTGCTCATGCAAACTAAAGGAGGAGATCCTAAAATGGTGATCTTGGTATGTTGTAGAGTTTGATTACTTACATAGGCCAAAGCATCCAAGTCTTCCTAATAAACCCAATCATTCCAATCGAGAATTGGATCATAAGCTAGATCTTGACTATATTCCCATGACTGATTTTTGTGAGGTGGATAGAAATATGTCTCACAAACCATATTGTCACCATAGGGGCCTTGACTAAAGTCATAAAAGTCATTTTGTGTATCCATTCTATCATAAGTTGGATTATCCATGTCTACACCATAAGTGTAGCTAGACATATCTGAATTTAATGAATAAAGCTCTGAAAATAGAAAGACTTAATGTTCTACAAACTCTAAAAAGTGATGTTTAAAAGATAAAATGTTCAACCTTGGTTGAAAGAGTGAATTTTCATCTCAAAATTAGTTTATGCCAAGATTTGGCATAAAACAACCTGACATCAAATGTCTAAAATCAAAGGTTTTTGAAGAAAGGTTGTGTTTTCCCAAACAAAGTCACAAAAATTGATGAGAATAGGTACTTGAACAAACAAACAATCAATAGTGTTCAAAATTGGTTAATAATTTAACCGAAGCTATGCAAACCAAAAGAAAAAGATCTATGTACCAACCCCACAAATTGAGGCCTAAATAAAAATCAATTAATGTTTGGATCCAAACTTGACAAGGTTAATTGAAAATGCAATGTTGAAGACTGGGATTGAACCAAAC
Source organism: Torreya grandis (assembly GCA_037957365.1). Lineage (NCBI taxonomy): Eukaryota > Viridiplantae > Streptophyta > Pinopsida > Cupressales > Taxaceae > Torreya > Torreya grandis. The sequence continues at coordinate 574,830 of JARHVA010004653.1, forward strand.
AAGTTAGACAAGAGTGGACAGTATAATGATGCATAAACAAGGTCTAAATGGTATACATGACATGGTTTGAAAAAAATGGTTTTTGATATAATGGTAAATAATCTCTCGAAACAAATTAAGCAGCCTAACAGCATAAGCATGCTCAAATGATGTAGTCAATTACTATGCTTCAAAGACTCAAAGGCAAAAAAAGATTTGACATGATTTGGGCAGCATAACGCTACCCTTCTTAACTTAAATACATGATTTTGACATGGATTATGAACAAACAAACAAGTTTTAGCCTCAAAGCATACCAAGCAAATAATGACCAAAATACACAAAGTATAATCATCCATATCCTAGCAAGGGTATGATAAAATGGGGATGACTAAAACTAAATGGTTTTTTATCATTTTATGGGAATCAATTACATAATTATTTTCACGTCAAATGATGCAAAATACAAGCACAAAAATTGGGTGACTACGGTATTAGCTAGTTGTAAAAAGGTCTAGTCCTTTTTACAACCACTACATCTTACTATTCTCTTAGTATAGTGTGATGTCCAAATGTAGATATGTCCCATGTGAAACTCCAACTAAGATCCAAATGAATTCAATGTTGGGAGATGAAACCCTGGGTCAAAGCTTCCCTAAAGAACTCATGAGAGGTAATGATATCGTCCTCGTAAGCCAAGTTTGCATAAAAATAAAGAAAGCATGAAATAGAAAGACTTTAGGGTCATTTTCAAGGTCACCCAAACTTTGATGATTTTTTAGGGAGTGCTTTATATGACATTCTTTCTAAGCCTTGGACTAGGCTATTTACAATAAGAATGGCACTTTTGATTCTAAGGGTTTCTTAAAAGGGACAAATGGAAGAGCATACACACAACATTCCTCTTTTTTCTAAACAAAATCTAATTAAATAACTATTGCAAACAAAAATTGACAAGTGTGTTAAATTTTAAGCCCAAATGAAATATTTTTTGGTGTTCATTTGACCCCTTAGTCTTAAGATTGTGAACTTTGAAAACATTCATCTAAACATCAAAAAAATTCATTAAACACCAAAACAAAGTTCCTAATTGATTTTTAAACATGCAAAAGGTGATTTAAAACGTATTTTTAGTAAATTTCAAGCTTGGTCCTATAGCAAAAATGTTAGCATGTCCTTTATATTTAAATCTCTTTTTGGTTTGAAAAAATAAACTTTTGAAAAAGAGCTCTCGGGTCTATGTTTTAAGAAAAACATAGTGACCAAAATCACTTTATATAACCAATGATGGTTACATTTTCTAACTGATGTCAATTATCTAACTGGCATTGGTTATACCAATGTGACTGATGACAGGTATACAACCAATGTTATTTTTACTAATCGACATTGGTTAAGCTATGCAATTGATGTCAGCTTTACTAGCTGATGACAGTTACTATGTAAAACCATGGGAAACAAAATAGCAAAATAAAGTTAGAAAATCAATTTTTAAGAGTTTTAAGGGTCCAAATGAATATTTTAAAGTTTCAAAATTATCTTCTTTAGGTTTGAGATGAATTTAGTCCCACTAGGTGTGCCAAGATGTAGAGAGTATTACAAAGCAAGTTAGTTAAGCATTAGTCCATAAATAATGAAAAATGCATAAAGAACTAACTAACAAAGCCTATCTATTCCTATGATAATTATAAAGGATAGCGAGAAAAAAAAAGGAAGAAAGCAACATCATATTACCTTCTCAAATGGATTCACCATACCCATGTGGCTCAAAAGCATGTTCTCCCTTGATCAAGCATCCTTGTCTTTGTCAATAATGGTGGCAAAATCCACCAATGTCTCAAGAACACTCCATAAAACCTATGCTCATGATTCTAAATCACTAAACTAACCTATTAATGAAGCTTGAAAACAAAATCAATGATCAAATTCAAAGGATTGTGTAAACAATTTAACATTATAACTTTGCAATGTTCAAGCTTAAAATTCATGTCCATGGGCTCTTTATTTATAAATTTTTGAGATTGGTTAGGATCAACCATCACCATCCATCTCAAGATTGATATGTGTGGCCATGGATAATCCTAATATTTGGAATTAAATCCATAATTATCCTCATCATGACATTGGAAGAAGGGGAATTGAAGAGGCATGGGAGGCATTAACTAGGCATGGGTGACCCATAATCCTGATATTTATGGCATTTATGGCTTAGGGATGTCTTCCCAAGAAATGATGTCACCTGATGATATAATTAATAAGAATCAATTTTTAAAAATAAATATTCACCAACTCTCATGGAAAATCCACTTAATCTCTTGATTTGTATTAATTAACCTTAAACAAGGTTAATTAACATTTTTGTAATTATTTGAAAATTGGCCCTCAATTAATCAAAATGGTCAAAAAGTCATATTACTAGGTCATAATTTGACTAAAAAAGAATTGGAAGGTGATGTTAGATGTGTTGGAGCTATATTCCCATTTAGGATATTGCCAACACTAAATAATAAAGGTGCATGACGTGTATTAATGAATTAGAAGAAAAGAGTGATCTAGAGCACTAAATGGTGAAATTGTCATTTTGACTCAAAATGATTTGATCCAAGTTAGCTGGCCCATAAAATGCATTTCCCTATTTAGGGATACTTGGACCTAAATTGGCACTTGTAAGTGACAAGTTCCAACCATTTAGTTTGTTTTATGGATTTTGACCTAAAATGTGCATTTGAGTACAATTCAAGTAAGATTGACAATTTCAACACAAATGGTGTTAGGAATTGGATGTCTACATCTCCTAGGGGTGGAATTTCATTAATAAAATCTTCAGGTGGTGAAAAGTTATTTGGATTAATTTTTTCTAATGAAATAGTGTCAATATTCATGTCAATTTATGCATTAAAATAGATTTACAGTTATTCTATAATGAAAAAAATTAACTAATGTTTTTTTAAGAAGTTTTAGAATTACATGTATTCATAGTGTCTACTATTTTTATAATCATCTTTCATATATTTCTAAAATAAGACATGATGTTGATTTTTTTTGGTATTTTCTATGGTGATTTACCCTTGTCATTACCTCCTGATGTTATAGTTTTGTTGTCGAGTCGTTTAGTATTGTTGACTTCCCATCTATTACTAGTTATTAAGTTATGATTACATAACATAGTATTGCTAGGTGTCAAAATGTTGTCATGTAGCATAGTAATACAGGGTGCCACTCTACATAACACACCATTATTGGACACCATGTTGCCATCATGTGCCACATTGTTGTCATGGGATAGTTTTCCATCATGTGACACATTACTATTGAGTTGTTGACTTCCCATCTATTACTAGGTATTAAGTTATGACTACATAGCATAGTACTACCATGTGTCAATATGTTGTCATGTAGCATAGTAATATAGGGTGCCACTCTACATAACACACCATTGCTAGACACCATGTTGCCATCATGTGCCACATTTTTGTCATGAGATAGGTTGTCATCATGTGACACATTACTAGGTATTAAGTTATGATTACATAGTATAGTACTGTTAGGTGTCAAAATGTTGTCATGTAGCATAGTAATATAAGGTGCAACTCTACATAACACACCATTGTTAGACACCATGTTTCCATCATGTGACACATTTTTGTCATGGGATAGGTTGCCATCATGCATCACATTATTATCAAGCATCATGTTGTTGCATGACACATTGCTATCAGGCATCAGGTTTTTATTGCATGAGATATTACTATCAAGTGTCAGAATATCATCATGAACCATAGTGTTATCAAAAGCCCTATTGTGTTTATGAAACATAGTGATACTAGACATTTGATTGGCATCACATGACATAATGTTTGCAAACATTAGGTTGATATCAAGTTGTGTACTCTTGCCATGTAGTTTAGTTTCTGTTAAAATTAGTTGAGTGGTGGAGTCTGACCTCAAGTCTCAAGATCTTCACAATCTGGTAAAGAGAATACTTTAGTGGTAAGTTCATGACCTCTAAGAACATATGTACTATATATATGTGTGGTGAATTTCATAGATAACCCCATAAATTATTGTAAATCATTGGTGAGATGACCCCTAAAAAATGGCATCCCAAAATTTTAGGTGAAAGGGTCCTATACTATACCCAAAAAAATTGCCAAATTCAAATTCTCTATGCTATAATATTTATGAATTAATCAATATTTTCCACTAAAATTTACCCTAATTAATGTCAAGTGTCACATTCTCAAGATCTCATCAGATATAAATATTGAGCTTCTTCCAAAGATCAATGGTGTGCATGTGATCATGTAATGAATATTGTATGGAGTGAGTGGACTCAATGAGATAAAATGCTCAATGTTTAATGAGAAAGAGGTGAGTTAAAGATCGAGATGGTTTGATGAGATTAACATAGTGAAAGTGTTTCAAAGTCTCAAGAATTAGTGAGATTAGACCAAGTGTTTGATGTTTAATGAGAGACAAAGATAAAGTTCATGTTATTTTGAAGATCTAATGGCATGCAAGAGTTCTGATCAAAAAGATCAATGGGCATATTTCAAAGTTGAAAAGTTAAATTTTAGAAGTGTATAAATATTAAATGGAGTATGTCAACTTATCAAAACTTGATCTAATAGATGCATTTTAAAGTTGAGCAGATTGAATGAGGATCATCAAATCATGGTCTCAAACTTAAAATCAATGATCGATATTTGAAGATATATTCATCCCAATGGTCAAGAGGAGGAACTTGTATTTAAGCCAGAAATTATGACATAAAAAATGAATTTTACTATTGTAATCAATCAAATTTGTGTAATATGGCATGTGCATCAAAGATAGAGCCTATTATATGCTAAAAATAGTAATAAGACCAAAAATCATGGTTGAAGCATGAGTTCAAGACATGGGAAATTTTCAGTTAAAGGAAAAAACTAAAGTCCAATAAAACTAAGAGTGATGTGTTAGAAAATTATTGTGAACATAGATGAGATACAAACCGTAGATCAATTATTTATGTATGTCATCTAGGATATAGGTAAGAGTTGTTGGTGTAGTTAAATTATGTCAAATAGAGAAATATAAGAGACACATAACCAAAAGAGAAGAGAAGAGGTTTTAGAGAGAGATGAAGTGCATCAAATAATAGATATATCTAGACATAGACATAGAGGGACAAAGTGAAAGAGTAGAGAGAGATAATGTACATAGTATGAGAAGTTATAGATGAGACCTATAACAGAGAATTGAGATTGGACTCATTTATGAATCTATATTGTAATTTGGAGTTGTAGCTCCATATAGAAATAATTGTGGGTGCCATTAGATAAGTTGATTTGGTGCTCAATTAGGGAGTTAGTGCTTTCTTAGACTTTATGCTCTTAAATTAGGGAGTTGGTATTTCCTTAGAGTTAGTACTCTTAAACTAAAGGATTGGTGTCTCCTTAGGATCGGTGCCCTTAAATGTGTAACTAGTGAGGTTTTGACTATGAGGCTAGATTAGAATAGTAGATTCTAACATCTATTCTCACCATGGTTTTTTCCATATTGGGTTTTCCATATATACATATGGTGTTATGTGTTTTTATGTGTGTGATATATGCATATATGTTTTAATCTGCATATCCTTTCTAGTTTACTTTTTAAATATATTAAAAGGAATAATCAGCTCAAGTAGATCTTAGATGGGGAACATAAATGGCTAGTCAATAAGGTTATACCTTAAACAAAGCACCTCTTTTTGATGGATCAAACTATGCATTTTGGAGAATTATAAGGGAATCTTATTTATCTTCATTAGGATTTGATGTATGGATGTCTATTGTAAATAGATAAATATCTTCTGCTATAACTTCTACTGATCAAGATGTCAAGAAGGCATATGAGAGCAATGTCAAGGCTAAAAATGTTATTCTATGTGGATTATCTAAATCAAAGTTTGTCAAAGTGATGCATTGTCAAAATGCACAAGATATCTAGAAAAAATTGAAGAGTATATATGAAGGTGATGATAAGGTAAAACAATCCAATCTACAAACATACAGAGGTATGTTTAAAATTCTTAAAATGAATGACGATAAAATTATAGACTACTTTCTTAGAGTAGATGAAATAGTCAATAAAATTAGAGGCCTTAGAGAAGAGATGAAATAATCAGTCATTGTAAAAAAGGTCCTAAGATCTCTACCATCAAGGTATGACTCTATAATCTCTATAATAGAAGAAGCAAGAGATCTGGATAAATGCATTATTGATGAGTTGCATGGAACCTTCACTACCTATGAGATGAGAATAGGAGAAGTAGATACTTCCAAAAGAGAAGTTGCATTCAAAGCATCTAAGAAAGTAAAATCAAATTCATCTAAATCTAAATATGAGGCTACTAATGAAGAAGAAGCCAACTTTATCAAAAAAATTAAAAAGAGGGTTTATAAATTACAAAGGTAAGTTACCTTTTAAATGCTTGAATTATGGTAAGGTATGACATTTTTTTTCTAAATGCCCTTATAATAAAAATCATGACTCTAATCAAGAAGAGGATTGTGAAAAGATGAAACCCCATGATTTCAAGAAGAGGAGCTTCTTTAAAAACAAGAAGGGCTTGTATATAAGAGAATATAGTGACTCATTGGATGATAATGATAACTCATATGATAGCCATGATTGTGCCTTTGTGGCTAAGCAAAATGAATCCCTATTCATGGCATTAGGATCAATTTTTGTAGATCTAGAAAAAGAAAAGTTTGAAGAATCTAATGAAGAAGAGGAAGGAGAAGTAGATCTAGAGTGTGAATTCATTTGTGCTCTAGATGAGACTGACATGCTAAGAAAAGAGAACTCAATGTGAAAGAAGCTGGCACAAAAGGAAATTTAAAAACTATCCAAAGGTCTTGAAAATTTTGATCAGATGGTAGTCAACCTAAAAACACAAGTTGAAGAGGCTGAAAGAATAGAAGATGTAGTCAAAATTGAACTAAAATTTAAAAATGATGAATGTAGTAAGTTAGAAGTAGAGATAGTGTCTTTGAGAAAAGATATTAAAAAGTTTAAAGAACAAATAGACAAAGGTATGAAGCTAAAAGGAGGATCAAACATTCTTGATGAGTTGATCAACTTTGAACATCCATCAAAATAGAAATATAGTCTTGGTTATGAAAAATGCAAAAGACACATAACCATTACATCTTCTAATTTATATGAAAATTTCAAAGAAGAAGGAAAATCAAGATTTAAGAAAGAGGAATCTTACAAGGATACAAAAACAAACACAAGCACTATTAATGTGAAGAAAGATAAAGGAGAAAAGAAGCCTAAAGAAAGGAAGAAGAACAATGAGTCTGTCTCTATAAATTTAAGGAAGATACAGAAGACAAAGGTAGCTAATGCAAATGGATACATAAGAGTGAGAGACTTGAAGAAGACAAACTTAAGAACTCCCCATCCTACATAAATAAATTCTATGACCAGGTATTCCTCATTTTTATATGGTTATTATTATAGCTGTAATCAATTTGGTCATAAATCTAGTGAATGTAGAGTTGTATCTAAAAGGAAAACAAACTTTGTAAGCATAAATTCATTTTCACCCTTATTAGATACAAATGTAATATACTATAATTGAAATAATTTTGGTCACATATATAAACAATGTATAACAAACTTTGTAAGACCAAAAACACAAATTAAAAATAAATGCATGCCTCCCAATGTGAACAAAGGTTCACAAGTCTGTGAAAAAGGGGAAAATGTGACATATAAGAAACCAAAGGATGTATGGAAAGTGAAAGATCAAGATATGATGGAGAATGTTATAGAGGTTGGAGAATGTCAAGAGCTCTCAATGTCTACTCATGTTGAGAATGAAAATACCAAGATCAAAGTCAAGTCTAAGGTGTTGGTTGAGGATATTTTTGAAGTGTGTACAGATTCAAGTTAACATCCTTCTATTGTTGAACAAGTTTCATGCATAGAACATCAATTCTCTATGCCTAGTGATGAGATCATGAACTACAAGGAAGATTATTTAGATGAAAAGGTATGTCATGAATCTATGTTTTCTCCATGCATTGTTAATCTAATCATTAAAAAAAGGATAACATTATAGTGGATGAGCATGTTACTTCTCTTAAGCCTAAGAAGAAGAAGAACTACAAGTATAATATGACTAAAGAGGAGAAGTATTATGAGGAGTTATGGGAAAATCCTTGTTTCACATTATTCTAAGACATTATGAATTAGGGTGTCTTTGTCTATGCTTCTTAAGAGACTCCTTTTAGTGGAGAATTAAGTGATGTTATGGTATTCTTCAGAAGATTATAGAAGGCAAAAAATGAGTGCCCCCAATTGGAGTTGGTATGTCAAGGTTCAGATAAAGAGAAATGAGATCATAAATTATTCATTTTAGCTCTCAAATATTACACGGTTTATCAATTAAACCCTAAGGGTTAAAGCCATGTTATAGGAAACTAAGGTTCCTAAATGTGTGGAAGCTCAAATCTTGGTGCAAAAGAGTGTGATGGTTGTCTCTTGGTATGCAATAAGTTTATAGGTTGGCATAAGGGTTCCAATGCAAGAAACCCTTGACATTTTGTATCTTAGGTTGTCCAGTAAGTTGGGTCACCAAACTTAGTGAACATGTGTAAAATTATTATATACATGTGTTAAATTAAGTTATGGTGTGATATAGGTAGTCCTTTGATGTAAAGATGTAACATAGAGTTAGGTGGAGCTAACTCAGATAGCATGAATGTCTTGAAGAGCTATCCATGATGTGAAGGGGAGCATATGTGAAATTATTCAGTCATGTTGAAGATGTTGTGATGTCTACTACAAATGAGAACTCAAGTAGGTTATGATAATGACTTAATTAAACTAATTCAGGTGTTTTGACAATGTATTAAATCCTCATGCATAAACAAAGGGAAGCTTTATAATTGGTCAGGTCCTAGGATCAGAGGAATATGTATTTGAATAAGACTATATGGTATTTCCTACTTCACATCACTATATTCTAGTGATATGGCATTAGTCCAAGGGGAGGATATTAAAAGATTTTTTAATCCCTAGATGAAGAGATAAAAGGAAACTCATGTATGCATACTTTTATAAACTCATGTATGAAGAGATAAAAGGAAACTCCTTTATCTAATAAAGGGGTAGAAATATTTGGAAAAATAGTGAGAAAGAGTCTATTTTCCATTGATGTCAATGGGGAGAATAAGTGCAAATGCTCTCTACATAAGTTTGGATAAAAAGTGCAAATGCTAAATAAGATCAAAGCATATGTCCAAGTTGAGTTTAGGAAAATGTGCCATTACCTAAGGGGGAAAAAGTTTTGTATGAATAGATTCAATTCATACTCATTAGAATATAATACAAGAAATGTTAGAGAAGGAGTAGAATATTAGAAGATTAGAGCATTTAGTTTGCCATCAATGACAAAGGGGGAGATTATTGGCAATATGATTGGCATTGATGTCAAAAGGGATATTGTTGGAATTATGGATGTCATTGATGTTCAGAGATGAGTATGGTGACTTGAAGATGTACAAGGTATCCTATCAAAGGTCAAAGATGAATGGAGTTATTATGTGCATGATTCAAATTCATCTAGTTCTTCATTTTATTCATATAGACATTTTGGGTCTATAACAAAAAAATCTGAATAGGCAATTTGTTGATGTCACCATTGCCACATTTAGATGAGTTTGAGGGAGTTGGTCATATGGTTCCCATCACATTAGTCCCTAGTTATTATGCACCATATTTGAAGTTAGATAATTAAGTGTGGTAAAATATATGAGGATGCAAGTTGGTTACTTAGAAAGAATTCACTAAGTTTCTACACTTAGCCAAATTTGCAAAAGGTTTCGAGTAGATCCAAGTAAGCATATTGATGAGATCAACATTCACACACATGGAGGTGTTAGAATAAAATGATCATATGGGTTTGTTCATTTTTTTTCCTAGTTTATATCTATTAAATCTCAGGTCACATGATGTAGCATGATGAAAAAATATGCGTGTACAAATTTGGGATCCCAAGCATTTTGATAGTGTTTTCCCACACTTAGCTAAATTTTCAAGTTACAAGAAAAACTAAGGAATTTTGATAATGTCATATTTTGTATGTATGAAGGTTTCAAGAAAAAATGGATATATAGATGGAATCCCCTATGAGGATCTTATGCGCTAAAATTCAGGTCATGAGACTAAGTGTAACAAAAGTTATGCAAGAACAAAGTTGGCCTTCTAAGAAGTTCTAAGAATTGTTATCTCTATGGAAGAAGAATATGAGTGAGAAAATTAATGGCATTATATCTATAACATGCAAAGGATTCAGGAATAAATAATCATATGGGTTTGTTCATTATCATGCCTAGTTTATATGGTCCAAATTTTAGAATAGGTGGATGAGCGAAGCAAAATATATGAAGGTGCAAAGTTATCCTTCTAGGCATATTAAGATGGCCCCCATATTTAGTTAAATTTGCACAAGGTAAAGTTTGATCTCATTAAAAGATCTAACAGTGAGTACTTAATTGTATGTTAAATATCTAATAACATGCAATGAAGTTAATATGTCAAAGGCACCTGCAAGTGAATGTGCCAGTGACAAGTATCACAATCACATAACTTGAATGGTAAATCTATAGTGTAATTCAAAGACAAATAGTCAATAATAAATGTGAAGATTCCAAGTGTCTCAATAGTGGTAACTGACAGCAATGTTCATAAGGCACGTGTTAATTCTAAGTGTCATATTCTCGTGAGCTCTTCAGAGATAAAGATTGAGTTTCTTCTGAGGATCAATGGTGCACGTGTGATTATGCATTGAAGATTTGATAGAGTAAGTGGACTCAATGGGATAAATATATCAATGTTTAATGAGATATAGGTGAGTTAAAGAATGATTTATTTTGATGAGATCGATGGAGTGAAAGTGTTCTAAAGTCTCAAGGAGTAGTGAGATTATACCAAGTGTTCAATGTTTAATGATAGATAGAGATAAAGTTCATGTTACTTTGAATATCTAATAACACATGAGACCTTGGATCAACAAGATCAATGGATGCATTTTAATGTTAAAAGTTAAATTTTAGAAGTGTACAAAGATTAAACTAAGCACGTGAACCTGTCATAACTTGATCTAATAGATGTATTTTAAATTTGAGTAGATTAAATGAAGATCATCAAATCATGGAACCAAACTTAAGATCAACGGTCAATATTTAAACATATGTTAATCCCAATGGTCAAGTAGATGAACTTGTAGTTAATCTATAAATTATGACACAAACAACAAATTTGATTATTGTAATTGATCAAATTTGTGTAATATGGCATGTGCATCAAAACCAGAGCCTAGTATATGCTAAAAATAGTAATGAGACCAAGAATCATGGTGATGAATTATGATTTCAAGACAATGGAAACTTTAAATTAAAGACAAGAACTAAAGTCCAATAGAATTGAGCATGATGTGTTATCAAACTAGTGTGAACATAGATGAGATATGAACCCTATATCAATTGCTTATATATATGTCATCTAGGATACAGGTAAGAGTTGTTGGTGTAGTTAAATTATGTAAAATAGAGAATTATAAGAGACATAGAACCAAAAGAGAAGATAAGAGCCTGTAGAGGGAGATGAATTGTGTCCAATAAGAGACATATATAGACATAGAGAATGAGGGGTAGAGTAAAAGAGTAGGGAGAGATAATGTGTAGAGTATGAGTAGTTATAGACTAGACCTATAACAAATAATTGAGATTGAATTCTTTTATGAATCTATATTGTAATTTGGATTTTTAACTCCATATAGATCTGATTGGTGGGTGCCATTAGATAAGCTGAGTTGGTTCTTAGTTAGGGAGTTGGTGCTTCCTTAGAGTGGTGATCTTAAATTAGGGAGTTGTTGTTTCCTTAGAATTGGTGATCTTAAACTAGGGGATTGGTGTCTCTTTAGGGTCAGTGCCCTTAAATGTGTAACCAATGAGGTTTCGACTATGAGTTTAGATTAGAATAGTAGATTCTAGTAGCTATTCTCACTTTGGTTTTTCCCATATTAGGTTTTCCACATATACATATGGTGTTATGTGTTTTTGTATGTGTGATCTCTGCATATATGTTTTAATCTACATATCTTTCTAGTTTGTTTTTAAAAGGGATTAAAAGGACTAATTTATTCAATCTACTAATTCACCCCCCTTCTCAGTAGATAGTTGTGTTCCAACACACCATACCCCAAGTACTATTATCCATTAGTTGTCCATTTGTCCTTCACCCTCCCAAATGAGGATTTGAATTTAAACTTCTCCCTACCATATACATCCTTTTTATTCCTTTATCAATTTATACTTTCCTATACTTATCCTACTCACATTCATAAAACCTTAGTCTAATTGAAAAGGACAACCTTAAAACTAGTTTTCTTGTTAATGTAGACACTTAATTTTTTATGGTTATATTTATTAATCATTAAATTGGATTATTATAGGGTACTAGTATGTTTATCAATCAATAGTCTATTGAAGTGGTTTTTATGCCCACCACAGTCAATGTGGTATCCTCTAACATTTTAGGATCTTAATGGAGGTAAACTCCACTCTAAGGCACAAGTTGTCAATATGTGGTTTGAACCACCTATTGATAGAATATCTAGTAGGCCATGCAAGTTGTTGACAAGTTTTTTTGGATAGAACTGTGATCTCTAAAGGGTATTGAATTCCTATGTGATTTACATGGGTGGTTGGTCGCTAGTCTAAAGTGGGTATATCTCAAAAGAAAACTCAAAAAAGGAGGGAAGGGTAAGGTAAAAAAGAATATTCTATGGTTTCCAAGAATCACCTCTCTGGCTAGTTTATAAATGGCTAAGTGCTTTCAAAACCTATGTCTGTTACAAGTAGATATTTCACACACATAGTCAGACATAGTTTAGAAGTCTAAGGAGATATTGATATAGGAAACTCATAAGCCTTAGTCAAAGGTTGCCCCTTTTAGATCAGCTATTGCACACCCTTAATTAGGATATTATAGCTCAAGCTAATGAGGTATCTAAGGTAGATTTTTCACACACAGAGAAAACTACATCAAAATAAGGCACTCATACACATTTAGAACATGAATCAATCAACTTAATTGCCAATAATCAATGTAATTTGCTAATCCTTCAATAGCTTTTGTACATCTAAAATTAGAATATCAATCAAGACAAGAAAGAAATCATTGAAAATTTTTCACACTAAGAATTATAGAATCTTACAACCAAAAGATAAGCCTAATTACATAGAAATTGGAGAGATAATACACAAACACATTTGTTGATAATCAAAATTACTTATGATTATGTTTATTGAAAATTTTCCCACCCCTCCAACTAGTGGATTACAATTATTTAAATAGGCTTTGGGAAGGGGTTACCTCATCCTCAAAGTCCATGTAAAGTCATTACATGTGGTATTTAGAACTTGAGTTCTAACTATGGTCAAAACCATGTAAGAGTCATCTTATAGTCATCAATTTAAGTTAGCCTTTGCAAAAGTTATGTAACATGTGCATATGCATAAAGAAGGGCAATTTTTATAATGATAACTTAAACTGCATGAAAATTAAATATATGCATGATAATACCTTCTCTTATATGTTGTGAGAACAAACTATCAAATACTTTAAGTTAGTCATTTCTAAATGGATCTTAGACATGCGTTAAGGACAAGTACATCTTTACCAATGCCTCAAAACCAAAATCATTACTTAACTAGGACTAACATATTATTATTGTGTATTACATGATGTCCTACCTTTACAAAATATAAAATTCATTCAAAAGGACTTTTAGGGTCTTTATCTTAAATTAATATGTTGTGTCAACTTAATATTTGTGATGTTTGAGTACTTATAGTCTTCTCTTGTTCTACTACCAGATCTTTTTGTATATGTGCTAAATAAATTAAGTCTAAGACCTGTGTGTTCTTCACTAGTTCATAATCCAATGTGTCATTTCTATGTAGCAATGTCCATTTTATTTTAAAAATTGATCATTGTTACCTTTGGACATGTGTCCTTACTTCGTGCTCCCTCAAGTCAGATCAATTTTGCATTGTTGATCTTCATATCCAAGATTATGAAAACATGCCACATGGTAGCTTCCTATTAGTTTCATGACTTTTGAAAAGTTTGCCTTGGTTTGTATCATCGATCTTGATTCTACATGATTGAATTCTAGTATGATACTTGGTAGCTCTTTAGGGTTATCTATGTACCTTAAAATCCTAGCTTGAATGCCTTTATGCCATGTGGTGGCTTTTCACTAGTTCTAAGACCTTTAAAAGTCTCATTAGTCTTGCACCATTAGATCCATTTGTATGAATCAATGTGGTGTATTTATATTTATATTATTTAAATCTAAACAACTATCTACTATGGCTTAATATTGACATCTACACACCCATCATTTGATGTCGACATGACCATCACACTTTGAACACCAATGGATAATTACTGAGCTTAATTTTGATGTTTGTGCACCTATCATTTGATGTCTACATGACCATAAATTATGTTTGCATGAATGTCACACTTTGAACACGTCTTCAAGACTCTTTGCTCCACTTGGTAGCTCCATAGGTCTTCATTCTTATTAAATTTATTGACTCTAGGGAAGGGCCCCATAGACCATTGATTTGCCACTTGAGCTCCTGAGATGTTGCCACTCAGAATTCTCATGGAGCTCTTAGAAACTTTGACCTTTCAACTTCAATCTCACATTATCAGGTCTAACATGATTAGTTCTTGTAGATAAAGATAATTAAGTCAGAGCTCAGGAAAAATTTAAGCTAAGGTCTTATACTAAGGTTTAAGACATAATAAAAGGCACCCTAAAATTAATAAAATTGACTTAGCCTAAAGTTCTCAAGAAACATAAGGGACTTAGGATAAATTCTTAGGTTAATATAATAAATTACTCCCTAGTAAATTTTGACCCTACATTTATTTGAATATTATTTAAAAAAAGACCTAGGATAACATACTTAGACTTAGGCTTTTTAAGATGATTTTAAACATAGATTCAATTTAATCAATAAGAGACTAAGGGTTAATCAAAATCAAAGAGTAAATTTAGCATTAAGGTGTAAAATCTTGGGTAGTATTCTCATAAATGAGACCACATTAAACCTACAACATGGAAACATAAGAATCAAACATTAACAACATTAGATGATGTCAAATAAAGATTATATGCTAATAGACTAGATCATCACAATATATTTTATACTAGTTTTTTATCAAGTTGAATGTTCAATTTATAGCACAAATTTATAGAATATGAACAAGGGTCCCCATTTTCAGAAATGTGGGTGTTTTAGGTACAACAAATGGTGACTCATGGGTGGAATACTTCTGAGTATTCAAAAACCTATAACTTTGGTTAGCAATCCTTAAATCAATCATGAAGTGTGTCATAAAAAACTACTTAAATCAAAAACATGAAAGAGACTCTTAAGTGGATTCACACAACATACTTGCCTTCTAATTTTTTGGATCTATGTGTGTCAAACATGTAATTCATTTAACCCTTGTTGTTATGAGTTTTTCAAAGGCTTGATGAAGTTATAGGTTTCATTTTGGTTTCTCTTAAAGCACAATAAATTAAGGAAAGCTCAAGGATTTCTCTACTACTAGACAGGCACCTATAGCCCTAACAGAGATACACTAGGCTCCTTTTCTTCTCTTTCCATTATTTTATTTTAACCATGATGCATGGTACATTGACCTTATTTCATCATGTGAACCTTTTGATTTTTTTTAGATAGTCTTTTGCTCTTTTGAACCCATTGGTTCTTTTCTTATTTTGTTTTTCTTTTGTTCTTGAATGAGAAGAGAAGATTTATAACCCCAGTGAGTTGGTATAATTATAAAACAAGTCATTACTAGAACATCCCTACTAGCCACACCTATACCCATAATTATCATTTTCAATAGGTATTTAATGTGATAAGTGCATTTGATCTAAATAATAATAAAACTTTCTAAATTTGTATGAAGTACTCTAAGAGCAACTTCCATATGCCTCGTAAAAGTAATCAATTGTGACAATATCCAGAATGGTTCATGATTACATACCTTCATCTTAAAAACTAAAAACATAGAAATACGCCCAAATTGTAAATGAGTCTAAAATTACAAAAAATTTAGTTTTCCCCTTTTATACAAGTCTATTTAAACATAATCTCAGTTGGTTTGGTGTTTTAGCTTAGTTATGGTCAGAGCAAACATAGCTCAAATTGTCAAAGAAAGCATTAAAAAAAACTAATCTAGATAGTGAGAAATCTAATCTAAGAAAGCAAGAAACTAATCTAAGAAAGTAGGAAAATACTCTAAGAAAGTAAGAAACTACTCTAAGAAAGTAGGAAACTAAAATAAGAAATCAGTAAATCTAATCTAATCCTACAACTATACTTATTTCTCCCTCCTCAATCTATAATGTTTGTAGATGGCACAACCCTAAATTAATGCTTCAAGAATTGTTCATTGACTAGATATGTAAGATCTTTACCTTAAAGGTCCTTCAGATGAAATGCATTATTTCCCATGATCTTCAAAATTTGGTATGGTCCAATCCATAGTGGGAAAAAATTATCATACTATCCTTTATTCTCATGGGATTTATCTCAAAGTAGCACTAGATCCAAAATCCTGAATGTTTTGACCTTTGCTTTCTTATCAAACCTCCTCTTGATGATATCCTAGTGTTTGTTGAATGTTTGTAAGGCCTTAGTCCTTGAATCTTCCATTTCTATGATGTCCAACAATCTTGACTCTATTTCATCACATGGTTCCATACAATCCTTCATGAATGGATAAGTGGATAACTTCAGTATAATTGGGAATACATGCCTGCATCCATACACCAATAGATAGGGTGAAGCTTGAAGGGCTTGTTTGTATCTTTTTTGGTCTACACAAAGAGCATACTTTAACAAGTTATGTCAGTCCCTATGTTTATCCCCTATCGATTTCTTAATGCATCTATCAGATTCTTGTTCATTGATTTTGTTAGTCCATTTCCCAGAGGGTAATGGTTAAAATCTAACTTGATAATAATCTGGTTGTCATGTGCCTGCTCAAAAAAAATTATTGATATAAAAGCTAGTCCATTATCACAAACTAAATAAATAGGTGTGACAAATTTGGTTGTTATGTGTTCCTCCAAGAAGTATATCACATCTAGTGCTTTGATATTCTTTATGGCCATGGCTTCAATCCATCTAGTGCATTAATCAGTAACAGTAGCAGTAAACATAAATTTATGGCCTATTGAGTAATTTGGGTTGATGACACCTATGAAGTCTAAATCCCATTGGGAAAATGGCCTTCCTTTAATAATTGACTCTAAAGGCATTGCTATGTGTACTTCACTTTTGGCTAAAATTGGCATTCATGACATGTCCTCACATAAGCATGAGCATCCTTGAAAATTGTTGGCCAATAGTATCCCATTATTAAGATCTTATGGGCTATGGTATTCTTAGAAGGATGACCACTACCTATTTTTTGATGCAAGTTTTCTAAAATTTAATTAACTTCCTCTATAGATACACACATGAGGTAAATACCTTCATAGTTTCTTCTATAGAGAACTCCCTTTTTGATCATGTAATGAGCAGCTTTAAGTCTCAAATCTCTCCTTCATTCTCTGATAAGACCCAAGGAATAAGTACCTATAATCAAATATTATATGATATCGATATACCATTCCCTTTTAGACACTAGATCCTCACATATCTCTTCAATAGTGATACATAGATCAGGTTTAATTATAAGTTAAATGATGCATTAACCTCAGGTGATTTTTGTAGGCTTGATTTATATATCAAACTATTATAGCTTTACCATCCACTTACCCAAACATTCTCCTAATTCATTCTATTGTAGGGTGAGATTGACAGCAGGATCAGGCATGATGGTCATGACCTTATTCCTCAAAATGTAATGTCAAAATTTCTTTATTGTTTTGATGACGTAAAAAAATATTTTTGTTAATCATGGAGTATCTAAGCTTTGCATCTTTCATATTTGTGCTCATGAACATAATTGGATGCTCATTTTCATTCTTTTTATGTGTTATGACAATAGCAATTGTATGTTTTGAAGTGAATGAATATAGGTAGAAATATTTCATGAAATATGGGATTATCAATACTAAAGCTTATGATATTGCATCTTTAATGTCCTATAAGGACTTTCGGGCTTTAGCTATTCACTCTATTTTGGCATCTTTATTGAGTATGGCATTTAGACGTCTAACAATTTTTACAAATCCTGAGATGAACTTCCTTATGAATTTAATCTTTCCAAAGAATGATTTGATCTCATTATTGTTATTTGATGGTACAATCCTTGAAATGCATTGAATTTTGTCCAGATCAATGGTGATCCCATCCTTAGTGATGATATGTCCCAAGATCTTACCTTTAGTCATTCTAAATATGTTCTTCTTTGGGTTTAATGAAATACCTAACCTTATGCATCTCTTGAGTATGGACTGGAGGTGGCCTGTGTGATCATCCATGTTCTTTAAGAACACTGTAACATCATCTATGTAAATTATTATGAATTTGCTTATCAGTCTTTTGAATGCATGATCCATAGCATGTTATAATGTTGCTCCCACATTTATTAGGCCAAATAATATCCTTTTATATGTGTAAGTTCCCCATTTTTTGGTAAACATTATCTTCATTCTATCTTAGGATTGCACCAATACCTGATTATAGCCTAAAAATTCATCCAAGGAGAACATCATTTCAGAACCACTTACTATCTATATCACCTTATCTAGAGAAGGGAGGGGATAATTGTCCTTTTTAAAAGCCTTATTTAGGTTCTCAAAATCCACACATAGTCTGATCTCACCATTCTTCTTTCTACTGGGACTAAATTGGCCACCCAAGTAGAATGTCTCACTGGAAAGATGATTTTTTTTGCTTAACAACTTCTT
This sequence comes from Torreya grandis, assembly GCA_037957365.1. Taxonomy (NCBI): domain Eukaryota; kingdom Viridiplantae; phylum Streptophyta; class Pinopsida; order Cupressales; family Taxaceae; genus Torreya; species Torreya grandis. Next base: position 593,809 of record JARHVA010004653.1, read on the forward strand.
TACTTCTCTATGTATGAGAGGCTCTAGAATAGGATTGATTGGTCTTTGCCTCTATCTGCATAGCTTATGATCTATCTTCAAGGGAATCATATGTGTAATGAACTACATTTTATATAATTATAAGTCATCATATGTCCAAGTGATGATGTCTTTGTAGTAGATGATTAAATCCTTCACATGTTATCTCTCTTTTGGTGTGTAGCTAAGACTAATATTAACATAGTGTGGGCTATGTTCATCACCTAAATTTTATCTTTTGAAGTTTGATTCATTGACCTTGGGCTGCCTAAGCTATTGAGCTTGAGGGTCTATGTCAAATGACCTTTCTATAGGGACCAACCCAATTGGGATGTGATTTTCTTTGAGTTGGAGAATACCTTCCCCATCTAATTCTTCTTGAAAAAGTGATTAATATCTTTGTCATCTATTATTTAGGACTCAAATTCCCTTGAAAAGGTTAGAAACTAAATAATTTGTTGGTCATCATCAAAAACTTGGAAATTTTATACATTATCAATAATAGAGGGAGAAGGCACTAATTCAATGGAGAACCTCTTTACCTTAGATTCTTGGAGGGACTCCAAATTAATATCAACAACAACTAGTCAATCAACCGCTTGATTTTTCTCACTAAGAAGGGCTACTATGTTGAAAGCTTCAAAGCTTAAAATCATGTCCCATGATCTATGCTTATACCTTTTCAAATAAGACAACTTAAATTAGTATTTTTTCTAACTTGGTTAACTACTAGATCTAAGTCACCAAATACTAGTATTTGCTTTACACTATTCTTAAGTGAAAATTGTAATCCTAGAATCAAAGCCTTATACTCAATTATATTGTTTGTGCATGAAAAGTGTAATTTGTATGTTTTCAATAAATTTTTAAATTTTGGATCAATTAGTTTGATTGCCACACCTCATCCTTACTGAAATCTAGTGTTATCAAAGTGTAAAATCTATAGTTATTTTGAACCCTCAGGTTCTAACTTATGTACTTCATTTTGATTAGTAAAAGTGTAAACACCAAGGCTAGGAGACTCATACTTTACCTCTTCATTATTAAAATTATATTCCATGATGGGATACTTCATTCTCGACTCTCTATCAATTTTGATTTGATTTTCAACTCCTTTCCATGGCAGCCATATATGAGAAAAGTCTATAGAGAGATATTTGTTGAGTGTTTTAGACCAGTCTCTACTTAGCAGTAGTTTATAGCCTTCAGGTATGTATACCACTAGGATATCAATGGTCATATGAACATGTGGTATAGAGGTTAATTATATATGCACATCCCTCAATTCACCAACTATAGGGACTACTATCTTATCTAATTGTGAAACTATCCTCTTTGAAGAGCTTGACATCAAACCAAGATTTTGACATATAGAAGTAAGCATGACAGTGACATGAATCTCTAGAATCAATTAAAAAATTATGAATATTCCTATCAAATGCCTCGATAGTGAGCAAAAAGTGTGAAACTTCTTACTTACTCTTGTAGATAATATTGGTGTTAGATGCTTTCAATTTATCTATAGATGCTTGTGCTTTCTCTATAGGTGTCTTCCCAGTAATAAAACTATACAATATCTCCTTTTGTTTGGATATCTAATATAACTCATGAGGATTTATATTTTCTTTGATCTTCTTCATGTCTTCAACAATGTTATATCCTCCCTTGTTAGGTTCAACCTTAGTCTAGTGTTGATCACTCCCTCTTGGAGGAGGTGGATTATTATTAGCTTTAGGATTAGGTAAAATTGTAGTAGTATTTGGAGGAGTTGATGTTGTGATTTTCTACTTATTCCTTATATTATATCCCCCTTTTTGGAATTGTTGGAAAGCATGAACTTCATTTATGTTGTCCTCTGGCTCATTTTCATCATCACTTAAAAAGGGAAAGTCATGAGTTTCAAATAACATGGCATTACTTGAAGAGCCAAGATCTAGATGATGTTCAAGTGGATTATGCATCTGATCTTGTCTAACCACCTCTCTTTGAAATATTTTAAATGCTATGTAAAATTCAATGCAATTAAGCTCACCATGCTTAGAAGTATTATGAATTTTGCACCAATTGGGAAGAGCCATTTCTACCATGTTGATCTCTAAAAGATTGTTGGATTGGTCTATATTGTTTGTAGGCCTATTGAAAGGTTAGTTGTATCTCTAAAATCTAGTGTTCTGATTACTAGTTAGTCCATTGGCATTTCCCATCCTCCTTTGCATATTTAAGAAGTCATTTCTTAGCTTTTGAACCATCTTCTAAATAGAATCTAGTTCTACCTTTGTAGAGTTAGTTCCTTTTAAAACAATAGTAGAAGGTGTATATGATTTTTTATTCTATTGGTAACCATTGCCTGATGTATGATTATTCAAGAAGCTAAAATTTGGCTATGTTATCTATGTTAATGGAGGCAGTGTGTAGAGCTGGTTCTGATTGAATGCTAGGATGTTTTGCTTCATGTGTGGTATCAGATTCAATGTTGGGAAGCCATTATTGACATGAGGTATGCCAAGTATCTGAGGATTCAGATGTATGTCTATATTGATGGCCTCTGTATATGCTAATGCCAAATTATTGACCATGATTTCTCTTCTTAAAAACATGATAGATTGGGTCCAAAGCATTCTTGTACATTTCTAACACTAATGTAGATTTTGGTTTGTAATTTGGAGTCAACTAGTTATACATATTTTGAAACATTGTATTGAAAGCATAAATAGATTCATTAGACTCTCTCTTCATGCTGGTGAAGTGTTGATATAACAAAATAGGATTGGTAACCTATCCAAATTATGTAAGAAAAGTAGTTTGACACTCATCCTAAGTGATGGATTTCTTTATTAGATTTAAATACCAATCATAAGTAGCATCCATTAATGTAAAATGGAATAATCTATATGCTACATCTTCATTGACAACAATAATTTATCTTAAATTAGATTGAGAATATTGATGTGTTCCTATATTGTCCTTGCTCTTGAAGTAGAAAAGGATGATAGGTACCTTTTAGGATTCTGAGGTAAATCATGCACATCTCATGGGATGGAAATAGTAGATCCAACTAACCAAGGTGGTTGTTTATCTATTGGTTGATTCACTAGTAAAGGGTTCCTTATGGGTAAAGGGTTCCTAGTTAGAGGAGGTGGATTATTATGAACTAGAGTTATTGGCATAGTTCTAGGTATCCTATGATTTGAAAAGGGTGAGACTAGAAAACTAACCTAGAAATTAGATATGGTCGTTCTCCTGGGTGACTCCAGGTCAAATTTATGCAAAAGATACTACTATTATTAGAGGTTAGGGGTAAGCCTTCCTTATAGCACCAGTGAAATTGTTGATGTAGTTTTTATGCACACCACATTCAACAAGGTAACCTCTAACATTTTAGGATCTTAGTGGAGGTAAAATCCACTCTAGGGCATGAGTTGCAAGTATGTGGTTTGAAAAACCTATTGATAGAATAGCAAGTAGGTCATGCAAGTTGTTGATAAGGTTTTTTGGATGGAGGTGTGATCTATAAAGGGTAGTGAATTCCTACATGAGTTGGATGGGTGGTTGGTTGATAATCTAAAGTGGGTAGATCTCAAAAAAACTCAAAAAATAGGGAAGGGTAAGGCACAAAAGAAGACTCTATGGTTTTCAATAATCACCTCTCTAGATGGTTTCTAAATGGATAAGTGCTTTCAAAACCTATGCTTGTTCTAAGTAGCTATTGCACACACACAGTCAGACATAATTTATAAATCTAAGGAGATATTAATATAATAAACTCACAAGACTCAGTCAAAGTTTGTCCCTTTTAGAGAAGCTATTGCACACCCTTAATGATGAGATTATGGCTCAGGCTAATGAGGTATCTGAGGTAGTTTTTGCACACACACAGAAAACTACATCAAAATAATGCACTCACACACATTCAGAACATGAATCAATCAATTTAATTGCCAATAATCAATATAATTTACTAATCCTTCAATATCTTTTGCACATCTAAGACTAGCATATCAATCAAGACAAGAAAAAATTCATTAAAACTTTTGCACACTAAGAATTATTAAATCATAGAACCAAAATATAAGCTTAATTACACTTAAATTAGAGAAAGAATACACAAACACATTTTTTGAAAATCAAATTTGATTCTGCTCTTATATATTGAAAATTTTCCCACCCCTCCAACTAGTGGATTACAATTGTTTAAATGGGCTTGGGGAAGGGGTCATTTCATCCTCCAAGTCCATGCAAATTCATTACATGTGATAGTTAGAACTTGAGTTCTAATTATGGTCAAAACTGTGTAAGAGTCTTCTTACAATCATCATTTTAAGTTAGTCTTTGCAAAAGTTATGCAACATATGCATGTGCAGAAAGAAGGGTAATTTTTACAATTATAGCTCAAACTACATGAAAACTAAATATATGCATGACAATATCTTCTCTTATAGGTTGTGAGAATAAATTGTCAAATACTTTAAGTTAGCCATTTCTAAATGGAACTTAGACATTCATTAAGGACAACTGCCCCTTTACCAATGCCTCATAACCAAAATCATTACTTAATTGGGACTAACTTCCCATTACTATGCATTGCATGTTGCCCCTGGGTTTATAAAATATAAAATTCCTTTAAAAATATTTACAGGGTCTTTATCATAAAATAATATGTTGTGTCAACTCAATCTTTGAGATGCCCAAGTACTTGTAGTCTTCTCTTCTTCTACTACAAGATCTTCTTTATTTATATTTGCTAACCAGATTAAGTCTAAGATTCATGTGTTCTTCACTGGTTCATAATCCAACATGTCATTTCCATGTAACAATGTCCATTTGATTTAAAAAAGTGATCATTGTTACCTTTGGACATATGTCCTTACTTCATGTTCCCTTAGGCCAAATTGATTTTTCACTATTGATCTTCATCTTCAAGCTCATGAAAATATGCCACATGGTAGCTTCTTATCGGTTCTAGGACTTTTTAAAAGTCTATCTCAATTTGTACCATCAATCTTAATTCTATATGATTGAATGGCAGTATGACACTTGGTATCTCCTCAAGGTTTTCTATGTACCTTACAATCCTAACTCAAATGTCTTTATGCCATGTGGAACATTCTTGCTAGAATCTAAATGGCTATCTACTGTGGCTTAAAATTGACATCTACATGCCCATAATTTGATGTCTACATGATCATCACACTTTGAACACCAATGTATAATTATTGAGCTTAATTTCTATGTCTGCACACCCATCATTTGACATCTACATGACCATTAGTGATGTTTACATGATCGTCACACTTTGAACACCTTCTCAGGACTCTTTGCTCCACTTGGTATTTCTACAAGTATTCAATATTATTGACTTTGTTGACTCTAGGGAAGGACCCATAGACCATTGATCTACCACCTGAGTTCCCAAGATGTTTCCACTTGACATTCTCATAGATCTCGTAGAACATTTGACCTTTCAACTTCGATCTCACATTGTTAGATCATTTGTGAGCAAGCCAATGCATACCATTAGATTTTGATCCACTGGGTTGAACATGATTGGTTCTTGTAGACAAAGATAGTTAAGTCAGAGCTCAGGAAAAATTTAAGCTAAGGTCCTAGACTAAGGTTTAAGACATAATAAAAGGGACCCTATGATTAATAAAATTGACTTAGCCTAAATTTCTTGAGAAACATAAGGGACTTAAGATAAAGTCTTAGGTTAATATAATTTAGTGTTCCTTAGTAAATTTTGACCCCGAATTTATTTGAATCTTATTTAAAAAAACACCTAGGCTAATATACTTATACTAAGGCTTTTTAACATGATTTTAAACATAGATTCACTTTAATCAATAAGAGACCAAGGTTTAATCAAAATCAAAGAGTCAATTTAACATTATGGTGTAAAACCCTTTACAATATTCTCATAAATGAGACCCAATAAACTTGCAATATGGAAACATAAGAATCAAACATTAGGATGAAGTCAAATAAATATTATATGCTAACAGACTAGATCATCATAAGATATTTAATATTATTACTTGATCAAGTTGAATGTTTAATTTATAGCACAAATTTGCAAAATTTGAACAACGGTCCCCATTTTTAGAAATGGGGGTGTGCTAGGTAAAACATAGTCTAGATTAGGATTTTATTAGAGCATTTTTTTATGTTTTAGCTATCTCATGTCATTTTACACCTAATTACCTCTCTCTTTCCTCTCTCATTCCCTCATGTTTCCTTTGATTTATAATATTCTCTCCAAGAACATACATTGTGTGGTTTGGGCCCCAAAATGTATCATGTATGATTCTAGGGGTGGGCCCTTTTAACCCTTGTTTTGGGCCTCTCGTGTTCTATGATCTTGGTTTGTTGGCTTTCTTGCTTATTATGTGTTGGTTTGTATTCTAATAAAGAGCTGGTGAATTTTTTATACCTTTAGACTAGGCAAACAAAGTTTTCAAATCATTTTTTCATCATTTGTTATTTGTCATGTTCAGCCTCATGGTTTCATGAATGGTCTTAATCTTTCAAAAGTCCCTATTTGTTTCTTGGACAAATATTTATTTACCTTACATTTTTTGGGTTTACTTTATCTTGTTGTTTGGACTTTTTCTACATTATATAATCTTGATGAGTATTTATTGATTGGTGTGAAACTTGATATTCCTCTAAACCCCTCCCTTATCATCTACAGCAACTAAAAAATTAAGTATGCATATAATCTATTTTTATTTTTTTAATTTTGATTATATTTATTTGAAATTTTTATGAATAGATGTTATGTATTTTGACTTAGATCAATTTATTCATAAAATAATAACAAGGGTAAACCAAATGGTTTGATTAATAATTTACTATGTACATGATGTTCATTTAAACACAAGCAAGCCAAAAAATTTATTGATACATGATGTAAATTTAATGTGTGTGTATGTGTGGCATCTCTAAATATGCGAGTTTTTGGTCAAAAAAAGAATTTAATTCCCAATCTTCATGATTCTATGACAACATAATGCATATGTGTTACATAATGTGTACATGTTCCATAATGTGTATGTGTTTCATAACACATATGCATTGCATAATTCATACACATTCCATAATTCATATGTGTTATGTTCATTTTTAATTCAAAAACTAATCTTTTTAGCTTGGAAGTGGCTTAGATTCCCATGCCAAAGGCTTGGCCTATCCACACACAGTTGAATCTAACAGTTTTGATAGAAAACAATAAAATTCAACTTCTATCACCAAATACACTAAAAAATTTAATGAGAAAATTCATAAAATTATCACCATGATAACGCGCATGCTCTCCTCTTTCCAAATATATAATTTTTATAATTTTTTGACTATTTTAAGGTTTCAGTTTATGTTGATTTCTAAATATAAATTTTTAGGCCACTACAAGCCACAAATATACATACCTATATATGTTTGTGCATGTTTTTTTCATTGATCCAAATGCAAAAAAATTATACGGTTACAAAATAGGCCTAATTCTACATGCATTAGACTAGTTTTCATTTTTTTGAGATAGTTAGGGGGCACACAAACAACTATCTATTTTTTATCAATTTTTAGGATCTATTTACTTGTAAAATTAATTAAATAATTATTTATTTAAAATTTATTAAAAAAAATAGGTTAAAAATTAAATGATTTTATATTAATCTTCACTAAATGGTTTTAAATAATATTAATTGTTTCACTAAATTTTGTCTATTCTAAGTCTAAAGGAAAATAGAGAGAAAGATGGGGATAAGTAATTAGAATAAACCCAAATTTGGTTTACACACCATATCCAGACATTGTGAGCACTCCTCTTTAGCTGGGGAGGACTACTTACAGATAAAAAAAACTACCACAAGATATTTGTTAGTAGATAAATGAGTGGGTTGCCAAGCTATGCACTTATTCTAGGAAGTGTGTAACTTCCCTAGAGATGATAGTCCACTTTTGAGAGGCAAAAGAATAATAAATAACTAAAAGAGAGGTAAATATAGAGTAAAAAAGAGATGAAATTACCATTTTAGACAACCTATTCATAGCAGAGAGTGACAAGGTGTAGGTGAAGTGTTTTGGTGGTGTTTTAGAAGTTGTCTAGGTAGGTTTTAAAGAGGTTAGTAAATTGAAAGTCACTGGTCAGTAGGATAATGACTGATATCAATTAGGATATCGAGGTTGGTAGGGAGGTGACCAATATCAGTTAGGTTGCTGAGGTTGGTAGGGGAAATATTTGTTTGAGAGGTTACAAAAGGCTTTTCTGGGTCTGGGAAATGGTTTGGCTCAGGTCATAGAGGTTAAGGGAGTTAGGAGAGGGAGTTTATGACTTGGTTAATTATGGTCAGAGGTTTGGTATGAATGTAAGGGGAAATAAGAAATGAAGCTTTTTAAATCCCTCCTGAGGTACATTCAAAAGTTTTTAAAGTAGTGTAGGGTAGATATAAAGAAATAGAATAATAAATATTTAAATGACCTATAGTATCAGTGATATACTTAGTTGTGGTAGTCACTGAATGATAAGTGCTAGGTTGATAATCCCTATCAAGCAGTCTAAACCTAAGTGCCTGAATAGAGAGAATGAGTGGGTGTTATTGGTCCTCAAGAGCTCAATTGTTGATGGTGATTGACTTCTGTAGAGTGATTGTAAGCCTGGATGTCAAAAATAGAATGTTGAGAACCTGAATGAGAGTAAGAATCAATTTTCTTAATTTATGTTGACCTAAAGTACAAGTTAGAGTTTTGCTTATATTTTTTATGTCGGTAGGTATCCCACTAACATTGGCCATGGGTTGACCAATATCGGTGGTGCTAGAGTAGGTAAACCTTTCTATTCTTGGCATGTTTTCTATTGTTATGCATGTCAAGTGTGACACCCATTATAAAATGGTAAAAAGAGGAGGTTAGGAAGGAAGTAGTTGTCTAGGGATTTAGTTTAGGATTGGGAATAAGTCTTGGGTAGTTAGGATGAGGGGAATAGGTCTTGAGGTGACTCATCAAGGGAGAATTAGTCAGAGGGTGAGGTGGTTAGGTAAGGTGGCAATTAACTTAATTAAATATTTTAAATTAATTAAATGTGTGAGGGGTAAAAGTATGGGTTAGGGAGATTAATTGTCATTATTAAAATGGGCTTAGGGGGGTTTTGACATAGGGAGTTACGCACATGTGTGTGACATAATTTTGGTTTCTACATTTTCCCCTTTTTGTCTTGTAATTTGTATCGACATGTTGAAAGATAAAAATAGGAATTAGATGTTCCAAGTATTGGATGAGGTATCCCCCCTCAAAATGGGAATTGATAAAGGAGAAACTAGAATCGAGTATCATTTTGATAGAAATGTAAATGGGTGACTAGTGGATAATTGAGCATCACTACGTACAACAAGCTATAGTTGACAATGTTAAAAATAGGCAACGTTAAGGAGGACTTGAATAGAAGTAACTAAAGCATAGCTTGTAAGTGATAACTAACAAGTCAAATCAATCAAAGTTGTAGCTCTAATGGTCAAAATGTCTTAGGTATCCAAGGTAGGATGTGCCCCTAAGAAACACAAAAGGGTTGAAGGTGACAGGATAGGCTTGGTTGCCATCTACAACACCTAAAATACATACATGTGCATAATATCCAACTATAAAAAAATAGCCTAAACAGTCAGGGTAAGAAATGCACACCTAGTATAAAAGGGTCAATGAAGGAGGAAATATTCATGATCTCCAAGAACAATCATCAAGGGTGAAGATTTAAGTGATCTTTAATGTCATTTTGTCATGGTTGGGGGAGATATATGTGATCTCTAGTTGCCCTAATGTATGGGTAAGGTTATGTAAAGATGGGTGTTTTTATGTTGGAAAACATGGTTAAGAAGGTGTCAATATTGGTAATATGTACCGATATCAGTAAAATTAAGTGTCAATGTCAACAAAACTAGGGCAAGATTGCTAATGTTGGTAAGCGTAAGCACCAACATTGGCAGGTTAGGTCAAGATTATTGATATCAGTGGCTGACCAAACCCAACAAAAGGGGGTTGGTGGCTAACCAAACTCATTTTCAACTTTATGATTGGAGAGAATAAATAGGGATTTGAGAGTGATTTGGGATGGTAACACAAGGCAGGGACCCAACATAAGCACAAGACCACAGGCACTAGTAATGTCAGTTAGGAGGAGATGATGAGACAAGGTAAGAGTCCAAACTACTTTGATTTTATTTCTATAAGTTTTAAGTTAAATGAGAGGTGGATGGAATAGAAAATAGGATTGGGAGGGGTAGAAAATAGGTTAGGGTAGGTGTAGGAGAAGTTACAGGGATTAGGGGTAGTTTTATAGGGGAAATAGGTGTGTTAGGTTTGGGTTGTTTGGCCTTGGGACCAAACCAATCGCTAAGTCAGCTAATAATCAACCAATGTTAGCCATCATGACATTGAGTTTGACTGACATCGACCGACCCAACACCAATGTATATAGTGTACTGATGACATCGACTTTTACATAAATCACTAATGTTGGCATTAATTTTGATGTCATTTAATATTGAAAAGTAACAAACAAGAGAAAGGGTATATTTTTTATCTCTAGTGGGAGTAGTCAACTAGCCTAATGGTTGAACTAGCCTCAAAAAACCCTATGCCATCTGAGTACTACCTACATAGCCTAGTTTAGGGTCTCAGGCCAATGTAGTTCTCCCAAAACTTAGGGAAAAGATCTAAAATGTTGGTTTGTTAGGGAAAAAGGTAAGTTGAGATAGTTGAGAGGTCTAGGTTTTAGAAGATAGGTTATAGTGTCAAGGGTCAAGAATATAGGTAATGAGGTCTAGAGTTGGAATAGGTAGGTAATCCTAGGGTAGAGAGAGAGAGAGATAGTGAAGCCTAGAGTTGTAATAGGTAGGTAATCCTAGGGTAGAGAGAGAGAGAGACAATGAAGCTTAGGGTAGTTAGTAAGGTGGGTTTATGGCTGAGCTAACCTCAGAAGACCCCATGTTAATTGAGTGCTACCTACATAGCCTAGTTTAGGGCCTTAGACCAATGTAGTTCTCCTAATGAGAAGGGGAAAATGTGGTGAGGGAGTAGATAAAAATGGATGTGACCTGATTCATTTGTGTATGGATGCAAGTGAGGATGGAGCTTATACTACAAGACCATCTACCGAGGTTATTGATGTGCATGAGGAGAGATGTTACTCCAAATGAGTGGGATCATATGGCAGCCATTAGTTTGGGAGGAGTGTGATGATACTATAATGTTACACGAGATGTGTCACTTATGATAGCATTGATTAAGAGGTGGGATCATACCACCAACACCTTCCATCTACTGACTAGAGAGTTAATAGTGACATAAGAGGAAGTCTACAAGATTATATGATTACCACTATAGGGTGAGGATCTTTTCACATGCTCAAAATATGAGTATGATATACATATGTTCAGCTTATATGGGGAGCATGTCAATGAGGTGACCTACCACTTTACAAGTTTTGCATATGAGCCACTCTACATGGCTGATGAGGAGCAGCATCCTCTTAGCATCCTGATGATGATTAGGATCATGGTTTATGCCTTACCTGGTGTAGATAGAGGGAGATTTTTGATTACTTTTACCAGTGTGCTTATGCAAATGATAGAGTAGTGAACTATTTTTTCCTGGGGTCTAGTTATTTTAGCATAGTTATATAAAGAACTATAGGGTTTGAGGCTACATTGGTGATATAATTTATGTGTCAGCCATCTTTTATACTATTGGGCATATGAGCACATCATGGTGACATGACCAATAGGGCTACCTAATACTATCCTAGCTAACTTTAGGGTTGGATTTAGATGGTGGAGATATGGGATGGCACAACCCTGAGTGGATGGTGTCATGAGAGACATCACCTACTATAAGTGCATGATCGAGGGCCTAATCCCTGTACATATCATGTGGAGATCATATTTTACATATCCAATTTTTAGAGGGTAGGTAGATCAGCTTATTGGTTTGTAGAGATCATTATGGATTAGGGGGAGATGGGCCAGTGAGTTAGAGATGGTACCCATAGTACGAGTCAAGAGATAGTTTGGGATTTTATAAGATATTCTACCTACCTTCCCTCAATACAAGAGGGATAACATAGAGGCACCTTTACCATTGCTCGAGGAGACTGATAGGCTATATTTTGAGGAGATTATATTAGGGCTAGGTGTTGGGGACCTAGGGTGTACAGCTACCTATTTAGCTTTTTGGGTAGGTTTTCATCTAGTGATGGAGGTTAGGAGGCCACTAGTAGATATACAGTGGTTACTCAAGGAGAGAGATGCAATGCTACAGTTGTGAGATACAGTAGTATAGGCTTGAGATGCAGTGGTGTAGGCTTGAAAGATAGCCCAAGTAGAGGTGTTAGCCTTACAAGGGTAGGTGGTGATGTTTTAGGGTTAGATTAGGGCTCTACAGGGTCAAGCCATAGCACTAAAGGGCCAGATGACTATTTTAAAAGGTCAGATGAATACAATGATGGCAGAGAGATATTCTAAGAGCAATAGCAGGCTAGGCCACTCCTCCTCCACCACTACCATAGGGACTAATACAGGTTGGGCCATCATCATGTGCAATAGGTCCTATATAAACTATATCAATGGTGAGGTATTCAACTACCTTAGATGATATTGCTTACTATGAGAGGGCGATTAGGGAGTTCCTATAGATATAACAATATTTAGAGTTTAGAGAGTAGGAGAGGTTGATGTCACATATAATAGCTTCTAGTTTATTTTGATACAGATGGATAGAGAGTGGTGATGATACTACATCCTCATGACATCAAGGAGAGCCTTAAGCACTCTGAGTATCAACATTTTGCCAGTTTTTGTTTATATATGTTATATGTTTACTAACTTGTGAGCCAAGATGTGAGATGTATATTTTGAGAGAGATTTATGATATTTTGATGATGTAGATGATAAACATGTATTTGATCACTTATTTATATATGAGATGTGCATTTACTACCATGTGTTTATTTGAGATGTATGGCTTATCATTATGATGTTGATATGGATGATCTACATTTATTGCTATGTTAATTAGGATGTTTAATGTTGATCATGTTATTTGATGTTAGACTAGCCTTTCCCATTTATGTGATGGTATATGTGTAGCTGATTAGTTAGCTTCATCTTAGCATTTTTTCATATTTGTGATTGTGTATGCGTAAAATAAATATGTTGGTTATGTTAGTTTATTTTAGCATTTTCCATATGTGTGATGGTGTATGCATAATATAAATAGGTTGATTATGTTAGTTTATTTCAGCATTTTTCCATATTTGTGATGGTGTATAAGTAAAATAAATATGTTGATTAGGTTAATTTTGATATGAAATTATTTTTACATCTCAAATATATATATCATCATGTGATGTAGATGTAAAAATAAAATGCAGAATGCTCATTCATTGGCAAAGACCATATTTTAGCACATAAATAGGCTCAAGAAAATGAGCCTCTTTCATACATTATATCCTTGAACCATTGTGTTTTTCAGATAAGCAACATGTTTACCTCATGTTAAGTGAGCGTCATAGTCCCTTGAAAAAGTATGAGGGGAAAATGAGTAGAATGATAGAAAATGTTTAGATAGCATAACCTACTAAGTAGAAATGATATGTCCCTTTTGTGGGTGACTCGAGAGCTAATATAAGCAAGTCCATGACTTAAAGTTTTTTTTTTTGTGTGTGTGTGTAAGTTGATCAATGCAGGAAGCCTACTATGGGATTTTGTATAGGTTAAGGTTGAGAACAAATCTTGGCTTAGCCATCCTTCAAGGGAGTGGTCTAAGCATTTTTTTTAATTTTAAATAAATATCTTTCAAAGAAGAAATCTATTGATAATAGCAAAGGGAAGTTACATATTTGTCTTTCAAGGGAGCAGTCTACATTGAAAAACATGACTTAAGATTTTAGAAATTTCTCAAACATCCCATTTTTTTAATTTTTTTTTACTTTTAGTCATGGACAAGGCTATAGAGGCTTAAGATTTTTTAACTGTGAGGATAAAATCATACTACTGTATAAGTTATCTAGGTGTATAGGAGTAAGGATGAAGAGGAAGGGAAATAATTGTAATAGGGATGCTCAAGGGACGAGCTCAAGTTAAACATGAAGTAAAGTGATGTTGGTTTAACAAAATAATAGTCATAGATGCAAGGCATTTAAAGGCTCTAGTTCTAACCTTCCTTTAAAAGAAGATAAGTGATAAGTTCTTGAACCATACTTGTGAGTTATGATATAAGGTCCAAGCTAATTAGGAGCAAATTTACCCCATTTGCCTTTCTCTATGTTTGTCACATGTTGATTTTATTTTAAGATAAGATCTCCTATATTAAAATCTCACTCTTTGAGGTTTTTATTATAATCATGTTTGATATGCTCTTGATAGATTTGGAAGTGGTTGAGGGCTATGAGATGGTGATCATCAAGTAATTCAAGTTAGGCCAAATTTTTTTGGTGAAATTCATCATTAGTAAGTATGTCATGTAGAGATATACAAAGAGAAGGAGTCTGGACCTCAAGAGGAAAAATAGCCTCCATCCCATATACCAATGAAAAAGGCAAAGCACCCATAGGGGTTTGAATTCTAGTGTGGTAAGCCCATAAAGCAAAAATAATGTGTGTGTGTGTGTGTGTGTGCCAATCCTTACTCATAGCACTGACTACCTTCATGAAAATCTTGGTCAAAGTTTTGTTAGAAGCTTCTGCATATCCATTAACTTGGGGATGGTATGGTGATGAAAAGCTTAATTTAATTCCAAATGCATCATAAAGACCTTGAACAATCTTATTTTTAAAATACTTGCCATTATCTGTTATAATCTTATGAGGTATGCCAAAATGATAGATGCTGTGATGGTTAATAAAGTCAACAATTTTGTCCACTTTAGTGGAGATGAGAGGGATGGCCTAGACCCACTTGGTGAAGTATTCAGTGGTAGTAATGATAGAGCAATGATGAAGTGATGAATGAGGGTTAATCTCTCCAATTAAATATGAGCCCCATCAGGAGAAGGGCCAAAATTCTTTGGTAACTTGCAATGCATGACTAAGAATGTGAAGAAGGTTAGCATGTTGTTGACACTTGATGCAACACTGAACATAGTCAACATAGTCTTGATGAAGTGTGGGCCAATAATACCCAAGTCAAAGAATACATTTAGCAACTGTGTGACCATTGAAATGCCCACCATAAATCTCATCATAGACTTCCTTAATAGCAAATGGAGTTTTATTACTAGTTAGGCATCTAAGGAGAAGACCATCAAAACTTCGCTTGTAGAGAAGTCCCCCTAGTATGGTGTAATAAGCAACACATTTTATGAAGGCCCATTTCCCATTATTAGAAAGATCAGGAGGGGTAATTGAGAAGGAAAGATAATCCATGAGTTTTTTGTACCATAAGTCTTATGGGTTGGTTGTTACATTTTTGACAAAGAGGATGTTAGCTGAGACATAGGAGGGTAATATTAAGTGATGCATGGTGACATAGACTCTTGAAGAGGAGGATGAAGAGGGTATGTGTGAAACAAGTGAAGCCATCATGTCAAAAAGCCCATTTATAGATCGAGAAATAGTTTGCAAGAGATAAGAGTCAAATGATCCCAAGAGTGTATATACACAATGTTTATACCACTACAAAATTTTGTTTTTACATAGGTAGGGACCATTAACTTGGTTAACCACTAGCTAAGAATCATCAAAAATGGTTATGGATTTGATACCCAAGAAGAGAGCTGTTTAAAGTCCAAGAATCAAAGCCTCATATTTGACCATATTGTTAGTACATTCAAAATCTAGTTTAAATGACAAAATCATAGGCTCATCATCTAGAGGAATAAGTATGACCTCTGCACCTCCACCATGTTGGCATTTATATCCATCAAAGAACATCATCATTTGATAGAAGATGTCATCAATGGAGAGTGTTGTAATAGATTCATCACAGAACTCAAGGTTTGAAGGTTGATTATTAGGTAAAGGGGTAGCAGCTAACTAGTCAATGAATTTTTGCCCTTTAATAGATTTTTGTTGAATGAACTCTAACTCAAATTCATGAAGAGCATGAGCCACTAAGCTACATGTTGGTTGTTATAAGGTTTGGAATGCATGTATTTAAGAGGACCAGTATGGGTGACCACATAAGTTTTATGATTTAGGAGATAATGGTGAAGCTTAGAGGTATAAAAGACCAATGCAAGACAAAGTTTTTTAATGTGGGTATATCGAGTCTCATAATTAATAAGTGTACGACTTATGTGATAAACTACCTACTCTTAATGTTGGTCATCTCGATGTGAAATCATAGCTCCTAGAGAATGGTCTATTGTGGAGATATATAGGTAAAAAGGTTGATTTTCCTTAGGTGGAATAAGAACCAGTGGGGAAAGGAGGTATTATTTAAGTGCATCAAATGCTTCCTAGCAGTCTATATTCCATTAGAAGGAGACATCCTTTTTGAGGAGATGGTGAAAGGGTGGCAGCGATCTAACAACTAAGAAATGAAGCATCGAATTGATTGAAGTTTACCTTGTAGGCTATAGATTTGTTTGATATTATTAGGTGGAGGCATCTCTAGGATTGCTCTAATGTTAACAAGATTGACCTTGATACCATGGAGATAAATGATAAAACCTAAGATTTTATCAAAAAGAACACCAAAGACACATTTCTTTAGGTTTAGTTGAACATTATATTAGAGAAGATGAGTGAATATGGTTTTGAGAATTTTCAAGTGTTATTGGCAAAGTTTAGACTTGTTGAGTAAGTCATCCACGTAATATTCCATAATTTTGTGTAGGAGATAATGGAAAATATAGGTCATAGCACATGGTAAGTTACACTAGCATTTTTTAGGCCAAAAGGCATGACCCGATAATAGAAAGTCCCCCATGGGGTAATAAAGGTGGTATTGTGTTGATCCTCAAGAGCAACTAGGATTTGATTAAATCTATAGAATCTATCCATAAGTGATAGCATCTCATGGTTGTTCGTTAGATCAATAAGTTAGTCAATACTAGGTAATGGGATCATCTTTTGGACAAGCAAGGTTTAAATCAGATAGTCAGTGAAAATACAGATTCCCCAAATCACTTTTGTGATAGGAACAATAATGGAAATCCATTGTGGGTAGTTGATGGGTTGGATAAAGTTAACAAAAAGGAGGCATTGGAGCTCTTATTTGACAAAGAGAGTGATACGAGGATGTATTTTGTGAAGCTTTTGCTTAACAAGTTTAGCATCTCGATTGGTGACAATATTATGGATGACTATAGAGGGGTGAATACCAGGCATGTCATTGTAAGACCAAGTGAAGGCTTTACTATGGTCATTAAGAAACATGGCATAATCAGCTTGCTCATAAGAATATAAAGATTGGCCAATCTTGAGGATGTGAGGGTTATCATGGGAGGGTAGGTTGATGTCAATGGTTGATTCATTTAACATAGCTTGGGTTTCAGATGGGAATGATCATTGGATATAAGAATCATCCACACCCATGTAGGTGAGAATTATATCATCATCCTGACATTGGATATTGTTTAGTGGGAGAATATTCATCAATTATTTTAGGATGAACGAGAGGAAAGGACCTTATTTCCTTACTATGATGATAGGTGAGAGAACCCAAATGGATGGCATTTATTTAAAAAAATTAGGAGGTATGGATACCTTTGATTTTATAGGTGATGGTGGAGAAAAGAGTGGAGAAAGAGAGACTGGTTATTTTATAATTGGTTCATGTGAGTTTTTAGGGAGTTTATTTGGTTTGTTGTATCCCACCCCATGCCTCTTTTTGGCATTTTTAATGGTGTTGTTATTAGGTTATTCAATAGGCATGTGGACACCCTTTTTGTAATGACCCAAACCAAATCCTTTCTAGGCACACCTATATAGGTAGGTGTGAGAGAATCTAGGGTTACTCAAGAAATAGAAGTCATAGGTAAATGGTTGTGGTGAAGAAGATGAATTGCTGACAATAAGAGCTCAATCAATTCCCCCATATGTGAAATTGGATTGAAGGTTACAGGGCCCATAAGGGATGACCATCCCAATATGGGGATCATAATTTGGGTGCATGTGAAGCCTTGCATACTCTTGTGGAGTATAGAACATGTTGATTGTCAACAAATGATATTCACCAAGTGACAAACATTGAAAGGTCTCCTCAATGGGATCTTTGTCAAGAATTTGTGTTGTCAATATCTGTGTAACCGTAGGAGTGGAGCTTGTAGAAGCTTTAGAGTCATCATGTGAGGAAGATGATGTTTTTAATGGGATGAGAACATCATTAGGACTATAGTTCATATTACATGTTTTAAATGAAGGTGGGTCAACATGTATAAAATGTACATGTCTATCATGCTCAAACTTGACATAGCAATGCAAAGTCAAGGGGACACATGCCATAGCATGTATCTAAGGTCATCCAAGTAGTATGTTATATTGGAACTCTCCTTCCACAATATAGAAGAGCTCAGGAATTATGTGGGGACCTACACGAATATGTAAGACAATAGTGCACACTATAATAGCTATAGTGTCATTAAAGGAATGAAGTACAACATCAGTTTGAGACATATAATTATTGGGAAGGGCTAGTTATTTGTAGGCATGGGTGGAAATAATATTAATACTATCTCCCCCATCAATCATAACTCTCTTGATATGAGTTTGATCAATATATGCAGTAATAAAAAGGGCAAAATCCTGATCTTCAAGGTGTTGAAGTAGAATTTATGAATTATTGAAAGAAATCAGGGAGTTAGAATTAAGGGAGATGACCAAAGCTATAAGAGTTTGGGGATCATTTGATTGTACCTCAATTTCTTACAAAGCACTAGTCAAATCTTGATAGTGTTGGGATGAGATTTGGATCAACTCATATAAAGACATCTTCACATGATTTTGGTGAAGTTATTTCACCATTAATCTTTGAATAACATTTGAAGATGTTGTTTTAGGAACACCCAAGATGGAAATCTTAGGGTTAGTAGGGGGAGTGTCTTTGGTGAAGGGATGGGTCCTAGGTGTATTAACCTTTTCCTTAGCTTTATCCTTCTGGTTTTGTGACCATGTGGCCACATTAACTGTGTTGATTTGAAAAGTTGGTAAAGGAAGTGGTAAAGGGGTTACAATGACATCTTTGGGTTTGAATTTTGGTGGAATAGTAGGAGGCACTGTAGATGCCAAAGGTGGAATAATAAGAATGTTAATGGTAGTGTCATCAAAAAGGGTATCAACATCGAAGTGTTGTTGAATAACCATTATGAGGGATTTATAATTTTTAGTATCGTGTCCAAGTGAATGATGATATAAACAAACTTGTGTATCATCAAACCAGGATGGATTCAATTCAAGAGGACTATAAGGCTTAATGGGAAGAAGAGTTATTACCAAATATTATAATAACTAACATAAGAAAAATCTTTGGGATCCTGCAAGTGGGCTCATGCTTTTTGTACTAATAGGAGTGGACACCTTCTTTTGTTTCAGTATTGAAAAAGTAATTTTACATGGTTTATTGTTTAGATATGGTGAAGATATATATTTTTTTGTCACTTTCTTAGTGCCAAATGTGAGAAGTCTAACAGATGGCAAAGGCAAGAGTGGAGGTAGCTTAACCTTTTATTTGGCTTGGTTAGACGATATTCCAAATAAAGTAGAAGGATACAACCCCAAAATAGATGGTAAAGTTGAGGGTTGAAGAAGGGATTGGTGATGTCTAGAAGGCATAACATTCTTCCATGTTTTAATGCAAGAAACTCCAACTTATGGTTGAGGAGTCAAATCTAATTTCACCTATGGATGAATTAACTTAGAAATGGGTCATACACCTAAAAGCCTAATCTACTTTAATGTAACAAATTTCTATAAGGTTGGGGGTTCTAACATAGATGGATGAACTTCCTATGCTTTTGGTGAAGAATCTATAACTTTATCAAAGACCTTAGGGTAAAGTTTAGTAAGGGGATTGGAGGTAAAGGTCAACATTCATTGTGTTGGATATGGATTTTTAAGCCGGTCCCAAAATGTCGCATGGTCAAGCTTTATGGAGTCAATAAATTTTGGACTTTTCACCAAATGTGAGAAGGGTTTTAACAAGTTTGACGTAGGCCTTATAGTTTTCTTTAGAAAGCTATAGTTTTTAAGAAAGAGGGAAATTTTTGGTTTCTACTACTTTGGGCCAAAGATGAGAAAGAACCACAATAGGGTCTTCTTCGATGGAGACAAGAAAAGAGACTCAATCTACTATGGGTGGAGGGGAGGTAGGTGAAGTAGGTTCCTCAAGAGGGTAAATCATAGGTATTATGACTCCCTCAACATGTGGGTGAGGCTTGGGTAAAGTATGATCCTCCATAGGTAAAAAAAGGGATAAGAGTGGTGTAATTGGAGTACGCAAAATAGGTCTCTTATCTATTATGGAAGTAAATGATATGGACTCTTCTAGGTGCAAAGGTGAATTAGGTGGGGTACCACTCTCTATAGGTGGAGAGGTAGGGGAAGAAGGTTCCTCAAGATGGTATAATGTAGGAATGATGTTCCCTTCAACATGTGGTTGAGGAACTGGCATAGTGTAGTCTTCAAGTGGTAAGAGGATAGGTAATATTGATGCAAACAAAATTGGGATTATAAGCTCTTTGAGTGGAAAAAGAAGTGGCAAAGGAGGCTCTTCCTCTTGAGGGAGAGGAATAGGTGAAATAGGCTCTTCTACTTAAGGAGGAAGAATGGAGAAAATAGGTGCCACTAAATGTGGGGGAAGAGTTGATGAAATAGGTGTCTCCTATTGAGGGGCTAGTTGAACTGAAGATAAAAGAAAGACCATATTAACTGTATGGATATTATGATCACCTGAGTTAGTTGTGGATTGGAAAATAATTTAGTTTGGTGAATGGTTAGGAAAGGGGTGTTTGAACACATTCATACTTTGATTAGGAGGTGCATTAAGATTATCCAAGACAAGTTCACCTCTATCAAGCATATCTTGAATAATGTTCTTGAGTGTATTGCAATTATTAGAGTTGTGACCTTTAACTCAATGGTATTCACAAAATCATCTTCCTTATACCAGGTTAGGATAGGATGGGAGGGGTCAAAATGTATATGAGGTTTAATCTAAGGAAGGGTTATGGCACCTTGATGTAATAGTTTCTCCCAAATGGATGTATATGATTCCCCAATGGGAGTATATTATCTTTGTTCATACCATTGTTGGAATTGCTTGGTCAGATTTTGAGAAGTCAAAGTATTCAATTGTTTTGTGGTTGTGGAAGAGGCTACCTTAAAGACCATTATGTTAGCAGAGCCTTTAGCCTTTTGGTTAGAGGGAGAGGTCTTAGAGGAAAAGGATTCATTTGTCTTAGTATTAGTATTCTTACTATGCAACTTGACTTTGCCTTCATAAATAGCGTGAACCTTGAGTTTCCATGCCATGGTAAAAGCTTCATCAAATCTATAGAAAGTTTTTACCCAGAGTGTGGATGAGATGTGCTTAGCACATGCCCTTGAGAAAACCTCAATAATCTCAATTTGGGGTAAGGAGAAGGAGAGTTGATTGATCAAGCTTCTCTAATGAGTGATAAAATAAGCAATAGACTCATCATCAAATTATTTGATAGAATAAAGGTTTGTTATAGAAACCTTCTTAGAAATGTTAATAAAGAAATGGTCTAGGAATATTTTTGAAAGTTGGGTAAATGAGAAAAGAGAGTGTTGAGGTATAAAGCTATACCAATCCAAGGCAACCCCTGAAAGAGACATAGGGAAAGTGTGAAGTAGTAACACATCATCATGTCCTATTAAATAACAAGCATGTCTAAATACTCACATGTGATGTTGTGGGTCCTTTTTACTCTAGAAATGAATAAATTTAGGGAGTTCCCATTGGCTTGGATAAGGGTGAATAGGCACAAAAGGATGGATTGGTTCATTGCATATCTGATCATAAGATAATACATTCTTTGAACCAGAAATAGATGCCTCTAAATTAAACATATTATCCATTAACATCTTAATGAGGTCTAAAAGGGGATTAGTTTGGGGGATTCCTCCTAAGTTATAGGGAAGCTGATAAGAAGTAGAGGGAGTGTATGACATAGCTTGCTGAGATTGTGTTGGGGAAACATAAGGATAATGAGTCATAGGTTGAGGTGCAAAAAGAAAAGGGAGTTGTCCCATTGGGTTGGAGACTATGCCTTGGTTGGTTGTGGTTATTGCAGGTTGAATTATTGGTATGGTTAGGTTGGATGAAATGCAAGTTTTAACTTGAGTAATTATAAGTGTGAGGGTGGATGGAGTAGGCACCACTAAATTCTAGAATGGGGTGTGACTTGGCTGAACCAGTTGTGGTTGTGAAAGTAGGGAAGTTACTCCAGTGTTTAGGTGGGATTGGGTGATTAGAGATGCCACATTTTGGACATTATTTATAGTTGGGTTACTTGTCGAGGTGGTGGTTTGGGTAACCATGGGAAAAATAGTGGATGCAACTAAAACTGAGGTTGTCTCTATTAAAGAGGTTAACATACCATAGATTGGGTCACCCACAAAATTATGGGTTTGGCTCATAGAAAAGTAATGTTGAAGGGCTGCCACATTGTGATCAAGATATTTAGCAAAATATTGATCTCCCTCAAGCATAATGGGAATTTGGTTAGGGTTGGGAGTATGCTCTGTATCTAAAGTATGCTCCATGGAAAAATTAAAAGTAAGACAGGAAGGTGGAAGTGGTTGCCAACTTGTATAATCGACAGGAATTTTATCTTGAGATTATGTCAATACCATGCAAGAGGTGTTTTAAATAGTCTTACTACTCTATATTTGAAATAGAATAAAGAAACACTAGGTTTGAGTGCAATAAAAATGGGTTATTTTAGATTTTTGTTTTGAGAAAATAAAACTACATAGTCACTGACATCAGTAAGGATGATCGATATCAGTAGAAAAATTTTACTGATGTTGGTGGAACAACTGATGTTGGTGGAACAACTGAAGTCAGTAAGTAAAGTCTACTAATACCGGTAGTAATAACCAATGTCGGTCACTATAAACTCTTGAAAACAAAAAATCTAATGTTTTAAGATATTAGAGGCTAAAAATAGGTAAATTAATGGATATAAAAGGTCTATGTAAGAGGGAATAACACTCAAAAAATTTGAGATAATAGGTTATACAAATTGAGTTTTAGAAATAGTATTGATTTTGTGAATCAATAGAAAAGCATCCTTACCAACTCAAAAATATAGAAGGAAATTGAAAAGGATAAAAATAACATGCAGCCAAAAACTATTAAATGCTAGAGATTAATTTTAGTCTCGTGTTGGCTTATGCCTTAATCAAATAGTGAGAAGAGAATTTGGTTATCGAAGGAACTAGAAAGGAATATAGAGCTAGTTTCATATTTTTTTTGGTGCCCAAGAGGGAATCTATGTTAGAACAGGTACATGGCTTGTTATAGGACCTTGCTCTCCACACTTCATGAACCTAGAGCTGAGCTAGGCCACTTAACCAAAATATAACTTCTATCTAGAGATTATACTCCACCAGAGAATAGAGTGGGTTCTTCCCTTGGTGGTGAAATCCAAGTAGGATAGTCAGGTAGGGTAAGGTGATCTACCAGGTGATGAAATCTTGATGGGAATTTTTTTAATGCTTGTTTATGTGAATGTGATTTCTTTATGTTACATAGGTGTACTAGAATCTATTCAAAATGTTTGTAATTAACTAGGTGAGTTAATATGCAACAAGCAAACTATGAAATATGGTAAGTTTTAAACCCAAATCTAAAATGTTTAGATTCGAATGAAAACAAAGAGGAAATAGGAATAGAATATGAATTTCACTATCCTAATGTGCATGAAAGAGGAAGTAAATAAGGGATTTTTTTTTTTTTGTAAAATAAAATGATAAATTGTTTTAGAGGCAAGGAGAAAAGAAAGAAATATTTAGTTTTAATGACTTTTAAATAGAGAAATAAGATATTGAATTTTTCATTTTTAAGAGAAAAGAGGAGGAAGTGTAAGAAATTATATTTCACTATAATCCACCTATATGAATGTTTAAAATAAATAAATGAACCCAAGGAAAACTCCAGGGTCCCATCGGGCGTGCCAAAAATGTTTCACTAATTTTTGTCTATTCTAAGTCTAAAGTAAAACAAAGAGAAGGATGGGGATAAGTGATTACAATGAACCTAGATTTGGTTTGCATGTTGTATCCAGACATTGTGAGCACTCCTCTTTGGTTGGGGAGGACTAATTATAGATAAGAAAACACTATCATAAGATATTTCTTAGAAGATAAATGAGTGGGTTACCAGGCTACGCACTTGTTCTAGGAAGTGTGAAACTTCCCTCGAGATGATAGTCCACTTTTGAGAGGCAAAAGAATAATAAATAATTGAAAGAGAGGTAAATAGAGAGTAAAAGAGAGATGAAATTACCATTTTAAATAACTTGTTCATAGCAGAGAGTGAAAAGGTGTAGGTGAGGTGTTTTATTAGTGTTTTAGAAGTTATCTAGGTAGGTTTTGAAGAGGTTAGAAAATTGATAGTCACCAACATCAGTAGGATAGTGACTGATATCAGTCAACCTATCGAGGTAAGTAGGGATGTGACCGACATCGATTAGGTTGCCACGGTTGGTAGGGGAAATATTTGTCTGGGAGCTTATAAAAGGCTTTTTTGGGTCTCAGAAATGGTTTCACTCAGGTCAAAGAGGTTAAGGGAGTTAGGAGAGGGATTTTATGACTTGGTTAATTCTAGTCAGAGGTTTGGTATGCATGTAAGGGGAAATAAGAAAGGAAGCTTTGTAACTCCCTCCCAGGGATACGGTTAGAAGTGTGTAAAGTAGTGTAGGGTAGATATAAAGAAATAGAAGAATAAATATTTAAATGACCTATAGTATTAGTGATATACTTAGTTGTGGTGGTTGCTAAATGATAAGTGCTAGGTTGATAATCCCTATCAGGGAGTTTGAATCTAAGTGACTAAACAAAGAACAAATGGGTGTTGTTGGTCCTCAAGAGCTCAATTACTGATGGTGATTCACTTACATAAAGTGATTTTAAGCTTAGATGTTAAAAATAGAATGCTGAGAACCTAAATGAGAGTAAGAATCAATTTTATTAATTTCTACTGACCTGAAGTATAGGTTGAAGTTTGGATTTTATTACTGACATCAATGATCCCGCTGATGTTGGCAGGTATCTTGTTGACATTAGCTATGGGTTGACCAAAATTAATGGCCCTATAATAGGTAAACTTTTCTATTCTTGGCCTATTTTTTGTTGTCTTGCATGCTAAGTGTGACACCCGTTATAAAATGGTAAAAATAAGAGGTTGGGAAGGAAGTAGTTTTTTATGTATTTAGTTTGGGAGTGGGAATAAGTCTTGGGTAGTTAGGATGAGGGGACCAAGTTTTGAGGTGACTCATTAGGGGAGAATCAGTCATAAGGTGAGGTGGCCAGGTAAGGTGGCAATTAACTTAATTAATTAAATGTGTGAGTGGTAAAAGTATGGGTTAGGGGGAGATTAATTATCATTATTAAAATGGGATTAGGAGGGTTTTGACATAAGGAGTTATGCATATGTGTGTGACATAATTTTAGTGTCTACATTAACCAATGCTCAAAAATTGAGGGGCCATACGACTAGATATCTACTCTATTTTCCTATAAAAATAGGATTTCTTATTCAAATTTTAGATTTTTGATCTAGTTATACTTAACCATTTTTGAAAAATAATAGGGTTTTAGACACTAGACTCAAAATCCTGCAATTTATGTTCTTATGTCATCCCTAGATTTTGAGTGTAGTTATCTCCAATTATCTATAAAAGTTAATATTTATCAATTTTTAGGAAAAACATGTCCATGGTTAGGCCCTTTTTTTTTCTCCAACTTTGTGCACTTACCCTTATAGACCTTCCCACTATAGAAAGGCTTGTGTTCACTATCTCTTTCTACCTAAATTTATTATCTCTTAGTTTAACCATTATTTTTTTTTACTATGCCTTCTATACTACATAAAAAACTCTAAACCTGATTATTATCCTTCACTACCAGTTTTAGACTTGTACCCATTTTCCAGCTTCTCAGACACTTGTGTATGAGATAGACACTTGCATTGATACAAGTATCCACTTTTCCTATAAAGTGTTCAATGCCCAAAATTCATTTAATTTTTAAATAAAATGTATTGTAAAGGTTGGTCGAAGTGTTTTAATGTTAGATATTTATAAAATAAATTAGTATATATACAATATCAACCCTCATTCATTACTCACCTAGAAAATACCATAAACTCACAATATAACTTACCAAGAATCACTCAATCAAGAATTCAAGTGATAAAACGTACCCTATTCATCCTTATCTCCATATCAGTCATAGGAGTAGTATTTCCATAGCTCTAAAGCAATTGAAGAGAAATTCATGAGCTATATTTGCCAAGTTAAAATATAGGTCACTACATGCCATTTTTTATCACATGTTACATCTCCATACACACATAATCCAACACATAAGGGATAAATACATAAGTCTAAGGCCCTCTTCAAAGTATTGGCTATGTAGGCAATGCTCATTCATAGAGGGGTCCTTGGGATATA
This sequence comes from Torreya grandis, assembly GCA_037957365.1. Classification (NCBI taxonomy): domain Eukaryota; kingdom Viridiplantae; phylum Streptophyta; class Pinopsida; order Cupressales; family Taxaceae; genus Torreya; species Torreya grandis. Next base: position 620,452 of record JARHVA010004653.1, read on the forward strand.
TTGACACCATGAACCCACTAGCTTATTTTTACCATGCTCACTCTAAGGGTGAGGAAGCTAGAGTTTGATCATTTAACAAAGAGTGATAACATATGTTCATGATCTACATATATTAGAGAAAGGTGAAATAAAATCTAGAAGGATCTAATTGGTCACATCTATATCCAATTATTATTTCATACAGGACACATGTCATAGTCAAACATCTTCATTGACACGATTGTCTAGATCTAACATAAGCATCTAAGGCCACATAAATAATATTCCCAAAATTTGATGATTGTTCTAGTATCACTTTCCAATCCAATTCCATCATGTTCTATATCATACCTATATGAGCACAATAAACCAACTATGTATTATTTTTTCCCTTTCATTGCAATATCTATCAATAGTTTTACTTTACTATTTTTAGCAGTCTCAATTGTATAACTTCATAATATAATATATATGGGTTTCTATTAATTGGCCTACTCATTAGGTCAGTTCACCATCCTTGTGTAAAATCTAATCTAATACCCCTTAACCCTAGATACCCCCAATATCTAAATTTAGGGTTAAACATTTTTATTTAATTAATTAAATGATTTATATTTTATAATTACATGTCTTAATTCTTTTAAATGTTGTAATAACCAATTTTTTAATTTTTAATCATTTTTAGACCATATCTTTACACATTTAATCATTAGAGGAGGCTTATTTAATATTAGGACAATAATGACCTTCCAAGTGAAGAAATCTAAAAACAATAACCTGTGAACACTTGAATTCAAAAGGGAAAAAATGTAACCAATCCCACAAGTCCTATGGGATTTGAAGAAGCATGCACCCAGTTTGTAAGTATCCTAGTTTCAAACATTTTTAGCTAATGAATTTTTGAGTTTTAGTTTTTATTATAATATAATTATTTATCATATTTTTTTTTCTAGTAGGAGGATGATTATGAGGAATGTCTCTAACCTTAAAACAAGGACTACATCCATACTTACAAGCATCTTTCTATGTAGAAGGAAATTAAAGCTAATGAAGTCAAATGGAGATATGTACATTGTTTAAATTGATTATAAAATTTATTTATGGATTATTTATAGAGTATATAATCTAATATTTGTTTGTTTTTTATGAGTTTATTTTATGATATTTTTGATAATCATTTCAATGTGTTTTATGTAAAGTAAGACAATAATCGTCCTAGATTGTAAGTGGAAGAATGCTCCTAATTATGAATGAATTATCATGACTATTGGGGTCCTTATTTAATAACTTTTTGTCAAAACCAAATAAATTTAGGCAATGGGGGTGTTGATAATGGGGATGATTGGGGAGATGTGAGTGAGAGTGATTGTACTTAGTGTTGGGATTAGGGTTGAGATATTGTGTTGATCATGATGACACTAATGTTTGGGGTCATGTTAGGTTCTTTTCTCCTTAATTTTTACTAATTAATACTATTTGTGTGCCTAAAAGAAATGAGGAAGCCAATGAAATAGCACAATGACATATCATGTGAGTAGTAACCTCGCATGCTCACTTGAAGCACACAACCAAGATAGGTTCCTATCAATTCTACCATGTAGTGGTGGATAAACCTGTCTACACTTAGGCACTTTGGTTAGTTACATTTAGTCATTGTTACTACAACATCATATCAGAGTTAAAAAATTTATTCATTCCATACATTCCACATTCTTATAATTAATATCATAGAACCATATTAACATAGTAGAATTTACAGATAGAAGTAATGATTCCATTGATTTAATTTTAAGAATATTGCAAAGATACTTTAACATTATTTACTCTCTAGTATTCTCTCTATGTCCATCTATATACCCACACTTTTTAATCAAAATTAATGGGTATTTATACATAATCCAACCCCTCTCCTTAGGTTACATCATTAATATAATAGAGATGACTAGCCAATGACTATTTTGAAAAAAGAAGTCACGGTGAGCCATTACAATAAAATCTTTTTGAATCAGGCCTAACAAACCCTGTATACTCTCTATGCTATATACTTATGCTTGTGCTCCTATTCTCTCATGAACTAGTGATAGATTCATGCTTGATGAGTCTCTAAAGTTATCATGTTTTGATTCATAATTGTCTCTACTTCTTGCACCCTTGTCAAAATCTTGCACTTTTGTCTAAGTCCTACATATTTTGTTTCTCTTTATTTTCTATATAGTTATCTCTCGTAACCCACTCTTTTATGACAAGGTCCTCTGTATCCCTCTCTTCTATGCCTCTCTTCCATGCCTTTTGCTTTCATGCCAAGGTCCTTCATTCCATTCTTGTGCCCTTACTCTTCCATAATATGGATCCAAAACCCTTAGAATATATAAATACAAAATTTGGGGTCCAACATCACCACTATTAAACCAATAATCCATCCTGGACTATGTTTAAGATTCTTCAAATAACAAAAATGTAAGTCATGCTTGTTGTACTTAGCATTTGAGCTCTTCCCATTGATTGAGTTCATATGAAGATTGGAAGTAATGACTTCCACCTCACCACATAGTCACTTCATCTCCTTGGGCTACTCTAGAAAATCACCCTCTTGAGACATCAATATTTCAAGTTAGGAATTTTTAGCCTTGTGTCCATCCTCAAGTGACCTAAATTCTACCAAAACTTGCACTCAAAGTGTTGAAAAATAGAATTAAGTTCTTGTCAATGGACACTTATTTATTTGTCCAGTTCCTCTATGCCTTAAAACACCTTGGCATGTTGGGCTCTATCTTTGATACTGAGCATGTCCTTAGAAAATTATTGGAACTATTATTCCTCGAGCTAAATTCATGATTCTAAAATTTTATTTAGTTGTGCCAAGTTTACAAAAACCCATCAACGATGGGAATAGTGGCACCTAATTTGGTAAAAAAGCGTTTATAGACATATATGTCCTCTATAAATTACTCTATTACCCACAACTTCTCTTACTAGGGTTCACTTGGTTTTTACATTTCTTGAGTAGGAGGTCTACTAGTGTCTCTAGTTTATCGATAGGTTCATCAATAACAAGAATTCCATCATCAAGTATTGGCTCACTCTTTAAGATCATCTGATAAAGTCCTAGTGTCCTTAGTCAAGATGCCTCAACTACATTATATAGGCATTTGAGCCCCTTGAGTTCCTATTAAATCTTGTGCCTTATTACACTCTCCTCCTAGTACATCCTAATGACCTCTTGATATTTTTAATGAAGCTTGCCAACATCATTACTATGGAGCAGGATGTTTTACCTAGTGATTTCTAGGGATTTTTTTACTAAGGCCACACCTACTTGAGTTGTAAATAATTTAAGGGGATCCACCCAGATTACTTCCATAATATCTTCACCCTCTAATATTAAATTGGTACTGGCCTTAGGCAGCTCAAAATGGCCTTCATCAGTATATATACATATATATATATATATATATATATATATATATATATATATATATATATATATATTAATTATTATTAAATTGGTACTAGCCTTAGGCAGCTCAAAATGGCCTTCATCATTATATATATATATATATATATATATATATATATATATATATATATTATTAAATTGGTATTGGCCTTAGGCAGCTCAAAATGGCCTTCATCATTATATATATATATATATATATATATATATATATATATATATCCATAGAAAAGATAATTCACATCGAATTTGTTCAGTGGATTGATTTTTGGGGAAGTAATCCCACATATACAATTGCTCATCTAATATACCTTGTGGGAATAGGGTGAAATTTGGAAGGTCATCATTACCCTTATTTTGTTTTTATTTTTCTTCCACTTATTTCATAGGTTCCTTTCTCTTTGAGGGTCGTGCTTTAGATCTACAATTTTAGAACTCTTTTGTCATTTTTCGTATATGTCAATGCCAAGGTCCTTTGCACTGGGGTTTTCCCCTCTTCCTATCTCTTCCTCAAAGGGTTTTGGACTCTTAGTGTCTATTTTTGGATCCTTAGTAGCATGGTTTTCTTTATTAGGCTCAAAGGTGGGTTCCCTTTCAGGGTGTACTTCTAGATATGTTTCACCTAGTTTAGGGATCACCACTTTGGGTACTGAAAGCTTTGGCCCTTGGACAATTAGTTATTTTGAGGCAAAAATTTCATCCTTTATTTTTTATGTAACTTCTATGATTTTTTTTGTGATAAGGCCTACCTTTGTCATTTGGGTTTGACTCTAGGTTTTTCCTCCTACGCCCTGTTGGAACTAGTGGCTTCAGGTCTTGGCCTTCTCTCCTTTTTCCATGTCCTTCCCTATACATGTGTTTATGGTTGAGGTTGGATGGTTTATTTCTCTACCTCCTAGCTTCTTAACATTTTATTTAGATGCCTAAGCATTTAGTAATCCAAAAACATTCCTTGCATGATTATCTTAAAAGGATTATATCAGTTCTACCTGATTCATTCCACTCTATGTATGCTTCTTATCCCAAATAAACGTATAAATTATGAAGAGTATGAACATCAACATCAATATTTTTATCATCAATGTTTATCGAGCATGCATATGAAATGTGATTAACAAAATCCATGAAATATTTTTCAGTAAAGGCATAGCGTGACTTGATCTAGCCTGATAAGTTATCAATGCTCTGCATCCATATTCACATGAGTGAAAAATATTGCTTAACAATAAAATCAGCCTAGATTCCCATATGCATGGTAAAATATTTGGATATGCATCATTTGTTCCCAAAAACTTCCTTCTTCCCCTCAAACCAACCCTTCATCTTCATCTTGTAAGAGGATGTGATGGTGCTTGAACATGTAAATTATTTGAACCTCTCGATAGGGGACGTGTGCTCTGGTGGGTAGACCCACTTAAGTTATTTTTAAGAATACTCTAATAAACCAATATCATTAAAAATAAGTTAGATATGAATCGCACCTCAAGGAAACTTGTGGTTAGGAATTCAATGGGACTTCTTTGCATCTTTTTCAATCCTATTGATAAAATATTGGGAGTAATTATATTTAGTCCCTTTACAAATTTGAATTACAACATAGAGGTGGTCCATATAGACATCCTTCCATATACCCATTCCCTATAACTTTTTCATGTCTAAGCATGTATCTACCTCAATGGTGGCATCTAAAAGACTTGTAATATACATGGAATGTCCTTACTTTTTATACGTCAGCACCATTTCCCTTTTATAAATTGTTTCTTGATCATTAAGATCCACACTAACATCAAATCTTGAATAGAGTAACCTTATTACTTTGTTGATCATTAAGGGGTAATCCTCATTATACACCCTAAAAATTAAATATAGTCCTTAAAGATTCATGAAATCAAAAAATGAACTTCCTCTTGATCCTTCACAAAACATGGTAATCGAAAGAGTTAAAGCACACTCCCATCCTCCAAAAAATTATAAACTATGAGATCATAGGTGACCTTATTCCTTATATTTTGGCACTCAACCTGATAGTCTTGATAAAAAGTCACCCTCATTACTTGATTGGTGATGATTGTAGTCAAGTATTTGGTAAGTGAAAACCTTGGATTCCTAATTTTCCATGCATAGGACTGTCTCAGTGTACTATATTTCTTTCATCAAAACTAAATATGGAGGTGGTGCAATGGCATCCTTCTTCCCTATGTGTGGCATCTCTGGTGCTTGTCCAGTAGATGTCACTTATGCAATCTCTACCAAGTTCTTTCTTTGCACACTATATACACTAAAACCATCTTCCTTGATGAAAATAGGACTACCTTCCTTTTTGCCCTCATGATTCTCTACTTCATATATGACTGGTAATGGATCTCTTCTACTACATGACTTATGATTTGGATTCATCACCAACTAAGGTACCTGAAGGTTAACACATAATCGACCAATTATTTCAAATGAATACATTTTGTTCCCTTTTTATAAACATAAAATATATTGGCCTTCTTACTTTAACCTCTGTCAATGGTAGACTTAGCATCTGTAACCTAAAACTCACTCACACATACTCTCACAGTCATATTTTCATTCCTCTTTCTTCAAATAACCTTCACCTCAAATTATGCTTTGCTTTTACAACTAAAATTCTATAAATACACCTTTTTTTGATATGTTTTTAAACATTTGTTTTATCTCTATAATATTTTGAAGTTTCTAACAATAAAAATGAGAATAATATCCATTTAAGTCTTTTATAGATAGGTTTTTTCATTAACTACCCTTCCACACCATCATTCATTGATTTAATAATTAAAACTTTAAATGGTATGCCATGGCATATATTTGACATGATTTCCATTTATGCCACTATGTCATCAATAAATGAATGTCCCATCCTTCCTTTGAAATTTGTTACACCTAACCTGTAATGCATGCCAGTTGAAAAGGAAAATTAAAATTTATAATTTTATATGTGGGAGATTCCTTTTCCATTTTAACCATATTTATAATAGCATTACCTTTATCATAATTGTCTTACATTCTTGGGTCATGGACCAACTCTTGTGCACCTTTGTCATGCACCATCTCTTGCATGCCTCCTTCATGCACCACCTCTTACACACCTCATTGTCCTATAAGATTTTCTTTGATCATATGTGATTCAATCCAATGTTTTATTCACATGATCTATCTTAATTAGTTTATCCATATTCAAAATTACCACACACTAAAATATGTGTATGGTCCTCCATGACATAACATAATGAGATTCATGTGTCAAAGGTAATAGTGATAAAAGACAAAGTTCTAAATATAAGAGAGCACCAAATGTGTTAAATTCAACCTAAAAAATACATAAAACTAATGCCACACTTTTTTGAAAACAAAATTAAAATCCTAAGCTAAAATATTGGCATACACCTTATTTACTAAGTGCAAAAGTGTTACATAGAATGGTAGGGATGGATCTGAATACCTTTAAAATGGATTAGAAGGAGTTGGCCATCTAAAAATTTTAACTTGCATGCCCCTGTTGGACATATATCATGAATAAAAAATGGACCATTCAACTAGAACCATATTTTTATTGTATGGTACACAAAATTTGATTAATAAACCAATACATGTATACCAGGATAAAAAAAATTTGTTTTGATATGTTGGTCAAGCCAATATTTTTATTTTTGTTTATCAACCCCTTAACTCTATAGTGTGAGAATTTGTGCTTCATCCAACTAAAGTAAAGCATACAATCAAGTCTTGAGGTATTATTCTTCATCTAATATACCAATGCATTTCATACATAAGGAAGGTATAATAAATTCTACTGGTAAGAATGTTTTGGTTCTAAAGGCAAGGTTAGAGGGAGTACTTATGTTTATCCTTTTATATGTAGTTTGGTAAGCCCATAAGACTATTGAAACATGATCATCCCAATTATTTTGGGTGATATTTCAATTTTTAGTCAGTGTATTACTAAGGACCTTGTTGAAGGCTTCAATTATACCATTGGCTTGAGGGTGGTATGGTGTGGTCTTATATTATGCAATCATGAATTTAGCTAAGAGGATGTGCATTGTTGTATTGATAAATTGAGCTCCATGATTACTATTTAGACTTGATAGGCACCCATATCATGTGATGATATGTTCCTTTATAAATCTAGTAATGGTAGCATTAATACAATCATGTATGGGCACTGTTTTAGTCTAGTGTGTGATATAATCTATGGCATTAATGATATAACGTGCACCAATCCATCTTATAATAGCTTGAATGGGGCCAGCAAAATCAAGAGGCCATTTTTTAAATGGCTAATGATAAAGGACTAGATGAAGGGGCATGGAATATCTTTATTCTAGTTTATGTACATGCTGACAGATATCATATTGGTGCACATAGGATTTGACATCCTTGAATAATGTGGGCCACCATAGCCTAGCTAGTAAAACATTTCTTGTTATTATGTCACCATCATAATTTCCTCCTCTAACATCTTCATAGACTTATTTAAGGACTTAAACATGATCATGATACATAATTAACCTTCATAATACCTCATCACATCTCAGCTTATATAGGTCTCCTCTAATAATCTATAAGGGAACAATGTGAATAACCAGTTGCTTCTTCTCTTAGGTGCCAAGATGGTCTGGCATTAATCCTGTTGTAAGAAAACTATAAATTTAATCCAATTATTTGGGCATGTGCATAACTTAAAAGAGTTTAACATTAGGTAAATCATCTTCTATTGTTCATGCTAGTTCACCATATTGAATTCATGAGAGATGGTCTAGGTCAAAATTAATTTTACCTAGTTTTACGACTATAAAAAACTAGAATTCTTGATATATGACAATCCATCAGCAAATGTATCCATGAAACACTAGATTATTAACCAAATACTTGATTTTTTCATTATCTATATAAAATATAAATGGAGTGACCAATAAGAATTGGTGAAACTTTTGGAACACATAAACCATAGATAGGGGCTCACAGTCTATAGTAGAGTAGTTTCATTCAGCTAGTGTGAGCTTCCAACTAGTAAAGTAAATAAGATGATCGAGGTTTACTTCACCAATATTTACAAGTATGATACCCACTACCATGCCTAAAGTGTTGAAATCAACATGAAATAATTGCATCTAATATGGGAACTAGAGAATGGGTGCAATAACCACTTTTTCCTTTAGGGCCTCAAATGTTTTTTAGTGTTTAGCGGTCCATAGGAATAGGCCATTTTATTTGATTAATTCTTTCATTAGAGTTTATATGTTATCATAACCCTAAATAAAATTATGATAGTACCTAGTATGGCCTAAGAAGACACAGACCTCACGTTGAATGGTTGGAGCTGGGAGTTTGATAATCACGTAATCTTGGCTAGATCCACCAATAATCCATCCCAGTAAATGATGTGTCACAAAAAGATTCCAAAAAATATGGTAAATATACACTTTTTAAGATTTAATTAAATATGAATTTGATGACAAAAATTGAGTGTGAGGCACAAATTATCATAGTGGTCATGCACTAAACCATACATATCTAGTCATCAAGGTACACTTGAAGGAACTTGTGGATGAAATCATTGAAATATTCCACTACAATGTGCAAGAACATTGTTGGTGTATTATTTATGCCAAAAAGTATAAAATTATACATAAAATAACCTCATTTAGTTTTACAAGTTATTTTGGCCTTGTCTTCCTCAATAATTTAGACTTAGTGATAGCCAAAAAACCATCAGTGAAAGTGTAGATCTCACATCTAGCAACACCTTCCAAAATTTACTCTATGAATGACATTGGGAATGGGTTAGTGACACACACAACATTGAGACCTTTAATACGCATAAATGATAATTAAACTATCTTTCTTGATATATATCATCATAGGACTAACCCACTCAGATTCATCTATGGGAGTAATAATTCTAGCACATAACATACTATCAATTTTTTCCTTAACTCTAACACGTAGATTATGATTCATCTGATATGGTTGTTTCCTCATTGGTCGAGCATCTTCAACCAAATTTATATGCTTATTTCTAAATTATGGATGCACTCCCTTCATTTATGTGTAGTTACATGGGAAAATGTCTTGATATTCCTACAAGAGTTCATTTTTTTGGTTAACTCAACATCATACTAGTAATTACCCATAGTGGCTATTTTAGGTGCATCTTTCATCCTAATATTATGTTGAATTATTTGGAGTGGTGCAGAATATGTTTTATATTTTAACTACATAGTATCCTTGATGTCACACACCCCATAATTTATATGTAGGTATAAGTGGTTAAAATTTAGTTTGATGAATTAGAGTTGGTACCCACATCAACCTGATACATGACCTTTTACTTTCCCTTTCGTATATATTCTTGATATGCATATTCAGATTGAGAGTTAAATTCTAATAGATTCAATTTATGAGTCTCAGGTTCTTGAAATATACCCAAGTTGTCATCAAATATGCCATGCATATGATGTATGTAATCTTAAACTCATGAAGATATCCTCCTACCACTTGATGGATTGATTGCAAGGAGAAATTTAAATCCATCCATGGAGAAGAAAATGAAAATGTTATAAGCATACCATGTGTCATATGCCACCAAGTATCCCTTCCCATACAATTTTATTAATGGATATACCACACCCTAGCCTAGGCATGTAGAGTACCATAAAATGCATGAAACCATAAATATTATGGTAATAACATTTTTGTAGTGCTCCAGAGACTTTCAAAACTAACTAGATGGTATTCTATAGAAGCAACACCATCATAACTAAGGGTGGCATAAACACATATATCATGGTAAAGTGATCATGCAGAGTAGTGTATAATTGTTCCCATGTTTGAAATTGGTATCAATGAATAGACCACCATTGTGTAGTTGTTCCTTGAAACATAGTTGAGTGCACACAAACATGCACCTTAATTAACATAATAATTTTATAACTACTACAAATACTTTATGACCTCAATTTGACCATGGAACTAAGGTGCATGTTCTAACCTCAATGGTGGTAAACCAATGATGTGAACATTTTTATGGTGTTAAGTTAACTTGGGGGAGGAAATTAGGTGGTTATTAAGGACACCACAAAGACACTTTGTAATATCATATGTGCCTTGATCCCATTGGTTTCAAGTAATACTTGTAGTGTTTGAAATGGATTGTACATCTTCCCATTAAAATATTCTATCAGGAATAAGATCCACATGTTCATTCCCTTGAGAAGTGATGTTATAGATGGTGTTGAGATCCTCATCAACATCATTGGTTTCCACAAAGGGAAGACCTTAGTCATTATTTATAGGAATGACCATGCCTTGAGTGTCATTCTCAAAGTTGATATAACACTTCTTCAAATGTAAGTCAACATTATTAGCATAGTACCAAGGTTGGCCCAATAGAATAGGAAAGTCATTAAATTCATCAAGCTTGATCACTTAAAAGTCACCCTTAAACACAACACCCAAGATGTTAACTATGGCATCCTTAAGAGCACCTATAGGTAATATGCAAGTCTTATTGGCCATAAATAAAATACGTCGGTAAGGTTGTAAAGTGAGGCTCCCTATCTTTTTCTAGTCATCCTTTGTTAGAACATTAACCTATGTGTTAGTATCCACTAATATATCACAGATCATCCAACCATTAGTGGATGCATTTACAAAGACCTCTTTATCATATTATGCATTTGGTTAGACAAGAGTCTTGTGTCTATGTGCATGGTTTAAATGATGATATTTTGAAGAATTTATCATTTATTATCACAACCATTTATTTAGGAGGGGGATGATGTCTTCACTAAGGAATAACTTGCATAACTCATGAAATTCATCATGCATCGAGTCCATGGGTAATGTAACTTTTTTCATCTTGGTATGCATGATAGAATCTTTGTCTCGATAGGAGACTTATGCTCTAGTGGGTAGACCCACTTGAGTTCTTTTATGGAATACTCTAAGACACCAATCTCATCAAGAGCAAGTCAAAGATGAAGCATGCCCTAGGGAAACTTGTGGTTAGGAAGTCAATGGGCCTTCTTTACATCTTCTTTAATTCTCTTAGAAAATATATTGGGAGTAATTGTATTTAGTCCCCTTTTTCATTTGAATTAAAACATAGAGGTAGGTCATATCCACCTCCTTCCATCTATCCACACCCCCTAACTTTTTCATGTCTAAGCATGCATCTACCTCAATGGCAAGACTTGAAAGACTTATAATATACATGACATGGCCTTCCTTTTTATACTTCAGCACCATTGCCCTTTTATCAATCATGTCCTAATAATTAGGATCCACACTAACATCAGCACTTGAAAATAGTAACCTTATAAAATTTTTGATATGTTAATGGGTAATCCTCATTCTACTCCTTGTAAATTCAATATAGTCCTCATGGATGTGCAAAATAAGAATATGAATTTCCTCCTAAGCTTTCCCAAAGTATGGCAATTGGAAGAGTTGAAGCACACTCACATCTTCCATCAAATTATAAATTGTGATATCATAGGTGACCTTGTTCCTTGTATTTGGAACTTAACCCAATAGTCCCGATGTAAGTCACCCTCATTATCAGATTTTTGATGATTATAGGCAAGTATTTGACAAGTGGAAACCTTAGATTCCTAGTTGTCCATGCTTAAGATTGTCTCAAGGTTTTGCATTTATTCCATCAAAACTAGAGGTAGAGGTGGTGTCATGGCATTCTTCTTCCCTATGTGTGCCATCTCTAGTGCTTGACCAGTAGATATCATTTCTAAGAGCTCTGTCAGGTTCTTTCCTTGCATGTTGTGTAAAATAGAACCATCTTCCTAGATGAAATAGGATTTCCTTCCTATGTGCTCTTTTAATTCTCTACTTCATGGATGAATGGTAATAGATCTCTTCTCTTTCTTGAATTTTGATTTGGATGCATCACCAATTGGGGTTCTCAAAGCTTAACATGTAGTCGACCAATTATTCTAAACAAATAGGTTTTTTGCCTTATTTTCAAACTCAAGATACTTTGGATTTCCTATTTTAAACTCCATCAATGATGGATGTAGAGTTTGTAACCAAAAACTCACTCACACATACTCTCACGGTCACATTTTCACTCCTCTTTATTTGAATGGCCTTAACCTCAAATTTTGCCTCACTTTTTCCATTGAAATTCTATAAATACACCTTCTTTGCTACTTTTTTAAACACTTATTTGACCTCTATAATATTTTTAAGTTTTCAACAATAATAATGAGAATGAGATCCTCTAAGCCTTTTATAGATAGGATTTTTTTCATTAACTACCCCTCCACACCGTCATCCATAAATTCAATAATTAATAATTTAAATGGTATGCCATGGCATCCATTTGACATGCTTGACATTTATGCCACTATGTCATTAATAAATGAATGTCCCATCCTTCCTTTTAAATTTTTTACCTCTGAATTGTAATGCATGCCAACTATAATGAAAAATTCAAATTTCTAATTTTATTCATGGGAATTACCTTTTCCATTTTAACCATCTTTATATGGTACTTCCTTTGTCATCTTCATCCCACATTCTTGGGTCATGCACCACCTCTTGGGCACCTCTATCACGTGCCATCTATTGCATGCCTTCTTCATGCACCATCTCTTACATGTCTTCTTATACTATAATTTTTTCTTTGATTATGCATGATTCCATCCAATGTTCTATTTTTGTGCACTACTTTAATTAGATTATACATATTCAATCTTCCCCCACACTAAAATATGTGTGTGGTCCTCCATGGCATAACCTAGTCAAATTCATGTGTCAAAGGTAATAGTGATAAATGGTAAATTTCTTAATACAAGAGAGCACAAAATGTGTTAAAGTTAACCTAACAAAAGGCATACAACCAACGTCATGTTTATTTGAAAACAAAAATAAAGTCCTAAGCTAAACTATTGGCATATACCTTATTTATCGAGTGTAAAAGTGTTACATAGAATGGTAGGGCCAAATCCAACTACCATTGAAATGGCCTAGAAGGATTTGGCCATCTAACCTTTTTAACTTTTAAGTACTTGTTAGATGAATATCATGAATAATAAATAAACCATTCAACCATATCCATTGTTTACCTAGATGGTGAAAAAACTTCAAATAATAGACCAATACATGCAAATTAGGATGAAAAACTTTTGTTTTGATATGTTGATCATGTCAAGCTTTATATTTTTGCTTCTCAACCCCTTGACTCTAGTATGAGATAATATGTGATTCATCCAACTGAAGTAAAGCATCAAATTGAGCCTTGAGGTATTGTTATTCATATAATCTACCAATACATGCAATATATAAGGAAGGTACAAGGAATTCTACTAGTAAGAATGCTTTGGTGTCAAAGATAAGGTTAAAGGGAGTACTTTTGTTCAACCATTTATATGTAGCTCGGTAAGCCCATAAGATTATTGAAACATTATCATCCCAATCAATGTGACTAATATTTCAAATCTTAGTTAGTGTATGACCAAGGACCTTGTTTAAGAATTCATATATACCATTGGCTTGAGGGTGGTATTATGTGGTCTTATAGTGTGAAATCATAAATTTAGCTAAGAGGATGCACACTTTTGTATTGATAAAGTGAGTGTCATGATCACTATTTAGACTTAATGGGAATGTATATCATATGATGATATGTTCCCATAGAAATATAACATTGGTAGCATCAGCACAATCCCATGTGGATACTATTTTAGTCTAGCATGGGAGATAATCTATGGTAGTAATGATATAGCATGAGCCAATCCATCTTGCATCAAGTTGAATAGGGCCAACAAAATCAATAGCCAATTTTTTAAATGGTTCATAAGCAAGCACTAGATGAAGGGGCATGACATCCTATCAGTTTGGTTTACCTATGCACTAACATATATCACATTAGTACACATAGGCTTTGATATCCTTTAATAATGTGGGCCACCATAACCCAAATAGTAGAACCATTCTTGTTATTGTGTCACCAACATAATGTCCTCCTATAACACCCTCATGGACTTCCTAAAGGACTTCAACGTTCTCATGTTGCATTACATACCTTTTTAATACCTAATCATGTCTCAGCTTGTACAGGTCTCTTCCAATAATCTAGAAGGTGACAATGTGAATAATTAATTGCTTCTTCTCTTAGGTGCTAAGGTGGTCTGACACTAATCTTGTTGTAATAAAAGCATCAATTTACCCTAATTATTTGGGTACATGCATAAATTAAAAGATCTCAACATTAATTAAATCATCTTGTATTGCATGTGTCAATTCACCAAATTGAATGCATGAGAGGTGGTCTGTATTGAAATTAATTTTGCCTCATTTTATGACTACAAAGAACTAGAATTTTTTAAATCAAACAATCCATCATCAAATGAATACATGCAAAACTACCTTATTAACCAAATACTTGAGTATTTCATGATCTGTATAAAATATAAATAGAGCGTCCAACAAGTATTGGTGAAACTTATGGAGCAAAGAAACTATAAATAGGGTCTCATAATTTATAGTAGAGTAGTTTCATTCAGTTGGTGTGAGTTTCCAACTAGCAAATTAAATAGGATGATCAAGGTCTCCTTCACTAGGATTTGCAAGGATGGCACCCACTACCATGCCTAAAGTGTCAACGTAAACATGAAACAACTGCATCTAGTCTATAAACTAGAGAATG
Source organism: Torreya grandis (assembly GCA_037957365.1). Taxonomy (NCBI): domain Eukaryota; kingdom Viridiplantae; phylum Streptophyta; class Pinopsida; order Cupressales; family Taxaceae; genus Torreya; species Torreya grandis. Next base: position 635,580 of record JARHVA010004653.1, read on the forward strand.
GGTGTAGTCACCAATTTTTCCTTCAAGGCATCAAATGTTTTTTGGTGTTTAGCAATCCATAAGAATAGACCATCCTATTTGATTAATTCTTCCATAAGAGCTTACAGTACCTAGCATGACCTAAGAAGACATAGACCTCATGTTGAATGGTTGGAGTTTGGAGTTAGATAATGACTGTAATATTGGCTGGATTCACCAATAATCCATCCTAGTAAATGATGTGTCACAAAAAGATTCAAAATAGTGTGTAAAATATACAATTTTTAATATTTAAGGAAATCTTAAGTTGATGAGAACACTCGAGCATGAGGCATAAATTACCATAGTGATTGTATGCTAAACCATATATGGTTTAGTCATCCAGGTACACCTAAAAGAACTTGTAGATGAAATCCTTGAATGCTTCCACTACAATGTGCAAGAACACTATTATTGCATTCTTTAAGCCAAATGGTATAAAATTATACATAAAAGAACCTGATTTATTTATAAAATTTATTTTGGCCTTGTCTTCCTCAATAATTTACACTTGGTGATAGACAAAAAAGACATCAAAAAAAGTGTAGATCTCACATATAGAAACACCTTCCAAAATTTCCTCTATGAATGGCATTGGGAAAGGTTTAGTGACACACACAACATTGATTTTCTTTTAATCCACACAAATGCAAATATAACCATATTTCTTGATGTTGATCACCATAGGACTAACCCACTCAGATCCATCTATAGGAGTCATAACTCTAGTACACAATATACCATCAATTTCTTCCTTAACTCTAGCACTCAAATTAGGGTTCATCCAATATGGTCTTTTCCTCATTGGTCGAGCACCTTAAACCAACTTGATATGCATATTTCCCAATGATGGATGCAATCTCTTTATTTTTGTGTAATTATGTGGGAAAATGTCTTGATATTCTTATAAAATCTCAATTTTTTGTGTTAACTCAACATCAAACCAGTAATTACCCATAGCAGCTATTTTAGGTGTGTCTTCTATCCCAATAATATGTTGAACTATTTAGAATGGTTTAGAATATGCTAACATAGTATCCCTAACATCATGCACCCCATAATTTACATATAAGTATAAGTGGTCAAAATTTATTCTGACGGATCAGAACTAGTACCCTCATAAACCTATACATGACCTTTTTCTTTCCCTTCCATATCCATTTGTAATATGCATATTTATATTGAGAGTTAGATTATAATAGAGTCAAGGTAAGAGTCTTAGCTTCTTGAAATATGGCCAATTTATCCTCAGGTATGCCATGTATATGATGTATGTAGTCTTCAACAAGTCACGATCTCCTACTACCACCTAATAGATTTCTTGTAAGGATAAATGTAAATCCATTCATGGAGAATAAAATGAAAATGTTATAATTAGACCATGTGTGATATGCCACCATGTATCTATTCCCCTACAATTTTATTGATGGATGTACCACACCATAGCTTAGGCACATAGAGTACCTTGAAATGTATGAATCCATAAATATTATGCTAAAAACATTTCTTTGGTGCTCCAAAGGCTTTCACAATTAGTTAGATGGTTTTCTAGAGAAGTAACATCATCATAACTTAGGGTGGCACAAACATAGTTTTCATGGTAGAAGTGGTAGTGCATAGTAATGCCTACTTGTTACCATGTCTATAATTGGTAACGATGAATAAACCACCATTGGGTAGTTGTTCCTTAAAACACAAAGTTGAGAATGCACAAACATTTACCTTAATTAACATAATAATTTTCTAATTGTTGCAAATACTCCCTGACCTCAATTTATCCATAGAGTTGAGGTGCATGTTCTGACCTCAATTTATCCATAGAGTTGAAGTTCATGTTCCAACATCAAGGGTGGTAGACTAATGATGTGAACACTTTTATGTCACTAAGCTAACTTGGGGGAGGAACTTAGGCAGATATCAAAGACACCACAAAAATGCCTTATAATATCATATATGCCTTGATGCTATTGGTCACAACAATACTTATAGTGTTTAAAATAGACTGTGCATCTTCCCATTATGATATTCCATGAAGACTAGGATCCAAATATTCATTCTTTTAGGCATTGATGTTATAAATAGTGTTGGGATCCTCATCAACATCGACAGTTTCCATAAAGGGAGGTCCTTGGTCATTATTTAGAGGAATGATCACATGTTGAGTGTCATTCTCAAATTTGATATAATGCTTCTTGAAATGCAAGTCATCATTATTAGCATAGCACCAAGGTCAACCCAAGATAGCAAGAAAGTCATCATCTTCAACAAGCTTGATTACTTCAAAGTCACCCTTAAACATAACACCTAGATGTTAATTATGGCATATTTAAGAACACATATAGGTAGTGCATGAGTCTTATTGGACATAAATAAAACATGTGGGAAAAGTTTCAAAGTGGGGCTCCCCATATGTTTCTAGGAATCCTTTTTTAGAACATTAACATCCATACTAGTGTCCATCAGTATATCATGGATCATCTAACCATTAGTGGATGCATTTATAAGGAACTTTTTGTCACATTTTGTATTTGGTTAGACAAGAGTCTTATGTCTATGCACATGGTTCAAATACATATCCCTTGAATACTTTATTGTTTGTTATTGCAACTAGTTCTTTAGGAGGGGGATGATGTCTTCACTAAGGAATAGCTTGCACAACTTACAAAATTCATCATGCCCCAAGTTTGTGGGTATCGTAACTTTTTGCATCTCATTATGCATGGTATCATACTTATCTTTAAAGAACTCAATATGTCCTTATGGATCTCATACCATGGCCATTATGTCATGTAGCTCCTCTTTCTAGTATTTTGCATATAGATAGTGTTGTGCATGAAGTTCATCATGATAAACCTTTTCAGCAGGTTGATTTGAAATAATAGGTTGAGAATGAGCACCACTCTAAGTAGTGATATTGAACTTGGGTCCAACTAGAGTGGAAGGGTGTGGTTTCCACTAATCAGTTGGGGTTTTCACAACACATCATTCTAACACCCTTCTCATTCCATGTTTTGGTAATAGCAACATACAAGTCGAGGCATTTTTCTAGCTAATGCTCATTATACAAAGGCACAAATAAGGTAGACCATGCAATTACACTAGTAGTGGTCTAGAGATCCACACTTGTAACATGTCCTAGGTGGAAAAAAGCCACCTCTTCATCTATTACTATGCCTTTGACCTCTGAAATATTGAATCCCACTAGTTTCCTATGTGTTATCTATAAAAGCTTGGTGAGTACCTCATGTGTGTACTTCATGAATATCATTGATAACTCGATAGTGATTAGTATCATGGATGTATGCATCACATATATTATAATATACTAACACTTTAGCTTGTAAGGCATGTTAAAGAAAAAGGACAATTTTGTACATCATGGTAGTCCTTATATATTTCATAAGATTGTTTTAACATGGCACAAAAATTCCTTCATGGATAATTGTTTTTGTTATGACCCTCTACTTCATATTCAACACACCGTAGGCCACTGCAAGTTTCATGATCATTTTTTGATATAATATTCTCCATCTGAGAATCCATAGTATAAATTTGGGCCTCCATAAAGGATTTGATTCCTATGTCTATACTTCCCATAGCTTTGGTGCAGAGGGCAGATTCAAGTGCCTCATGTGTATCAATAAAGGTTTTGCGGGATAATACTCATAAAAAATGGATTAATAACCCTCCTAAAAACCATTGAGCACATTATGTTGGATTGATTTCAAATGATATCTTAGAAAGAAGGGTTTTAAAGTGATCATCATATGCTTATACCCTCTCATTGAGCTATTTCTTAATATCTTTTAAAGCAACATACTTTGTTTCTTAAAATCAAGAATGTCAAATTTTTGAAGAAAAGAAGTTTTCAACAACTCATGGTTTACAATAACTTGTTAAAGATCAAAAATTCTATACTATTTGTGCATGAAATCCAATAGGGTAGTGGTAAACTAAGTTTCCTTTCATTCAGTATAAATTATGCCAAATGCTCATAAAATGAGGTCACATTTGTGAACATGTTTAACTACATTTTAAACACCTTGATACTCAAGATGATAAAGTTTCATCTCATAGTAAATTGTAGGGACACTTGGTGATTATAGTGGTACATGTGGTCTTGTTCCTCCCAAACTGAATCTTGATCCTCCTACACCTTCAATAAAACCACCATTGTTACTACCTTTCTTGCTTCATGTAGTAATAAGAACACCTAAAACATTAAGTGTTAAGGGAGGTTGATTAATTAGAGTTGGCCCTATATTTTTCCCACTACTTGTATTTGATCCATTTTATATTCTAAGGTTAGCCATATATCTTAATTGCACTTGAAAGGTAAAGGATAATGTTAAATTTAATTGACCTTATTGTAAAATGCTACTTTGAAATGGTAATCCCTAAGTCTCTTCTACAAATTCAGCTTCAAACTACACACTATCAGTATTCCAATTTATTATAATAATTTCATCAAAATTAGATGCATGAGTGTGTGCTATGGCAGGGGAACTATTTGGATTGGGTTCTACTGCCACCAATGTTTGTCCTACATCTTCCACATATACCTATGTCATCAAAAGGTGTATATCCATTGTTAGGGAGTACTCATTATGCCTTTCCACCTTCTTCTAGATTCTCATGACACTTCAAATATCCTCATATTTTCCCTTGGGATCACTGCCTATCATGGTCTTATGCCTATCCTTATCATACTTACACTTCCATAGTTATTTTTTACTAACTTCCATGTTGAAGTACCAATCATATTCTAATGTATACCCCTTCATTCCCACACCATTTGTGTTGCTCACATGAGAGAATTTATCCATCCATGGGGAAGTTCTCAAGTCCAAAGTAAACCATAAATTTCTTAATTTCTAATGGAAACTATCTTAGATACCTTCCATGCGATTCCCTCTAGAAATTGAATTGTGTTTCCTCCAGATAAGAATATATAGACACAATGTATTCTAATATGTATCTATTTAGTGTTTATTTCCACCAGATGTCCACTACATGTGTCCAAGTAGTTTTTAACTTTACCAAGAATGTTTGATGTTCTATTAACTAGAGAGTTTTTTGTCTATAATTTATTGGGCAATCTTGCATGTATATTGAAGTCCAAGTATATAAATGGATCTGTAGTTATATAAATAATTTTTAATATAAAGAATCATATAGATGCTATTGTACTCATTATCATGTAAAAACATTTGGTCCAATATATTGAAGTGTAAATTTCTCTTCTACTATGTAAATCCAACGCTTGACATTTTCTAAAGAGAGTTACTCGAGAATCTTTGTACCATCGTGATAACAATTATAATGGGTCCCTATAATAAAACCAAAATTTGGGTTCTTTTATTCTTAATTTTACTTAACTAATATTAGTCGCATGCCTAAATGAAATGAGGAATCCAATGAGCTAGCATGTTGACATATCACGTTAGTAGTGACCATACTTGCTCACCTGAAGCACACAACCAAGAATGTTTCCCATCAATTCTTCCATGCAGTGGTGGATAAACTTGTCTACACATAGATGCTTAGGTTAGTTATATTTAGTCATCATTACTAAAACATCATATTAGAGTTAATTATTTTATTCATTCCATACATTTCACATCCTTATAATTAATGCCATAGAAATAGATTAAGACATTAGAATTCACGGATAGAAGTAGTGATTTCATTATAATAATATTACAAAGATAATTCAATAGTATTTCCTTATTAGTGTTCTCTCTCTATCCATCTACATACCCACATTTTTCTAAACAAAGCTAAGAGGTATTTATACATAATTCAATCCCTATCCTTATGTTACAACATTAATACAATAGAGATGACTAGCCAATGACTGTTTCAAAGAAAGAATTTGTGGCAAGCCATTATAATAAAATATTTTTAACTTGGGACTACAACCCCTATATACTCTCTCTATGCTATATATTTGTGCTTGTGCTCATATTCTCTCACAAACTAGTGTTAGATTTGTGCTTGACTAGTCTCCAAAGCTTCTGTGAGTTGCTTCATAACCGTCTTTGCTTCATGTGCCCTTTTCCAAGTCTTGCAATTTTGTTTAAATCCCACATATTTTGTTTGCCTTTGTTTTTAGTATCTTTGTCTCTCGTAACTCACCCTTTCATGCCAAGGTCCTTCGCACCCTTCTCTTCCATGCTTCTCTTCTACTCTTTTTTCTTCCATGCCAAGGTCCTTCACATCATTCTCATGCCCTTGTTCTTTCACACTATGGCTACAAAACTCTTAGAATATATAAATACAAAATTTGGGGTCCAACAGATCAATCATGACATTATGACTAGTTTTTAATTATATTATCATGAATTTTTATTTATTATTCAATTTTTTAATTGTCATGTTTAATTTATCATTTTATTATTAAATGTTTAATCAATGTTTGCCTTCAAAAAACTGACTTAAAATGTCACAATTAAATTATTTCATTTTCATGTATACCATTACTACTAACATTAATATTATAATTATACATACAATAATTATAATTTTATAATTAATAATAGTAAATAATTATTATTAAATATAAGAAATTATTTTGTAATACGATTAGACAAATTAAAATTAGATTTAAGTTATATTTTAAATCGACCTAATGTTAATCTTAATGTCATAATTAATGTCACACTTAAATTTAGAATTAGTGTCATATTTAAAGTCCCTCTTAATTGGAACTTAGTGTTACTTTAAAGTCATCTTGAAGTGCGACTTACTATCACACTTAAAGTGGCACCTAGTATTGTACTCAAAGTCAAACCTAATGAGAGAATTAATGTTACATTTAGTGATGATATTAAAGTTATATATAGTGAAAAACTTTGAATCTCATATAAATACATCTCTAATTTTACCCTAAATTCAGTAAAAGCGTCACCTTAAAGTTAGGGAAAATGTCAAACTCAAGTTAGTTAAAACAACACCCTAAAGTCAACAAAAAAGTCTCATTAAAGTCATTACAAATATCATCCAAACATCACTAGGGGATGTTAATATGTGACATTGGGGTGACTTGTTTATGTCTTCTTAAGGATGACTTTAGATTTATTCATATAAATTTTGATTTCAAGATGACCTTAAAACACCTACCTAACTTTTAAAATAATTTTAAAAATGAAAATTGGCATTCAAATTTTTATTGCTTAGTGATTTAAAGGTAACTTTAATGACTTTAATTGTGATTTAAGTCAGTGAAAAAGATATTGTACTAGATAGTGTTTATTGAATCTTGGTAAACCTGTACACATGTCAATAAATCTCTTTTTTCACTTAAGCTTTAGATATCTCAAATGTTCTATGCCATGAAGGAGAAGGTTTGTTTGGCAAGATGCAAGGGTTAAAATATCCAAATTAGAATGACATAGTAAATTAAGACAAGACAAACACAATGATCAATTTTTTTGAAACCCTTCATATCAATTGCCAAAAGTGTTGGGGATGTTTTTGACATCTACTTATGATGAGAACCAAACAATTAGGATTTGTTTTTGACACTTTTGGATGTGCAATTTTTAAACGTTCATATCCAAACGTTTGTGTTCAAATTGTGACTAATTAAAATATGCATTTAAAACAAATAATTTCATAATTTCTTTTGAAAATAATTAAATAAATCTTATTTAAAATACGTATATTATATCACATGATTATATTTATACATGTTTAACTAAAATTATTACATGTATTTATGTAATATTTAGTTGCAATCCATTTATTTTCACTACACATGCATATTTTTCCTACTTTCTATTTTTCGTATTCCCATTTTTTATAACTCTATGAGTAGATTATGATAAATATTAAGATACCAATATTTAAGATTATGTATTTTTTTAAAATTGATTATAAAATTTATTTCTGGATTATTTATAGAGCATATAATCTAATATTGGTTTTTGTTTTATGATTTTATATTTATGAGAATTTTGACAATCATTTCATTGTGTTTTATGTAAAGTAAGCACATAATCATCCCAAATTGTAAGTGGAAGAATGCTTCTAATTATGAATGAATAATTGTGACTATTGGGGTACTCATTCAATAATTTTTTCTCGAACCCAAATAATTTTAGGCAATGGGGGTGTTAACAATGGGGATGATTGGGGAAATGTGAGTGGGAGTAATGTTACTCAAGTTTGGGATCAGGGTCAAGATAATCTTATTGAGCATGATGGCCCTAATGATTAGAGCCAGTCATGATATTATGACTATTTTTTAATTATATTATCATGAATTTTTATTTATTATTTAGTGGTTTTATAATCATGTTTAATTTATCAATTTATTGTTACATGCTTAATCAATGTTTGCCTTCAAAAAACTTACTTAAAAATCCACAATTAAATTATTTTCCTTTTTATGTATACCATTACCATTGACATTAACATTATAATTATACATACAATAATTACAATTTTATAATATACGAACATAATTTTATAATTATTTTTTAATATAATTATATAAATTAAAGTTAGATTTAAGTCACATTTTAAGTCAACCTAATGTTAAACATAATGTCAGAATTAATGTCACACTTAAATTTAGAATTAGTCACATTTAAAGTCCTTGTTAATGCAGAGGAATTAATGTCACACTTAAATTGAGATTTAGTGTCACATTTAAAGTCCTTGTTAATGCGGACCTAGTGTTGATTGAAAGTCATCTTGAAGTGGGACCTAGTGTTGCACTCAAAGTCAAACCTAATGAGAGAATTAATGTCACATTTAATTATGATATTAAAGTTATGTTTAGTGACAAACTTTGAGTCTCATATAAAGATATATCTAAATTTGCCCTAAATTCAGCAAAAACATCACCCTAAAGTCAAACAAAATCTCACCATAAAATCAACGAAAAAATCTCCTTAAAGTCACCACAAATATCACCCAAACATCACTAGGTGATGTTAATATGTGACATTGGGGTGATTTTTTTTATGACTTCAGGGCATCTTAAGGATGAATTTGTATTTGTTTCATATAAATTTTGCTTTCAAGATGACCTTAAAACACCTACCTAGCTTTTAAAATGATTTTAGAGATGAAAATTGGCCTTCAATGATCTGTAAACTACACTGATAAACTCAAAGTAAAGTTTATATTAAGGATACTAAATTTCTCAAACTTAACAAATTCTTGAAATACTCAAAATAACTTGTAACTTATTTGGCAAATAAATGTTCTTGATTATCGAATTGGATTGGAATTGTCGAATGACTTTTAACTTCCATTCACCAATAAAACCGGTTTGATTTTTAAACATGTCATAAAATGTCAAATTTTAAAACTTGCATGTATTCGTGAATAATTTAAAATAAAAAAACTGAATTTAAATCATGCAAAAAGAGACAAATTACCATTTGACATTGATAACGGATTTTAAACATCTCTTGCTTAAGTCTCTAGGTCCACCCAATAATGAGCACTATTTCTATTAAATTTGTGCAACAAATGGCTTACAAATTCTTTGAAACACTGCACAACTTCCCTCAGGCCTAACCTCTATACAAGAACTCCACCTTTGCTGATAAACTCAAGCTTGATAATATGAAATTCTTCCTCAATCTTCAATCCCTTCCGAAGTTGCTTAAGTCCCTTCACTTAAACTATTGGTCTATCCAAAATAATAACTTTAACTTCTAACCTCTCTTTTCAATTACAAAACATAATTAAAAAGGTTTACTTACTGTGTACCAGGTCGGATAATGGATTAAAATCCATTTGCTAGCTTTCTCCAAGCTTGCATCTAGCTCTTGGCCTATTAAAAATAAAATACACAGTCCGTAGAAAATTACATTCAAATAAAATTTTGTGCCTTTTATACCACTTAGAAACCCATGGCACAAGCAGTCAAGGCTTATCACTTTTTCACGATAAGTGCAGGGTTCAAGTCTTCGGCCTCCTTTTTGGGTGCCTAGACTTATCTTGCTTTTAATCCCACATTGGCAATTTCAAAACGGCTTGATTAATTTTAACAGTTGAGCAGCTACCTTTTACATTGTGATGCCCCTTTTGGTGGGCTCAAGGTGCCAAACATAGCATGGGTTTTTTGGTTGGTTACCAACTTAGCCTTTGGTATTCGACATGTCTATTCTCATGTCGTTATGACTTAGTATATGACTTGGTAGATGTGGCACACATTTTGTGAACTCCTGACCCATTCTCAAGGTTCTTTGGCTCGGCATATGTGTTGGCATTTCTCATAGTCTCCAAAATGGAATGTAATCTCAAGCTTGACTCAATAAGTGGTTGGATGTGGCATGGCAAGTGTGGGGTTTCTCATGTGACTTAATGGGGTTTTCTTGGTAATAATAAATTGTAAAGAATTACCAAAGCAATATTACAAAGCTTTAAAACATACAATTAATTTGTCCCACATGAGTTCGATGGGTACAAAATATAGGTTTAAAAGCAAATTCAAATGCAATGGAATGTGAGATGGAGGCCAAGGCACCCCTCCTTAATCAAGTGTGTCGACCCTCGCTGAGGGCCCCCAATGAGCTAATAGCGGGGCCCACATATCTCCATACGACCGCTGTCAAAGATCAAAGGCTGAAACCAAACCAAAAAACCAAATTTTTTGCATGATCATACAAAAAGGTACTGCCATGTGTTAATAGGTGATTGGTCCACTTATCGCATTCAAATTGTGACACCTCCTTATTTTACTTGTCACAAAATAACTTCAATAGCCTATAACTTGGGCATTCAAAGTCCATTTTTTGATCCAAAAGAAGCACCAAAAAGCTCTCGATGAGCTCTTCCATGTGCAAGAGATTTCTTCATGACTTGGGACCTTTTTCCAAATTGAACTCCAGATCACACCTCCCTACAAAAGAGGCTTTTGGTCTCAAAAGTCTACTATCTCCTGAAAATTGATAACTGGTCTACTGCATCACATCAAACAGAACCTAATCATAACAAGAGATAAACATTGGCAAAATAAATGATTCATAACTCAACTGAAAATGCCTACAACATGGCATGAGTAAAGGAATCTGCAACTGCCAATAAACTGATTGCAACATATCAAAACTGTCTACCCATGTCACATCTTGTAAAGTGGTGAACTATGAATAAACTAAAATAATTCCCAATGTAACTACAAAACAAATTTGTTAATGCCAACAACATACAATAAATGTTGTAGACATGTTGTAATACAATGCCCTGGTATGGGACTTATAATGCTAAGCAAATGCAAACAACACCAAGTGTATATTACCTAACATCCAAACATGTCCATAGGGTTTTACAATGCATCTATACATCCATGTGCCAAAAATAGATACATTCTTAAAATAGCAGTCAAATATGAGACAGGTGTTGTAAGGGAATTAACTCAACCCACAACATGCATTCTGCTATTATCTCCAACTGATCAAAAGAGTTCAAGTCCTATAGACAACTCACTCAGCATATATAAGAGATTCAAAAGCATAGAGATATTCAACACAAGGTAAGAATTGATATACTTCAAATGATAAACCTGTCTCGAAGTGTTCTCAAAAACTCTACTAATGCATCATCAAAGCTTGTTCTTTCCCTTAACAATTTTTTTAACAATGCTTTGCAAAACAAATGCATTATAAATCCACTTAAACAAATTTTCTACCTAGTTAACTTGATTTCCTTAGTGGATTCTTTAACATCATTATAGATTGATTTAACTTCATTGACCTTATTAATAGGTTGATAAATCATCTTAGTTTTACCATGTCTAGAATGATAAGATGATTGAAGTTTACGACAATGATCAATCCGATGTCCACTTATATGGCAATGAGTGCATAAAACCTTCTTAAGTGAGGTCTCCCTTTTACCTCTTCTCGATTTGCCATGACAAGAATGGTTTTTAACACCTACAATCTACTTAATCAAAGCATGTCTCTTTTAACAAAATGCAACACTATGGTTATACATCCTACAAAAAGTGCAAGGAAATGATTGCATCATCTTCTTAATGTTAAATCCAAATTTCTTAAACATAAAAAGTGGATCAGAAGATTTAGTGCTAACTCTAGTGTATGAACTAGGAGGTGGAATCTCAATACCTCGTTTACCTATTCTCTTATACTGCACATACTCTACTAGTGGCCTCGAACCTTTGCTATCAGAAGCTTGTCTTCCTTTAGCCATGGAGGAAGTTTCTCCAATATCCACCTGTTCACTAGTGTAACCCAAACCTGCATGAGGAGATCTATGCTCTACCTGTATTGGGTTAGTAATTCCTTGGCCATCTCGACCAAGACCTCTTGCATTAAATCCCATTTTCTTCATCAATTTGGATCCTATACCCTTAGTGTGTTATTCAAAACTACCAAAAGCATCATTACTTGAATCTGAATCTGAATGGGAAGAAGAAGATGAATTACTTGGTGAATAACTTACAGTGCAATCAGTCATAGTCTCTGCATCTGAAGTAGAAGGTATGGCCTTCTTTGGTTCACCACACTGAAATTTGATCAAGAGCTCATCCTTAGATTCAAGCTCTGATTTCAAACTTGCAACTTGCTCTTCGAGAGTTAAAAGCTTACATCTCAGGGATGCATTCTCATCTTGAATTTGGGTATTGATGCTTTCAAGCTCTTCCATCTTGGAATTATGTGACAACTTGCCCATGATTTCCTAAAAACACACTGATGCCCCAATTGCACACTACAATCTAATCAAGTGATATTGAAATCCAATAAATTGAAAGCAACTGTCAAATCACATAATCAGAAGTTAACCCCACTTTCTAACTGCTCTGATACCAATTTGATCCGTAAACTACACTAATAAACTCAAAGTGAAGTTTATATTAAGGATACTAAATTTCTCAAACTTAACAAATTCTTGAAATATTAAAAAAAACTTGCAATTTTTTTGGAAAATAAGTGTTCTTGATTATCGAATTGGATTGTAACAGTCGAATGACTTTTAACTTCCATTCACCAATAAAATCGGTTTGATTTTTAAAAATGTCATAAAATGTGAAATTTTAAAACTTGCATGTATTCGTAAATAATTAAAAATCAGAAAACTAAATTTAAATCATGCAATAAAAGACAAATTACCATTCGATATTGATAACGGAGTTTGGCATCTCTTGCCTATGTCTCTGGGTTTGCCCAATAGTGAGGACCATTTCTATTAAATTTACACAACAAATGACTTACAAATTCTTTGAAACGTTCCACAACTTCCCTCAAGCCTGATCTCTGTACAAGAACTCCACCTTCACTGATAAACTCAAGTTCGGAAACACGAAATTCTTCCTCAGTCTTCAATCCCTTCTGAAGTTGCTTAAGTCCCTTCACTTAAACTATTGGTCTATCCAAAATAATAACTTTAACTTCTAACCTCTTTTTTCAATTGCAAAACATAATTAAAGAGGCTTACTCACTGTGTACCAGGTCAGATAATGGATTAAAATCCATTTGCTAGCTTTCTCCAAGCTTCCATCTAGCTCTTGACCTATTAAAAGTAAAATACACAGTCCATATAAACTTATATTCAAATAAAATTCCCTGCCTATCATTGTATGTAGAAACCCGTGACACAAGCGGTCAAGGTTTATCACTTTTGCATGATAGGTGCAGGGTTCAAGTCTTCGGCCTCCTTTTTGGGCGCTTAGAATTATCTTGCTTTTAATCCCACATTGGCAATTTCAAAATGGCTTGATGACTTTTAATAGTTGAGCGGCCACCTTTTACATTGCCGACACCCATTTTGGTGGGCTCAAGACACCAAACATAGCATGGTTTTGTTGGTTGGTTACCAACTTAGCCTTTGGTATTCGACATGTCTATTCTCATGTCGCTGTGACTTAGCATATGACTTGGTAGATGTGGCACGCATTTCGTGAACTCAGGGCCCATTCTTGAGGTTCTTTGGCGCAGTATATGTGTTGGCATTTCTCACGGTCTCCAAACTGGGATGTAATCTCGAGCTTGATGCAGCAAGTGGTTGGATGTGGCGTGGCAAGTGTGGGTTTTCCCATGTGACTTAATGGGGTTTTCTTGGTAATAATACATTGTAAAGAACTACCAAAGCAATATTACAAAGCTTTAAAACATACAATTGATTTGTCCACATGCATTCGGTGGGTACAAAATATAGGTTTAAAAGCAAATTCAAATGCAATGGAATGTGAGATAGAGGCCAAGGCACCCCTCCTTAATCAAGTGTGTCGATCCTCGCTGAGGGTCCCTAGCGAGCCAATAGTGGGGCCCACGGATCTCCATACAATCATTGTCAAAGAAAACCAAACCAAAACACCAAAAATTTTACATTACTGTATAGAAACGTACTTCCACATGTTAATGGGTGATTGGTCCACTTGTTGCATTCAAATTGTGACTCCTCCTTATTTTACCTATCGCAAAATAATTTTAGCAGTGTATAACTTGGGCATTCGGACTCCGTTTTGCGATCTGAAAGAAGTGTCAGAAAGCTCTCGATGAGCTCTTCCACGTGCAAGAGGTTTCATCATGACTTGGGACATTTTTATAAACTAAACTCCTGATCATTCAAAATTTTATTGTTTAGTGACTTAAAGGTGACTTTAATGACTTTAATTGTGATTTAAATCAATAAAAAAGATATTGTACTAGATAGTGTTTATTGAATGTTGGTAACCCTCTATACATGCCAATAAAGCTCTTTTTTGCACTTAAGTTTTAGATATCTCAATCGTTCTAGGCCATGAAGGAGAAGGTTTGTTTGGCAAGATGCAAGGGTCACATTGTGCAAATTAGAGTGAGGGCATAGTAAATTAAGATAAGATAAACACAATGATCAATTTCTCTGAGACCCTTCATATCAATTTCCAAAAGTGTTGGGATGTTTCTAACATCTAACTATGATGAGAGCCAAACATTTAGGCGATGTCTTTGACGCTTTTGGACATGCAATTTTTAAATGTTCTTATTCAAGCATTTGCCTTCAAATTGCGACTAATTAAAATATGCATCTAAATCAAATACTTTCATACTTTCTTTCAAAAATAATTAATTAAATCTTATTTAAAATACATGTTTAATTAATTTCTTTCATAATATATGCATTTGCCTAGGTCCTCCACGTTATTCTCGTACCTTTGCTCTTCCACGCTATGGCTCCAAAACTCTTAGAGTATATAAATATAAAATTTGGGGTCCAACAGGGTAATCAAGATATTATAACTATTTTTAAATTATATTATCATGATTTTTTATTTATTATTCAATTTTTAATTATCATGTTTAATTTATCATTTTATTATCACATGTTTAATCAATGTTTGCCTTCAAAAAACTTACTTAAAAAGTCACAATTAAATTATTTACATTTTTATGTATACCATTACGACTGACATTAACATTATAATTATATATGCAATAAGTATAATTTTATAATATAAGAACATAATTTTATAAATAATATTAGTAAATTATTATTATTAAATATAAGAAATTATTTTTTAATATAATTATACAAATTAAAGTTAGATTTAAGTCGTATTTTAAGTCGACCTAGTGTTAAACTTAATGTCAGAATTAATGTCACACTTAAACTTAGAATATGTGTCACATTTAAAGTCTCTATTAATTGGGACCTAGTGTTACTTTAAAGTCATCTTGAAGTGGGACCTAGTATCACACTTTAAATGGGACCTAATGTTGCACTCAAAGTCAAACCTAATGAGAGAATTAATGTCACATTTAGTGATGATATTAAAGTTATATTTAGTGACAAACTTTGAGACTCATATAAATATATATCTAAATTCACCGTAAATTCAGCAAAAATGTCACCTCAAAGTCACACAAAATGTCACCCTAAAGTTAATTAAAATGACACTCTAAAGTCAACCAAAAAAAAAGTCTCCTTAAAGTCACCACAAATATCATTTAAACATCACTAGGTAATGTTAATATGTGACATTGGGGTGACTTTTTTATGACTTCAAGGCATCTTAAAAATCACTGTATTTATTTCATATAAAATTTCCATTCAAGACAACCTTAAGACACCTGCCTAACTTTTAAAATGATTTTAGAGATGAAAATTGGCCATCAAAATTTCATTATTTAGTGACTTAAAAGGTGACTTTAGTGAAAGGCGACTTTAATGACTTTAATTGTGATTTAAATCAATAAAAAGATGTTGTGTTAGATAGTGTTTATTGAATCTTGGTAACCCTCTACACATGCCAATAAAGCTCTTTTTTGCATTTAATCTTTAGATATCTCAACTGTTCTAGGCTATGAAGGAGGTGGTTTGTTTGGCAAGATGCAAGGGTCGCATTATGCAAATTAGAGAGAGGACATAGTAAACTAAGATAAGACAAACACAATGATCAATTTTTGAAAGACCATATCAATTGCCAAAAGTGTTGGGATGTTTTTGGCATCTAACTATGATGAGAACCAAACACTAAGCCAATGTCTTTGACACTTTTGGACGTGCAATTTTTGAACGTTCATATCCAAGCGTTTGCCTTTAAATTGTGACTAATTAGAATATGCATCTAAACTAAATACTTTCATAATTTATTACGAAAATAATTATTAAATCTTATTTAAAATACATGTTTAACTAAAATTATTACATATATTTATGTAACATCTAGTTGTAATCCATTTATTTACACTACACATACATATTTTCCCTATTTTTCGTATTCTCATTTTTTATAATTTTATAAGTAAAATATATTAAGTATTAAGATACTAATTATTGAGATAAAATGATTTAAAAAGTATGGAAAGAGTTTTCAATCACTATGTTATCAAAGAATATTTAATTCACAAAAATGGTCCCTGACTCAATTATTCTTAAAGAGTGGTTTGTGATGTCTTTATCTCTTTAGTTTTGCACATTAACAATATAAGGTCCTAGGTTCAATCTAGGTATTTACCAAGATGAGGTTCTAGGTTTGATCCCCATTGGCTTGTTTGCTTATGATAGGAGTAATTTGACTAGAGTACTTGTGCATTGTAGGAGTACTCTAACCGACATCGTTGAGACCAATGTTTGTAAGTGTTCCTCAGTTATACGAAAGTGGTATGAAACCTAAGCACCAACTTTACAAAAGCAGTATAAACCCTGAGTTCCTGATGGTCCGCACTCACACCAATTCCTACTTTACCGAGGCGGTGGGACACCGTTTTAAGATTATAAAAATATAATTATCCCTCCTACATTAAAAAAAACAATATATTATATATGTTTCAATAGATCGTAATTTCTTTCTTTAATCAAATTAAATATTCATATTGGACACTTCGATCTTATATATAACTATATGAAAACGTCAATTTTTTTAAAATTTTTATGAAAAACATTTTTTTTTTTCTATATTTTGAAGATCCATTTGACAATCCCTTACGTACTAGGTTCCTATAACATATCCGAGTCCCATTGACCATTGCTAGCCACCAGTGGATATTAATATATAAATTAAATTAGATTCGATTGTAAAATCTAAATTTGCACGGCTGTCGGGCTGTACCTATTCTCGAGCTCCACGTATGTCCGGTCGTACTCAAACTCAATATACGAAACGCGATTTTCCCGGAAGGCGCGTGGGCGATGAAACAGTAAAAAGTTCACACCATTAAATGTGATTGTTCATCATTCATTAATTGCATTCGTGCTTTTAAAAAAATGGGTACCCTGCACGTATCTCTCGTTGCCCGAGGGCTTTGAAGTTTGCATACACACCTGCTTATTTGTTTTTTTTTTTGTTTTTAATTTTCTAAGTGCCTTTCCGTATTCTATTTAAATTGCGTAACATCACCAAATCTATGCGATCATATTGCTGAATGATAAAAAATGTACATCGTCCGCTACCATTTGAAGAAAACGAGCGCTAAAATCGGGGAGTATAAATTTACTATAATGTAAAATATGAGATTGGTCAAAATATATTTGAAAGCACGGCAACGTGATGGTTAAAAAGCATTGATCGACAACCAGACCGCCGGATCCTGTGGATTTGGTAAGATAATTTTCCCGTGTGAAGGATAAAAAAGATACCAAATCAGTGCGCTATGCAAAGCTTCGCTGATATCACTGGGCGATTTACCCTGTTTTGGGTACTTGGGAGGCTTAAAGAGAAAATGTAGATTGGGCAATTTATCATAATTTGGCACATTTTAATTTATTATTATTTTTAAAAATTTTTTTTTGGGCATTATATGGAATCATTGAATTATATAGAATGTGGGTATTTTTATTCATATTTCAAAAATAAATACATAGCAAATTTATAATGTTAAGTACGTATATATTTAAATCAGTGTTTGGTATAGAGAAAAAATGATAGAATTTCTGTTGATCTTTCGCGGTTTGAAGAGTTGTAATAAAATGTGTGGACTCTATAAAATGATGTAGTTGTCACAATGTTGATAACACAAAATTGAGACTATCCTTACGTGTTAAAATGAATGTTGTAGAAAAGGGTATATATATTTATTAAAATATAATTGAAAGTATATTTGTGTAGAATGTTAAAGCTATGAGTATTTAGTTGCAAATCCCGAATTTAGTACAAGCTTTGTTTCATATATATTTTAAAGTAACTTTGTATGTATAGATCTCAAACCATGAATCACGTACTCGATGGTGCATTTATCTTGATATTTTGATTGTCTTACTGATTATGTTTCCTTACATGATACCCTAATCATATCATGACCAACTTCACATGGTATATTACATAGATTGTTGGCCCTCCTTGTCACCCTATAGTCTTTTAAATCTAGAGTCAATTTCGACATTTTTGGTCAATATCAACTATTAATAATAACCAAAAATAGTGGAACTGACACAGGGCCCATTTTAATTTTTTTAAGGCATATTTCACTTTATGACCATTGTTTGGGCATGTTTCAACTTCTTTTATCAACTTTTGGATTCCATTAAGCCATTATTTCAAGTTTAGAGACAAATATACAAAGGTATTGTAAAGTATTTTGGGACAAGTATATTGCATATCAAAGGCTAAACAAGATTACATATTGTGCCTACAAAATTAATAGAGTTAAATTTTAAGCATACAAGAATCAATTTATATATACATACTTGTGAAAGATAGAAGAAAGAACATCTAGGCTTGCAAATACAATCACCCACATACGCATTAATAGGAGAACTACATTCAATTTTAAGTCCTCTTTGGAGTATTGACAATGTAATGCAATGTTTGGTCTATTAACTAAGGTCAGTCCAACTCAACTCTTTTACCTAACAGTCACCTCCCCCCCCGCCCCCGCCCCCCCCTGCCCTAATTTGATATTGAATTGCTTGTACAAAACTAGGATTTAAAGATAGAGCGACACCCATATGATTCTAGAAGTGAATATAGATAGAAATAAACATCAAAATTACAGTCACATTGCCTTAGAAGAAAATAGTCATTCACTACACATAGGGTTAGTTTTGACCACTACAATCAGTATCAAATGTTTACACTGACTTAACTCATTGAAACCAACCAAAAGAAATTTGGCAGAGATAGATCATGTATAGAGCAGTGATATAGTCTTGTGAAATAACGTTCAAATAATCAAACTTCAGATCTGCCTAAAAAATAAGCTAAGAACCCTAATATCTCTTGTTATGTATTAATTACTATATTTAGCAAGATATTTTTTTATATTGTACAAATTAGAATTAAGGCATTATTATAATCATTTATATCCTATTAGGGTTTATAATCCAAATGAGGTTAAAATAATAGTCACCTAATTTATAGACAAGTCTTATAATTGTTAAAATTATTAACATGATTTCGTGTATATGAATCATTGGTAAAAATTAGTTTTTTATTGGTGTTTTCTCTTATATTTTCATCTCTTCTTTTCTTTCTATATGGCAATGTGCTTCTCTCTTTCTTATATTTTCTCTTACCTATGTTTTTTTCTATCCTTTGCGATCCTTGTATTTTTTGTTCTTCTTATGTTCATGGTCTTTGACCATTGTCAAAATGTTATGATAAGGATCTGATCCTTATTCAAACATTTTGATAATGGTCAATTTATTTTTGCATGTCCTTTAACCCTTGTTTAAAATTAACAGTTGTTTGAGGCCATCATTTTTTAGTTTTCATGCCAATAGGGGCAAGTGCACGAAGTTGGGGGACAATTATGTGGACATTTACTGTAATGCATACACGTAATGTCCATAACATGTGTGTGTTATTTGAAACTAGGCTCAGGATCACCAAACCTAAACATGTATACGTTATGTTTGGTGAACATATCGCATATGCATTATAATGTGTATGCATTATCTTTGGTTAACATAACATGTATGTGTTATAGCACGTATGCATGATAGCACATATGTGTTATAACATGTATGTGTTATCTTTACATTGAACAAAAAATAAAAAAGATTTATTAGAAGGGGTAGTTGTTTTGCTAAAATAAATGTTAAGTATAAGTTTACATTTATATTGTTACATTTATAACGGTAAAAAAAAATATTGTTACAGTTATAAATATAACAATAAAATATAATAAATTAGGGTCACTTTCTATCTAATAGAGTTGGTCTTATAACTACAAGCCTTATGATGTGGAAGATAGTTTTTTAAAATCCAATCTGGTCAGTACTTATTTTTAGGGTCTCAATATTGAAGCTAGAAATTTTAGGGCATAACTTTTGCAATTGATGTCTATTTTTGGTAAATGTATGGTATTTTTTTAAGTTTTTATGCCTTTCAAATTTCTTGATGGTATTTCTAAAAGTCTTATGTTTGTCAAAATTAAAGTTTACAAAACCACTCACTTTGAATTCAAGCCAAATTAGTGTGATTTGGACAACATAGGTCACATTGATGACTTGTTCACATCAAACAACCATTTTATATTAATTTCACTTGCTCATTGTCCCTCCCTCATCCTAATAACTATCTCCTCATCCCTTAACATCCCTAATCACTCCCTCCTTATCCCTCATCATCCCTAATCACTACCTCATTGACCCTCACCATCCCTCGTCATCTCTAATCACTTCTTCATCATCCCTAATCACTCCCTCATTAACCGTCACCATCCCTCACCATCCCTAATCATTGCTTCATCATCCCTCATTATCCCTAATCACTCCCTCCTCATCCCTCCTCATCCCTAATCACTCCATCATTGACCTTCACCATCCCTCATCATCTCTAATCACTTCCTCATTGTCCATTATCACTCCCTCATATATCCTCACCATCCCTCATCCCTAATCACTACTTCATCATCCCTTATCATCCCTGATCACTCCCTCCTCATCCTTCCTCATCCCAAATCACTTACTCACTGACCCTCACCATCCCTAATGATTCCCTCATCCTCCATAATCACTCTCTCATTAACCCTTGCCATCCCTCATCATCCACAATGACTCCCTCATCATCCCTCATCATCTCTACTCACTCCCTCCTTGTCCCTCATCATCACTAATCACTCCATTTAATACCTTGATAGTAGGTGCAATAACTTCCCATTTTTACTTTATTGGATTATGTTCTAATTCTAAAATTTACTCACGCAAATAAGGCCCAAAGAAACTTTTATTTCACTCATCCTTTTTCACTCAAATAAAAAACATAGAGATATCATCTGGTTGTCTTGTGGAATTTGAAGATCTATATGGTGATTCATGCTTAGACCGTGGAGAAAGTGTATATCTAGATCCCTAGAATAGAATAAATAGACAGTAAATTGAGCAAAAAGTGGGATGAAATTGTATTACTTACATATATAGATTAGGATTTTAGCATCTAATAATCCTAATCTCAGAGTTGAGAATCCAAATTTATATCTATATAGATAGGAGTGACTAGAGACTAGTTAAAAATTCCAATCCCAACCCCATAGTTGACTTCTCATTTTCTCTATATGTCATTGAGAGTATGCCCATAGCAAATCAGATTGCCAGATAGATAGATAGATAGATAGGTGGTCACCAATTTAGTATAGTGTGTTCTAATCTGATAGTTGATAGAGTGTGTTTCCAAATCTAAGTTGATCTATAGCCAACCCCTATACCCAACTTGACATACAAAGGGAATGAAGGGTATATGCCTTAATCCAATGTATCAGAGAGGGTCCACTCGGATTTTGGGCATTGCTTGATGGCCCTAAAAAGGCTAAACTAGAGCCCTGATGTACTTTAAGTATTCCTTGATCCCTAATATAGTATATCAAAGGATAACATACGAATGGGATCCCCACCATCGATATATGAGGGGAACCATTTCGAAGGCCCTAACATGATCTCAATCTTTGCCTACCCATTAAGGAAATGGATAATTTTTTAACTACTACATATATGCCAAAGAGTAGGGCAAGGGAAGCTTTCCTTTTTGATATCTAGCTTTACTTCACCTAATAGCATATTAAGGGAAGATTGCATTCTTGATGGATAGCAAGGGAGTAATGCATAATTATCAAGGGAATTTTTCCTTCCTAGTATCTAGCTTTTATTTTCTTCTAGACTAAGGCATGGCTATCAAGGAAAGCTTTCTTTCTGATAGATAATTTTGTTCTTACCCTACCTACTTAGCTATGCCCTACCCGATAAGGCAAGGGAAGCTTCCTTCCTAATATATAGCTTTATTGTTGTCATACCTACTTTCCCTTTCTAGAATAGACTATTAGCTATCAAAAGAAGTTTGTTTTATGATCTATAGCTTGGATATGTTATTTCCCTACCTACTTAGTTATTCCCTACCTACTTAACTTCTATTGTTGGCAAAGGAAGCTTCCAAATAGATATAATGATAAATGAAGTTTTGAACCATGTTACATATGTGATAGATCTATACTATTGAGTATGCTCTACCTACTTTACCTACTTGAGTATGCCTTACTTAATTTACCTATTTGAGTAAATTGTACTTGATTGAAAAAATAAGTCATATCTTAATCTTAAGTATGCCCTACCTAAATTCCTGAGCCATATCTTGATATTGACTATGCCCTACCTACCTTCTTGTACTTGAGTATGACCTACCTACCTATTCTTATTTCCATACCTACTTGATTATTTCCTACCCAATACAATGCCTAAGCCATATCTTGATCTTGAATACTCGTATATAATCTTGACCATATATATATTACCTGACCATATATTTAATACTAGATACTTAATTGAATACCTAAGGCATATCTTGAAAGGAGATGGGGTATTCTATCTTATTTAGAATAAGGAGTGACTAGGGATGATTGGGCATAAGTATAAATCTAGTGCACCCACCATAAAGGTATTGGAGGGAATAATTACTAATAAGGAGGGATGAAGAAAGAGTGATTAAGGATGATGGGGGATGATGAGGTTAAATGAGAGAGTGATTAGGGATGATAAGGGATGATGAAGGATGGTGAGGGAGTGACTATGGATGATGAGGGTTGATGAGAGAGTGATTAGGGACAATGAGGGTTGATAAGGGAGTGATTAAATATGATGAGTGACAATGAAAAATTATTGGACTATATCTATATATAGGGAGTAATATCTATTATTTGGGTGACCTTATTTAAACAATGTGTGCAAGATTGATTCATTTTATTCCTTCTTATTGAATGAGAACTGAAACACATGCTTCAGATGAGGGGGTGTTGATCGAGTCATATCTTGAAAGGAGAGGGAGAATTATTAATTTTTCTTACTCAACATAGATTAATTAGGTAGGGAAAGATTCCATTAACTTATATTGGGTAAGGTGAGTTTAATATTAGGGTAGGTCCTTTGGAATGGTGACCTCGATATATCTATGGCACCCCCCTCATTCTTACACTATCCTTTGATATATTTTATTGGGTATTAAGGCATACTCAGAGTATAATAGGGCCCCATTTTAGCCTTTAGGGCCCACCAAGGCATGCACAAGATCTAAGTATCCCTGATATAATGAATTAAGGCATATGTCATTCATTCACTTCATATATCAAGTTGGGTATAGATTGGGTTGGGTATACATCGAGTTGGGTTGGGACACACATTTTACCAACTACTAAATTATAACACACTCTATCAGATTGGTGACCATATATCTATCTATTTGGCAATCCAGTCTACTATGGACATACTCTCAAAGACAGAGAAAAAGAGAAGTTGAATATGGGGTTGGGATTGAAATTATCAATTAGTATCTATTCATCCCTATATATATCGATATAAATTTAGATTCTCAACTCTAGGATTGGGATTATTAGATGCCCAAATCCCAATCTATATATGTAATTAATACAATTTCATCCAACCCTTTGACCTACCTACTTCATCTATTCTAAGTAGTAAGTCAAGGGAATCTTTCCTTCTTGACACCTAGCTTTGCTTCACCTGATATAACATATCAATATAAGATTGCCTTCTCACTAGATATCAAGGGAGTGAGGCATAACTATCAAGGGAAGTTTGCTTCCTATTATCTATTTTTTATTTACTTCTATATTAAGGCATAACTATCAAGGGAAGATTAATTTATGATAGATAGTTTTGTTCTTACCCTACCTATTTAGCTATGCCCTACCGGATAAAGTAAGGGAAGATTTATTCTTAATATATAGATTCATTCTTATATTAACTACTTTCCATATCATATAATAGATTGGTGTCATATTTATACAGATTTTATGTTGTTGATGTGATACAAAATGAAATACAAGTGTGGGTAACATGATGGTTAATTCCTACCCTATTAATATAATATTTGGTTTCAACTACTTGACATCATTGAATAAATTTCACTATGTATGGGTTTCAGTAGTGTGGTGGGCCCATTATTTGTATTTACCTTGATCATAAGTGGATATGGTGTTTTTGTGTCACTTTTAGACTATAGGTGACCTAATCATAAGTAAAATTAACATGAAGGGGTGTCTTATATGACCAAATCCCAATCTATATATGTAAGTAATATAATATAATCCCACCCTTTTCTTGCTTGCTTGCTTATTTATTCTAGCTTGGGGCTCTAGATACACACTCTCTCGACAATTTGGGCATGGATAACCATATATATCTTTGATTCCTACCATAACATCATAATATATCTTTGAGTTCCTTATTTGAGTGAAATGGGATGAATGAAAGAAGAGTTTCCTTGGGCCTTATTTGAGTGAGTAAAATTTGAAATTGGAACATAATCCAATTGGGAACAAGTGGGAAGTCACTACACCTACCATCAAGGTATCAAAATGAGTGATTATGGATGAGGATGGAGTGAGTAAAGATGATGAGGGATGATGAGGGAGTCATTCAAGGTGATTATGGATGGTGAGGGTTAATGAGGGAGTGATTAAGGATGATGAGGGATGGTGAAGGTCAATGAGGAGGAGTAAGGAGTAATTAGGCATTATGATAGATGAGGGGGGAATGATTAAAGATGATGAGGGATGATGAATGAATAATTAGGGATGATAAGGGATGGTGAGGTTTAATGAGGGAGTGATCAAGGATGATGAGGGAGTGATTAGGGATGATGAGAGATGGTGAGGGTCAATGAAGGAGTGATTATGGATGATGAGGGATGATGAGTGATTAATAATTATTAGGGATGAGGAAGGAATGATTAGGGAAGATGAGGGATGATGGAGTGATTATGGATGATAAGGGACATAGAGGGTTAATGAGGGAGTGATTAAATATGATGAGGGATGATGAGGGTCAATGGCAGAGTAGTTAGGGACAATGAGGAATGAGGAGAGAGTCATTTGGGGTGATGAGGGATGGGCAAAGATTATATATGAGGGGGGATGATGAGTAAGTAATATTAACACAAAGTGGTTGTTTTATGTGTTCAAGTCATCAATGTGACCTATGCTACCCTAATCACACCACTTTGGCTTGAATTCAAAGTGAGTGGTTTGTAAACTTTAATTTTGACAAGCGTATGACTCCTAAAAATGCCAATAAATAATTTGAAAGGAAAAAAATTTAAAAAATGATTATATATTTATCTTATTGTCTATTATGGATGGTGAGGGTTAATGAGGATGAGGAGAGAGTGATTAGGGATTATGAGGGACAAGGGGGAGTGATTAAGGATGATATTGGATGATGAAAGAGTGATTAGGGATGATGAGGGATGATGAGGGTTAAATAAAGAGTGATTATGTATGATGAATGAGTGATTAGGGATGATGAGGGATGGTGAGGATCAATAAAGGAGTGATTAGGGATGATGAGGAATGAGGAGGGAGTGATTAGGGATTATCAGGGATGAAGAGGGAGTGATTAGGGATGATGATGTATAATTAGGGTCAATGTGGGAGTGGTTAGGGATGATGGAGTGATTAGAGATGATGAGTGATAATGAGGGTAAATTAGGGAGTGATTAGGGACAATGAGGAATGAGGAAAGAGTGATTAGGGGTGATGAGGGACAAGGAAAATGTGATTAAGAATGAGGAATGGATAATGAACTAGTGAAATTAACCCAAAATGGTCATTTGATGTGTGCAAGACATTAATATGACCTATGATGCATAAATCACACCAATTTAGGATGAATTCAAAATGAGTGTTTTGTAAACTTTAATTTTGATAAACCTAGGACTCCTAGAAATAGTAGTGAGTAATATGGAAGACACAATATATGTTTACCTTATTATCTATGAGGGATGATGAGGGTAAATGAGGATGAGGATGGAGTGATTATGGAATATTAGGGAAAAAGGGGGAGTGATTAGGGTTGATAAGGGAGGATAGAATGATTAGGGATGATGAGGCATGGTGAGGGTTAATGAGGGAGTGATTAGGAATCATGAGAGAGTGATTGGGGATGATGATGGATGTTGAGGGTCAATTAATGAGTGTTTTGGGATGATGATGGATGAGGAGGGAGTGATTAGTGATTATTAAAGATGAGGAAGGAGTGATTATGGATGATGAGGGATGATGAGGGATGGTGAAGGTCAATGAGAGAATAATTATGGATGATGAGGGAGTGATTAAAGATGATGAGGGATAGTGACAGTTGATGAAGGAATGATTATGGATGATGAGGGACAAGGAGGGAGTGATTAAAAATGATAATGGACAAAGAGAAAGTGATTAAGGATGAGGAAGGGATGATGATAAAGTGAAATTAAACAAAGTGGTTGTTTGACATGTGCAAGTCATCAATGTGACCTATGTTGTCCAAACCACATCACTTTGTATTGAATTCAAAGTGATTGGTTTTTAAACTTCAACTTTGAAAAACCTAAGACTCTTATAAATGCCCAAAAATAATTTGAAAGGCACCAAAACCTATAAAAATACTATATTTACTAAAAATGGACATCAATTGCAAAAGTTATGCCTTGAAATCCCTAGGTTCAATATTGAAAATGTAAAAATGCCTAAGTATTGACTGGATTCATTTTTGAAAAAATGTCTCCCACATCCTAAGATATGCCACTGTGAGACCAACTCTATCAGATGTAGAGTGACCCTAATTAATTATATTTATCAAAATAAATTTAAAGGATAAGATTACATTTATATTTTTAATTTTACTTTTATATTGCTTATACTCAAAATTTATTTTAATAAATCATTTATATATTATAATTAAACCATCTACCCATTATAATAGATCTTATATTTTTTTTGTGCAATGTGAAAGGAATGCATGCGAGTTATAATGCAAATGCATCCCTTTCTCATTACATGGAGAAAAATAGACAGCCCTTTCAATACATACTTTATGCTTTTTAGTGCAATGTCATAGGAATGCATATGCACTATAACATGTACGTGTTATATCGCATACATGCTATGTTTTGTTTAAATTAAAAATCCAAGCCTTTTGGCTCAAAATGGCTTGGATTCTTGAGCCAAAGGCTTGGACTTGTCAACACATAGTCGAATATGAGAGTTTTGTTAGAAAAGAATAAAATTCAACTTCTATCACCATATAAACTATGAATTTCAATGATAAAATTTATAAAATTATTACCATAATGACGAGCACACTCTTCTATTTTTAAATATATGATTTTTATAATTTTTGGACTATTTTAAGGTTTCAATCTATGATGATTTCTAACTATAAATTTGTTAGGTCATTGCATGCCTCAAATATACATGCCTATATATGATTGTGTATCATTTTTTTAGTTGATGCAAATGTAAATAAATTTACATGGCTACAAACTAAGGCTAATTCTACATGCATTAAAAAAAATTAGTTTCCATTTTTTAGGTATTTAGATGGGGGGCACATGACCAACTATCCATTTGTTATATTTTAGGATCTATTTACTTGTAAAATTAATAAAAAACTAATCATTGAATAATTATAAAAAATATAGGTTCAAAACTATATAATATTATCTAAAATTTCACCAAATGGTTTTAAATAAATATTAAATGATGCTTAAAAATGAGTGGGTTCACGAATGACTATCTACTTTATTTTCCTTAAAAAAATAGGAGCTCCTATTTAAATTTTAGATGTTTTAACTAGTTATATTTAACCATTTAAAAAAAATACTGTTTTGGAAACTAGACTCAAAATTCTATAGTTCATGTTCTTACACCAACCTCAAATTTTGAGTGTAGACAACTCAAATTATCTACAAAAGAACAAATTTCTCAATTTTCAAGAAAAACATGTCCACAAGTAAGCCCCTTTTTATCCCTCAGCTTCATGTACTTACCCATAGGTCTATAATTATAATTAAAGAATACTATATGTAAAAACACCCTAAATAATTTTAAACACATAACAATTGAATTTAAAATTTTCCTATCATTTTATTAAGAAATTACAAGATCTATTAGTCTATATTACTTATAAAAAGAGAAGGCCTAAACAAAATAACACATATTTTTATTTATGAACCTGCATCTCATGGGATCATGGGTGGAAAGTAAATATACATAACTTTTCTTATTTACATGCATGAGTGCTAAGTGCCAAACTATATACCTATTGTAAAGTTAGGATGGACATTGATTGAGGTAGGCCCCTCAACCATCACATAATTTTTTTATGCACTAGCAAGTGTGGAATTGAGATCATGCAAAGGAGATAAGATTATGACATTTGTGCAAATATATTTACATATAAGAGAGGTTTATAAGAATCTTATATCGATTACGTTTTAATAAATTCTTATATATACTAGACCTATGCAACCCCTTTTAAAACAAGTTGACTACTTTGAGGACTACCACTTTTAGAGAATTCTAAATTTGGTAATGTTATTGTCATATAGTATGATTGTGGTCACTATCTCAAATCAATGCTTTATTTTTGAAGTTTCTTTGACACTATTATAGGAACTAGTTTTTAGTATTTTAGCTTCTATAATAATCCAAGTAAGTCAAAAACATATATTTATCTATTAACTTCCATTTCTCTTTATCTATTTCTCATTTGAGGTACTTCCATTCATTCCTTTTGTACTAGTTAGGTCTTATTTATTATACTTAGATAACATTTATATTACCCCTTATTATCATGGTTGGTAATTGTTTTTAACATTTGTACGCCCTCCATATAGAATATTTTGGCAAACCTGATATTTTATAACACTTTAACCTTAGGATTTCATTTTCATACACCTATGGTTTTTTGGTATGTATACCAACACTAATTTTTAAGGCTTCTTATTATCTTTTCCATCTTAAGATTTATTATTTCTTTTTTCTAAGTTGTTTCTTTGATTATATTAATTTATGATTTATATTAGTACCATCAATTAATTCCATATGAAAGGATACATCTTCCTGGAAGGGAAATATACATGCTTTACATGATTATGATTATAATTTTACATTAGAAGAAAATAATAGTGAGGACATTATTGAAAATGTTAAGAAACATGTGATAAAAATCCATCATCTTTTGCTAAAGTTATGAAAATAATAAAATAAGAGCTAATACCAATTATTCATGTGCATAGATGATGAATTTTGTATTGTAGTGAATATTATCATTCTCCTTCTACATCTAGTCCTCATAGCACCCATGTGTTTAAAATCAATAATTTTTGTAGGCTTTTGAATGATTCCATTCATAATTCAATTGTGAAAATTAATGAGATAATTACTATGATGCATGAAATAGGTGAATTAAAAAGATAAATACATGATTTATCTATTAAGTCAATTTCATATAATGCCAAGGATGGTTCTAATGTTATTTAAGGAAAGCATATAGTTCCTAAGGTTCTTAATTATCCTTTCTTCCATGTTTTTGTCATACCTAATTTTTATTTATTCAAAATATATGGATATTTTTATTAATATCATAAGATTTTTTTATTCTTTTGGGAACTACACTCACATTGATATATTATTTCTTTAGACATTTCCTTGCAGCTTAACTATCCATGCTTTAGATTAACTTCATACCCTACGTAATGGTTCTTTACATACTTTCCTTAGATTGGAATAGGTTTTCTTATCACAATTTATTACTAATGTGGTTCCATTTTATACATTTGAACATATTACATACCTTAATAAAGGTCAACATGAGCTTTTTTTGGTTATAATCTTATATTCAAGAGTATCATGTATTGTTCGGTAAATCAAACATTATATCTAGAAAAATAACATAATTTTAGTAGAAGTATCTTTCCTTATCTCAAGGATAATGTTTTTTTTCATGTTTATAAATCTACGAATTGTATTTAGGGATAGACATTTATAATCACATTTACTTATATATGATACTCATACTTTGTGTTGTTCCATTATTCAACATACTTGAAGTGTCAATAATAACTAGGTGCCAATACTAAAAAATCCTAAATAAGTATTTATTATTAGAGTGATGCCTAAAAAATGATGTTATGTACCTAAGTATATGATAATATAATGTATATGGGTTTATGGAGATTCTAATATGTGGTAAACATCCATTTAGTTAGCCACATAGTCAAATCTATTGGTTCAAATGAGTAGCTTATAGATTTAGTTACATTGGGTAATGGGCCAACATATATTTGGACTAGGTGTGCACCCATCCATTATTAGTAATAGAGGTATATATAAAGGATTTGAATATCATTATAAAGGATATCATGTAATTATGGAGTCTTCTATGTGTTAGAGGTGCAATAACTGAGAGTGAGGGTGAATTGATGAGCCCAAATATTTCAATTAAAATTGTAGCCCTTTAAAACTATTAAAAAACCAACGTATATTAACTTGATCAGGTAATATTAACAATATATATCATTCATTCAATGTATATACAAGATCAAACACATAACATATAGTTCCTGTGGGAAACCCTCATGGGGAATAGAACCCACTCTCAAGCCTATAAAACAAATGGACTACTATCCTATAAGAAATTACAAATAAGAGATTGATAAACTCCTTTAGAATAACAAACCTTGATCATATCCTCTTGACCAAAGTTATTTAGTAAAACACTTGTTTCACAAGGAACAACTACCCCTAAGGAAGACTAAGTCCTTTAGACCCTCCTTTAAACACCTCCACCTCAAAAATGATGTCTTAAACACCTGATGATGGATATATATTTATATAACACCTACATAAACTCTATTTATATATCATATATGCCTATCACATAGGCATGCCACAATCTCTTTCTTTCTTCACTCAAACTATCCTCATATACACAGTCAGACCTCTTTGCATATCCTCAAACTACAAGATCACTTTTCAAACATCAGAAATATGACCTATAGGTCATACACATAGCCATCAATATAATCTACTTATCAAATCATCAACTTGGCACTCTATCTCTCCTTCACTCCATAACTCTCACATCTACCTTGCACAAGTCTCTCTCACAAGTATTCCACAAGCCTTGCACAAGTCTATTTCCAATGAAAAACTATATCAACTAGGGACTACTATGAAATCTATAGGTCCCATATGTTGATATTTGATTTCAGTATTTCCTATGGAGACCCATTTAGCTCTTTGACACTTCTCCAAGAAAATAAAGAACATAGTAATATTTTAAAACAACATGAACCAATTATACATAATCTATAGGTCCCCCTTAAGTTCCAACAACCATCACAATACCCTTTATCTTAAGCACAAATCACTTAAACAATATTCTGTGCACATAATCACCATGAATGAGTACACAGTCAACTTGTAAACCTTTTTTCATACTACATACAATTAGAAAAACCTTAAAAATGCACACATATAATACTTATGGAGTATAAAACACTCCCATATAGATAATTCATCATTAAACATCGAAATAATATCAACATAAGCTTGAATATCCTTCTGGGGTCACTTACAGAACATAATCAAACACATAGTAAAATTTGGGCCTTAATAACTTTGAATTTAATAATAATTAGACCTTAAAATTCATATTTATATATGTGTCTTGGAGTCCTCTACCAATTTTATTTTTACACCATGAGAAAATTCATCCTTAATCAAAAGATATAGTCCAAAATTCATAGACTAGTTTTTTCCTTTGGTAAATTCAAATATTCAAAAGCAAATGGTCACAGTTAAACTTCGAACACTATGCTTGCATGTTGTGTCCTCTCAAATTTATATCAATCTCAAAACATTGATATTATCTAAACTTTAATGCATAGGTACGAATGCTCAAACATTAAACATTTGGTAATTGACCTCATCTCGTGCACTCTGGCAACTTTGACCTCATGTACTCTATCGATCTCCTATATATAGCTTGGTCTTTAACAAAGCTAAATAATTGTCACTTTAACCTCTTGAATTTAATATTCACTATTGATTTCTATCTATGTGATCACTCATTCACCATTTTTATTTAGAAGAAGCTTGATCTTTATCTCTACTCAATGTTTAACATCATGCACCTGTCCTCATCTTGTTGCTTCTTGACTTCTTAGAGCAACATGCTCTGTCAATGCTGATCAAACTTTAACTTGTGCATATTTGACTATGGGAACCTTACTTATTTTCCTATAATTATAACTTTGCAAAGTCATATATTTTACCTTTCTCACTTGCATGTTCTTAAATTTGGATCATACGATCTCCTCACATAGGAGAATCTAACCATGTGACAAACTGATCCTAGAACCCTCACACATGTGAGATATATATCCTTTAAAATTCTCACTCAATTTTTTTTGTTACAGAGCCAAAAATGTCAAAAAATTATTAGGGAGGCCAACTTTGAACATGCATATCTTTTGATGCGCTTCAGTGCTTGACCTGAAAGTTAGCAAAAATAAACTAGGCACAAAACTAAATAAACCCATATGATCACCTTCTCCTAAAATATCCACACATGTGAGATATGATACCATCAAAATGATTACTCAGCTCTTCTTTACATCATGCAAATTTGGCTAAATATGGGAAAATAATATCAAATTGCCTGATAGCCCAACTTTGCACTTGCATATATTTTATCGGACTTATGTGCATGACCTAGGATTTAGCACATAATAACTAGGAAACATAATGAAAAAACACATCTAACCATTTATTCCTGAAACCTTCATGCATGTAAATGTTGACATCATCAACATAATTACTCAACTTCATTTGAGCATAGAAAACACTGTCAAAATGCCTGAGAGCCCAAATTTATACCCACATATATTTGACTGCACTCAGGTGCTTAACCTAAGATTTAGAACATATCAACTAGGGACTAATATGATCACAACCATATGAAAAACTCCACCTGACTCATCCACACATGGCAATGGTGACGTTAGCAAATTGTGTACTTATATTTTTTTCCACTAAACCTAAACTATATAGATGAAAACTATAGACTACCTAATGAAATCCACTCATGCACACAAGATCTCTAATCATCCTTGACCATTTATAGGACCCATTTCAATGATAAAATCACCATACTCATCTTTGAACATCTTGAATGAGCCCAAAACTGAAGATCAACCAAGCCTCCTTTAATCACACTAGGATAAGCACATTGCACACTTTGTCATTATTACTTAGGCTATCAAATCACTTCATCCAGTCACCAAGACACGTCCATGACATTATAAACAACTCTCCAATAATATCCACCTTTGTCATTGATGTCAATAAACATCATTCAACTCACCATATTTCTCTTCAAGCACTCTCATAATAGAAACTTTACCCCACTTTGACATAATAACAAACTGGGAACCAACTAATCCCAAGGACTTGAAAAGGCTATCAATAAGAAAGGGCCATATTATAAAGATGATACAAACTCCCCATTACCTTGATCCCACCTCTTCTTATCTTGACAACATCCTTCTTGCTACATACCAACATTCTTCTTCAACCAAGCACTGTAACCAATGAATATAAAACACACAAAATATTGACATCTAATGGAACTCACCAAAAAATATCTGAGAGGGACCCCCCCCCCCCCGCCCAAAAGATCTTGGAGCCATTGTAGCTTTTGATCATCTTCACATCTCCATACATCATGAAGAACCACTATATAGGCTTACTAGCCTTCTCTCTCAAACCACCTCAAGGACCACCAATATAACCTCATCATACACACCAAATAGGAAACATGTTCTAAAATAACCTGAGAACTCACCCTGAAATACTCATGTCTTGCTCTTTTGGAGAAATTGAACAAAAAGCACATCTTCAAGACTAGGCCTATCTAGACTCCTTGTAGCCCTACCTAAAACTTGTAGATCCCAAAAATTTCAATAAAACATATTCATGACCTAAAGATTCATATCTAGAGCACACTAATATGGCCCCTTAAGCACACTAATTTGCATTACCTAGCTCATTCTCTGCAACATACTTCCTTCACAAACCTACTAGCCAATTATGCCTCTATTTTGACAAAACATGAATAGTTTGAAAACCAAAAAGCTTTAGATCTATGTGAAGCTTGATTTGATAACCCATTTGTCCCATTCAACCTATTAATAAATATTAGATCTTAACTCATAAGGCAAACCAATTTTCTAGTAGAGCCCAAAACCCTAGAATCTTAAAACAAACAAGGTCAACACAACACCTTTTAGTCAATGTCCACCTCTAAAAATTCTTATACACCTGGAGATAATAATTACACACTTATGGACCAAGATTTGAGCTTCCACATCTTTGGGAACCCATACATCCTATAACCCATTTTAGGACCTATATACTCTTAAGCACAAATTGGGAAACCTGAGAGCAAACAAAAATCTCCAATTTGACTTTATCATACCTTCAGACCATAAAACCACTTGGAGCATGATATAATAAGGTCAACAGACCTTTCTAGGAAAAAAGATAATTTTTTGATAAACCACAAATCCTCCTTTTCCCCTTGACCCTGATGACTGACCATATATAGCTATGACATCACTCTAACATCATTAAAAAATATCTTCCATTTGGACATACCTACTCCTCACTTATCTCTATCTAGGACCATCTGAAGAACACCATAACAAAACTTGCTTCTCCACTGTAAGGGTATCTTAAGAAACATAGATAGAGACATCTTTTTCACCACAATGCTCTAAAATAGAGTAAATCTAGGAGTAGCTGACATCTCCTCACTAATCACTAAAATCCTCTTGTAGCTATAAGACTTCTTGCTCTTGTTCTTATTCTCTTCAGTATTTTCATTTGAAGAATCAACCTTGAAACTTGAAACCTCATTACTAGGAACATACAACTAATGTACTTTACATGAATCATGCTCAACAATAGTAAGATGTTCACTTGGATCCACACTTATCTCAGAACTAGCCTCAACCAGTACCTTGGTCTTCTCCTTGAGCTTGGTCTCTCCATTCTCAACATGAGCAAAAAATGAGACCTATTAGGGCTCTTCAACTTCAAAAGCATTCTCCATCATAGAAAATATATTACTTGGAACTATAGACTCATCATAATTCCTACTAACCAACTTTGGTCTCCATGATTTCACTTGCCTTCTATCTTGCACTCTAGGAGATTGATAAAATATATTCTGACTTAATGACCTTTGCTTGTAAAATCTAGCAATGTGACCTCTCTATTCATAGTTGTAACAAGCCATACTCCTTGATGGAAACTCAGCTTGTCTTACCTTGTTTGAACAAAAATTATCAATGTGTCCAATGTCATGACAATTGAAACAAACTACTCTTTTTGAAGAAGACTTACCTTGCCTTTCCTTATTTGTACAATGTTTAGCAAAGTGTCCTTCATTAAGATGATTGAATAAATTAACCTTGATCACTCCTTTTGACTAATGACCCCCATCGTAGTCCCATACAAACTCATTTTTAATAGGTCTTCGAAATTCTATATCTCTATGCCCAAACTAAATATAAGTATAACAGTAAATATTAAAATTTACATACCTCATGGCATTTGGTTGTCTAATCTAATTTGTCTTTATTCTGTCAACACCTTCATTCCTTGTTTGATGATTTATCTTCAAAGGCTGATCTAGCTTGTTTTTATTGACATTCATGTCAGCTTGAGAAGCAACTTTGGGTTCTTCATTAAAACCTAATCTAGATCTATCACTAGCTAACTTTTGATTCTTTAGGAGATCATCCAGATCATTATAACTTTAACCAAACTTGATAAATGATTTCACCTTGATTTAAAACTTGTCTAACTCATTTTTTAAAGATACAATCTCAGAATCATACCTTGAATAATCATCTTCTTTAGCTTTCAGGCTTGTATACAATATTTCTAATTGACAACTAAGATACTTGACTATATCTCATGCTCCTTGGTGTCTTCATTTATTCTTAAATCATACACACTAAATTATTCCTCATAGTATTTGAGTTTAGATATCATCTGCTTGTTGATCTTATTCTCAATATTTAATTCTTCAAGAGCATTCATCAATTTAGTCTCATAGTCTACCTCATTTTCATCATCATCTGAATCACTATAAGTAGACTCCTTTTGATGTGATCAACTCCCTTCCTCAACCATGAATAGGCATTCATCTTTAGTAGGACCATCATCTTCATGATCATAATTTGAGTCACTAACTTCACTCCCATCTGATGAGCTACCATCTTCTTTGGTGTAGAGACTCTTCTTGTCCTTAAAGTACTTCTTCTTGCTGTCAAAACTCTTTAATCCCTTTTTAATTTTATTATACTTGAATTATCCCTTTCCATCATCATTACCTTGATCATGATCTTCATCATCATCCTTTTTATAATTATGAGGGAACTTATTATCAAAATGTCCTATTTCACCTTAATTGAAGCATTTGAGGGGTAGTTTACTTTATACTTGCCTGAACATGTCCTTAATTTTCTTGAAATCAAAGCAATTAGTTCATCCTCTTTTATATCAAATATGTCATCCTCCTTAGGTTTTTACCTTGGAGATTCTTCTTTGGCTTCATCTATGTTTTGAATGCTACTTCCTTCTTTGGTGGTATATCATCATTCTTGCTCATCTCATAGGTAGTAAGGCTGCCATGCAATTGATCCATCTTCAACTGAGTAAGGTCATGAATTTATTATATAGTAGATGCTTTTTGATCAAACTTGGGGGATAGAGACCTTAAATCCTTTTGAACAATAGTATCCTCTTCAAGGTTCTCTCAAAGACCTCTGATGATGTTCATAATCTCATCAACTCTTTGTAAAAAGGATGCCATATAATCTTCTTCCTTCATCTTGATACTTTTGAATTGCTTTCTATAAGTCTTCAAGTTAACAAGCTTGACATATGAATCTCCTTCATAAATGATCTAAATTTTTTCCCATATCTCTTTATCAAATTTATAGTGGATTACCTTGGTTTATTCAATATCTAAAAGACCAAAAGTAATATCATTAATTACCTTGGAATTATTCTCAAATAACTTCTTATCTACAACACTAGATGGAGGAATAGTAGGATTAACATAACCATCCATAACATATTTCCATGCATCAAACCTTAGGGATATAATGTATGTCCTCATCCTTACACTCTAAAAAGAATAATTAAATCCATTGAACATTGGTGTTATCTTAGTAGAGAAACCTCCTTGATGATTACCCATATTTTACCTTAGATCACCTTCAAATTATCAGGGCTTTACTAAAGGAGCTACTTTGATACCAATTATTAGAGGTACAATCACTAGGGATTGAATCAATAAGCCCAAATATTTCAATAACAATTGTAGCCCTTTCAAAATATTAAAAAATCAACATATATCAAATTGATCAATAATATTAACAAGAGATCTCATTCATTCAATGTAGACACAAGTTCAAACACATAACACATAGTTCCTATGGGAAACCCTCATGGGGAATAAAACCCACTCTCAAGCTTGTAACAAAAATGGACTACTATCCTATAATAAATTAAAAATAAGAGAATGATCCACTCTTTTAGACCAATGAACCTTGATCATATCCTCCTGACCAAAGGTATTTAGTGAAACACCTAATTCATAAGGAACAATTGCCCCTAAGGAAGACCAAGTCCTTTAGACCCTCCTTTGAACACCTCCACCTTAGAAATGATTTATTCAACACCTGATGATGGATCTATATTTATATAACCCTAAAAAAACTCTCTCTATCTCATACAATACTCTCACATAGGCATGCTACAATATGTCTCTTTCTTCACTCAAATTGTCCTCATATGCATAGTCAGACCTCTTTGCATATCCTCAAACTGCAAGAGCACTTTTTTGACATAAAAAAATGACCTATATGTAATACACATAGTCATCAATTTGATTTTCTTATCATCTCATCAATCGGGCACTCTACCTCTCTTTCACTCCACAACTCTCACATCCACCTTGTACAAGTCTCTCTCATAAATCTTCTCCAAGCCTTGCACAAGTCTCTCTCAAGTATATTTCCACACATCTAGAAATCACCATATTTGATTTCATTATATATAGATATATCATGAATTATCAAAATCTTTGTCAACCAAAATACATTATTTCACCCTTAAGGCATCTTACATAGGTCACACTTAAGCACAATCCACTTTCAAAATAGGCCTAAGTCACTTTTAGGTGTTATGGAGACCCATTCATCTCTTTGACACTTATCTAAGTAAATAAAGAACACAAAAACATTTTCTAACAGCATGAACCCATTCTAAATGATTTATAGGTCCCCCTTAGGTTCCAACAACCATCACAGTACCCTTTAGCTTGAGCACAAATCAGTTAAACAATATTTTGTGCACATAGTCACCATGAAGGAGTACATAGTCAACTTGTAATTATTTGTTCATACTACATATGATTATATAAAACTTAAAAATGTAAAAAAATCATCCTTATAGAGTCTAAAACACTCACATATATATAATTCATCATTAAACATTGAAATAACATCAACACAAGCTCAAACATCCTTCTTGGGTCACTTGTAGAACATAGTCAAACAACTAGTCAATTTTGGACCTTCATAACATTGACTGTACCAATGATTAGACCTTAAAACTAATATTTATAGATTCACCTTGGATTTTTATACCACTTTTATTTTTACATCATAAGAAAATTTGTCCTTGATCAAAAGATATGGTCCAAAAACCATAGATTGGTTTTTCTCTTTGTTAGATTGAAATATTCAAAAGCAAACGGTCACAGTTAAACTTCAAATGCTTGCTCACATCTCATGTCCTATAATATTTATATCAATATTAAACTATCAATATTCTCTAAAATTAACATATAGGTGCCAATTCTCAAATGTCAAACATCTGATAGTTGACCTCATCTCGTGCACTTTGGCAACTTTGACCTCATGTGCTCTATCCATATACTATGCATAAATCATTCTTTAACAAAGCTAAACAGCTATCAATTTGACCTCTTAAATTTAATACACACCATTTATATATATCTTTATGATCACCTACTCATTGTTGATCCTTGGAATAAGCTAAATCTTTATCTCTACTCAACATTGAACATCATGCCCCTGTCTTCATCTTGCTACTTCCTAACTTATTGGAGAAATGCACTCTATCTATGTTGATCAAAATTTAACTTGTGAAAATTTGAATAAGTATGGGATCTTTTCTCATATACCTAAAATTCCAACTTTGCACATTCATATCTTTTACCTCACTCACTCGCATGTCCTCAAAGTTGGACCATATGATCTTCTCACATAGGAGAATCCAACCATGTGACAAACTAATCCTAGAACCCTCACACATGTGAAATACATCACCATTAAAATGTTCACTCAATTTTTTTCCCACAAAGCTAATAATGTCAAAAAATTATTTAGAGGCCAAATTTTAAAATGCACATCTTTTGACACACTTTGGTGCTTGACCTAAAAGTTAGCACAAATCAAACATACACAAAAAATAAAAAATCCATATGATCACATTCTTTTGAAATGTCCACATGTGTGAGATATGATACCATAAAAATTCTTACTCATCTCTTCATTACCTCATGTAAATTTGGCTAAGTATGGGAAAATAATATCAAATTACTTGAGAACCCAACTTTGCATTTGCATATCTTTTATCATGCTTAAGCACATGATATGGGATTTAACACATAATAACTAGGAAAAATATTAAAAAAACCCATGTGACCATTTATTATTGAAAACTTCATGCATGTGAATGTTGACATCATCAACATGCTTACTTGACTCTATTTTAGCATACAAAATACTATCAAAATACTTGAGAGCCTAACTTTGTACACATATATATTTGATTGCACTTAGGTACATGACCCAAGATTTAACACATATCAACTAGGGACTACTGTGATCAAAACCATACAAGCAACTCCCCCTAACTCATCCACATGTGATAATGGTGATGTCATCAAACTACCTAGTTAGATTTTTTGCCACTAAACTCAAACTATCTAGATGAAAACTATGGATTACCTGATGAAATCCACTTATGAACACAAGATATCTAATCATCCTTGACCAATAATAGGACCCATTTCACATTCTCAAATCACCATACTCATCCTTGAACATCTCTATTCAAGCCAAAACTAAAGATCAACCAAGCCTCCTTTAAGCACACTAGGACAAGCACATTTCACACTTTGTCATTGTCACTTAGGCTATCAAAACACTTTATCCACTCACTAGGACACCTTAATGACATCACCATGACATCATTGACAACTCTCCAACACTATGTGGTATAATCATATTGGAGCTTGTCCCTTTAAAGTGGCATTCCCATATTTGGAAACTTGTGGAGTTATTCCTTTGTAAAAGAGTATTGTAAGTTATTTCCCTACCTTAAGGGTAATTATTATATTTTAAAATATATCTCATACTAAGGCATCTTTTCCCAAAAATATTATTTTCTATTTTGAGATATAAATCATATTCTATATGCTCATATTATTAGGTGTGTAACTTATTAAGTGGTATTAGAGATTCAATTTGGGCAAAAGTGTGATTGAAACCCTAATTTTTAAGATCAACTATATCTCACAAACCATTTTCATTTTTAATACAATTTTTTAATAGAGTTTAAGAGTCATTCAAAGAAGCTATAGTTAAAAATATGAGGTTTTTTGATCAAATTTTAGTGACTTATTATAATTTTAGAGAATTTTCCTAAATTCACTCTATCAAATGAAATTTTAATATTTTTTTATATAAATTTTATTTTTGAAGTTGTATTGTCATTCAAAGAATCTATAATAAAAAAATTGGGGTAATGTGATCAGTTGTGGGTGGGTTATTATGATTTTATGGGTTTTTAAATCTACTTGTGTACATGGTTTTATTCATAACTTTGGGGTAGAAAATGAAATTCCATAGATACTAATGTTCTTGAAACCCCAAATTTTATCTCAATCATAGATCAATAATATTATATAAATTTTGTGAGAGATATGTTAAAGGGCATGAAAAATATACATAAGATAATACCAAAAATATAAAATAATTTGAGTAAGCATGATAAGGTATAAAATGAGGATGATATGGAAGAAGAGGAAGAAAATAATGATGATGATGATGTTAACGAAGAATAAAATGTAGGTGATGAAGGATAAAAATAAGATGAAGATAATGATGATGGATGAGGCTATAAATAATGTAGAAATGAGAGGTAGAATATTATGATGTGGAA
The DNA here is from genome assembly GCA_037957365.1 of Torreya grandis. Taxonomy (NCBI): domain Eukaryota; kingdom Viridiplantae; phylum Streptophyta; class Pinopsida; order Cupressales; family Taxaceae; genus Torreya; species Torreya grandis. Next base: position 677,603 of record JARHVA010004653.1, read on the forward strand.
GAAAGAAAAATTAAGGATAAGGGTTCAAGCAATTTAGCTCTAAATAATTCAGCTTAACTATTTCAATTTCATGTATGCATTCATAAGAAGATGGTAATTATGTCCATAAACACTATCAACAAGTATAATATCATCAACATGGACATATCCTAACAATTATAGGTTCAAGAAAATAATATTAAAGAAGTTTAAGTACATGGAAGAGGCTTCAATATTTTGAATATTTTAAATTGTACAAAACCTAAAATAATGTCTTTGGAATGATTTACTATCCATATTTGAAAATTTAAAATATGAAAATTCAAATTTGAAATTTAAAAATAGATAAATGGAATAATTCACTTGAAAGAATATGCCATCTAATTTACCCATGGCTTGAGATTGAAGATATGGTGCTTTCAAACTTGTTTTATTCATGTCCAAGGAGAACAAAAACTTATGAAATTGGTAATATGATGAGTAATAGGTCATTGGGTGTTACGATACCATAACTAAAATAGATCATAAGGTTGACACTTGTGAATGGATTAAGAGTGATTAAGTCTCAGTGAGTGAAACCCTTGAGTTTGATAGTGGTATGCTTTTACTTGTGAAGATCACTTTGGGGAATAATAAAGTTATAACCATTAAGTGTCACTTTAATCTAATGTGAAATAAAAATAAAGAAAGGATGAAACCATACACAAGGTTCATAAAATTGTAGCCATAGATTTTGAGTGTCACTATAATCTAACATGGCCCACTTGTCACTTTAAAAATCACACCATTACAGATGGATCTAGATTTGGTTTGAAAATTTATAACTTTGAAACTTTTCAACTTAAAAGAAGTAAAATTTAAATTTTTAATGTGAACCAAAATTATTAAGGCCAAATATATTGAAAACAAAGAAGTGGATAATTTCTTAAATCTGATCAATCTTCCTTTGGGCTTACTGGTTTGGATTCACTTAGAAAAGAGTAATAAGCTTCTCATGAAGGGGTGTTGATGGATTATGGGTAGAAGTGATAAGTACATATTTTGAAATGATTTGTGGTTATTTAATGCCCACTTGAGTTCTACTTCACTTGGGATAGAATTAGTAGTATATTTAAAGAAGATATGGGGGTTAAGTTAGAAGATAACTTGGTAAATTCAAATCAAGGAAGATAGTGTAAAATTATCCTCTTAGAAATTCAAGACCCCTTAATCTTGGATAATTTGAAGAAGTTGAATGAGAAGATAAGAAAATTCCACATTTTCTAGTCAATAAGGGAAGATGAAGTGGTATGGTCCACTATGAAGGAGGGGATCTACAATATCAATTCGGGATATTTTGTGGAGTTGGATCAAACCCAAGATGGGTTCCCATAGGATAAGCTATGGGAGAAATATTTGGCCCCAAAATTCAACATGGTTAGCCACTCAAAATAGAATTATTATAGTTAGAAACCTTAACAATATGGGATTTATGATTCCAAATAGGTGTGTTCTTTTTGAAGGTGAAGAGGGATTAGTTACCCATCTCCCCATTATGTGTCCCTTTGAAAATAAGGTTTTAGATATGTTACTATCAAAGTTGTAAGTAGCATGGGTGAGACTGAACACTGAGCCAACATTTTTCTACTAATGGTTACCTCTCTTCTCTAGTCCCTCCCTTAAAAATATTTAGAATTTTCCAATCATCAACTTTTATAGGGTATATGGAAAGAGAGTAATAGGATAGTCTTCCAAAATAAGAGTGGGGATCCAAGAGTTATTTTTAGAATAGTGGAGTCTATTAACGACAACTTCTAATTCATTAGAGTCAAGTGTGAGATCAAAGATTAAACTAAGGAAAATACCAGGTTGAGAAATTGGAATTTGGAAAGAGAGGAAGGGGTTATGGAGGAATGCGATAGAATCAAAAAAAATGTGATCATGTGGATTCTTCCCCCACCCAACTAGGTCAAAATCAACTTTTATCAGGTGGCTAAGGGCAATCTAGGCCTTATTAGAGTAGAAGGAATTATCAACGACAATGGAGGATCCTTCATAACTACTTTTTCCAAACTTCTTGGATGTCAAACCAACCATTTTAAATAAGCTTATATACTAGTAGAGGGAATCCAAGTGGCTAACAAGGTGAATTATAAGAGATTAATTATAAATGGGGATTCTATCAACATAGTCAATTATTTAAGGAATTCTTATATTCCAAGTTAAATGATCAAAAACATCATCGATGATGTCTAATCCCTTCAAGACCACCTTAAGGTCATTTATTTCTCCCAAACATATAGGGATAGAAACTAAGTGGCTAATTGGTGTGCCATTTATTAAATTTCCAAGAACTACAATCTAAAATCGGTGAATTCAAACCACCTTCCCCTTCCTTTTTTATACATTATCCATAATGAAGCTCAAATAAAATATTTCTAAGGACCTCATCCCATGTAACATCATGATGAATTAGGTGGTCCTTACTAATAGTTATTATTATTATAGGATAATCATGAACTTTGATAGATGGACCATGATTCAAAGTTTGGGAAACTTGACTTATCATTTCATAATTACACCCAAGTATGTTTTTAAGGATTCAAACAAGCCATCTATTTTTATTTTGAAATTGGGTATTGATCTCAATGTTCTCCCATGTGTGAAAATGTTGGATTTAGGATAAAATAAAATCAATATAATAATAATGCCTCTCAAGGGTGGTAATTTTATTACTAAATTAAATAAATCCTTTATAAAATTTAATGTCATATTTATCCTTGTGAGTGGACTAAGAGGAGTCAGTAGAGGAAAAACATTTGTATAAAAATGGGAGGACAAAGAAAATATATAAAACCATATTCATGTGAAGCTACTAATAAAATTAAATAATCATGATAAATCTTATAGAAATTCAAAATGACTACTTTCCTGGAGAAATTAAGGGGCCACAACCTAGCTTTGTCAATCAAAATTTTTGAAGCATGGAAGGAAGGGTTTTCTCTATAAAGGGAATTAAAATGGATGTAATTAAGTAATAAATTTCTTACATAATTGGTATGTCTATGGATAGCCTCAAATTATTTAAGGATAAGTGGTGAAAATAGATTGAGATCAACAAATTCTATGTGAAAGATGAGTCAGTGAAAGAATATCAACATGGAAATGGTATCAATAGGAACTTTCTTCCATGGTCATGGGTAGAGGTTAAATTATAGGTGATGAAGTAAATCACCTTGGAAGTTAATTAATATAGTTTGTAATTTTACCATTTCTCTATCTTCAATCATTTTTGCCATGAAAAAATAATGAGTATTCCTTTCTTTCTCTTGATTTCATTAGAGAGGTCCATGTTGGACATTCAAATTATAAAAGGTGAGAAACCTCTTCACCAAGCCTTAATATTAATTTTGTTTCAAGGAGATATATATACCATCTCCCTCTCTTAATTTGACGTAGATACTCAAGAAGGCAATGGGGAAGATAAGGAGAAAGGAGAGCCAAGCAATGGTAAGGAAACAAAAGGGAATAAGTTTAAAGATTATTAAAATTATAATTCCACCCAAGCTGAGGTAGAGCAAGGAAGGAGAGGTGAGAGGTAAAATTAATACCAAATAAAAAGGGAAGATATAGGAGTATATTTGTAAAAGTATTCACAATGGTATGTGAAAATCCAGTGAAAAATGCCAAATGCCTAAGGAGGTTATCAAGTTGGAGTCCTATATAAGTGAAGATCTTGGCCCAATCCATATAACATAAAATAACCTTGAAGGCAAGGGGGATAATTGATTTCAAGGTGAAAATATATAAGATATCTAAAAATATGTAGGGATTAAGGTTGAAGATCTAATTCCTCAAGCAAAGGATTTGCCTCCCAACCTTACACTTCATGGAAATGTTGTTGAATATTACCAAATGAAAATTATATTCTCTACAAGATGAATCTAGCCTTCAAAAGAGTATTTTAATGTGGTTTATTAAGGATAAATATGGGGAAAATAAGGATGGAAAGTAAATTATGGGGGAAAGATAGTAAGTTTACCTTTGTATGGGATTCTACTACAGTCAAATAAAATTTAGAAATGAAAAATGAGGTGAACTATCTAAGGAAAGAGGTTGTGACTCTCACAGGTAGGGTGAATAAGCTAGAGGTTGATCTAGTTATCATCAAATAAAATGTGAATCAAGTACTCAAGTTCATATATTCAGTGGTTTTAAACTATGTGAAGGACATCAAATTCTTCTAGGATAGTTTGGGAAAAATGAAAGCTAAACTTTTAGGTCCTAGCCAAGGAGGACCAAGATAACCAAAAACCAAAAACCAAAATCCAGTCTTAAAATGGAAGTTTCAAGAGATCAATTCGATGAGTGGTAACCATTGTATGATGAAGTAAGGATGAAATACTTCCATTGAATTAGAGTATTTAGAAACTCCAAAGGAATGATTTGAATTTTATAGTGAGTCCTTGGAAAGTTTATCAAATTTTGGCATGTTGGTCATTTTATTTATATGTCAGATCATTTTTTGTCTTGTTATCTCTCATTTAGCCTTGAGCATTGTTTATCTCTCTTTGTCTAGTTTCATGTTTTAAAAATGTTGGGGCCATTTAAAAACCCCTTATTTTAACCAATAGTATAAAAAAACATGAAGATGGATGAATATCATGCCTTGTGTATCTGTATGCCAATTAAAATTGTAATTTATTTTTAGATTTGAATTTTTTATTGAAAACCAAAGTAGTATCATTTTTTAAAGTTGAAACATAGTAAAAGGTGAACATGAACCAATATCATTCCCTTTGAATCTTGTACATAAATAAATATTATATTGAGATATTTAAAATTTTAAAAAGTGTGAGTGCATGAAGGCATTATATGCCCCCATGTTTTGTAATATAATTTGTATTTTTTAATTTTAAATTTGAATCATTTTTAAAGAATCATATACCTTATTTAGCATGTATTTCATAATGTGTGAATATTTAAACATTTGAGTGCATAATAATTTACAACACCCCCCACGCCCCCCCACCCAATTTTGAGGTGAGGGATGATAACAATGAATCATTTGAATCAAAAATGAGAATAAGATAGGGGTGAATAAATTGCTCTAATTTGAGTAATAATATAAATTAAAAATGTTTTAAAGGTAAATTATTAATATGTGGATAGTGTTGTGATGACCACCTAAAGTGATAACATGTAGAAGGTGATATATTTAAGAGTCTAATGAACTTGACCTAGATAAATTTAGAGATGTATTATTCAAGGTATTTTCATTTCCATTTTGCATACAGTGATTTGAATGGGTGAAATGTGTGCATAGTTTTAACCTTAGGGAAGGTAAATAATATAAATAGTATAGTGAAAATAGTTTTGACTATTCATTTGAATTGTGATTCCATAGTGAGAATTCAGGTTTTTGTGAAGAAAGAGAAAAAATGCCGCATAAGAGACCACTTAGACAAACATGTTTGAGTGAATGCGAGCCACTGTCAAGGCCAATGAGAAGCCAAATATAGTGAACATATAATACCTAAGTATTTATAAATTTGAATTCATGTCAAATATTTTATTATTATTTTGTTTTTTAATCTATTTTTGGATGTTTTGATCTTATCTTGCAAGACATAGTGTAGTCTAGACTTGTCACGACCCTCTCATGGGTCAGATAGTCTTATCTATGTTACCATTTAGAACAAGAATTCCATGCATGTGCTAGTGCCCTAAAAGTCATAGTGGTGTAGGAATAAAAACTTAAATTAAATAGTATTATGTTTAATGATCATTGAGTATATTTTCTATTTTTTTTCATTTTGTTTGTGGTTATAGAGAGATTTTAGAGCATGGTAGTATCACCATGGGCATATTATGAAAATTGTATACATGACACCTTTATAAAAAAATGATATTTATATTATTAATTTTGTGTGGGTAGGAGATTTGATAATTTGTACCTGATGCCATATGTTGCATATGATGACAACCCTCATAGAGTGGTGCGATTCAAATATGTGTACATTCTAGTTACCTATAGGGAAGATGATGGTCACATTTGAGGGTGTGTAATTGATACTATAATAATCAATAGTAGGAACTCAGGTAGTGGTAGATATTAAAATTATTATTGGTAATTGTCATATATATATGATAGGGCATGATAGAGGTAAAGGATATTTTACTAAAGAAACCATTTTTTTTAGAGATTTAGTTTTTGCATTTGTATAGTTGCATATTTTTTTGTATTATTAGCAATGTTCATCATTTTGGATAGTGGGGGAGTTTTTATTTCATGTAGGATGATGGACATTATCCATAGCATTGAGAATCATTCTACTAGGTACTTGTGGGGTTAGAAAAATTTGTCCCATTTGTAAAGATATTTACATGAGATGGGTATGGTAGTAGACTTAGATCTATGACATTATTTCAATGTTGGGACTATAAGCATATAATAGTGACTTAGCCAATTTAGATGTTGTTAGCTAGATATACCCATCCTTAGATGTATACATGGATATGGGTTAGTAAGGTGTGTGACATGCATGAACACCATGGATTTTTATCATACTTTAGATTGATTATTAGTAGATAATGTGATATGGATGACCTACTATGGGTTTGAGGTTTAGAGGGAGGATGTCATGGAGTTGTAGTGGATATAGGTGAGTTGTTGGATAAATGAATTATTTTAGGGCATGTATGAGATATTTCATATAAAGCATGTGATTCAATAGTTTGTTATAGTCTAAGTGATTCCACCAATGCTAATTATATGACTGAGTTTAGTTAGATTACCTATGCGATAGGGGAAGTGATCGTAGCTTACATTTGATGACATATCTCCACTACATGTAAATGATAGGGATGTCATGCCAGAGGTCCCTGACGTGGACTATTTTGGGTGTATTGATTAGTATGTATAGTTGTGGGCCCAACATATATGGTAATATTTATTTCTAATGATAGTAACACATACAATAGTTGGGTGAGGCTACTAAGGTGGAAATATTATGTATGTATGTTATTTAGTAACATGTTATTAGTATATTCATAAGAATTAATTTTTATATTGATATAATATATTTTCTAATGTAGGATATGATGAGTATTTATCATAAATTATAGATTTGACACTACATGTGTTGATGAGACATGTGCCATATAATGTTTTTCTTAATGGCATTATGGAGAGAGTAGATGTGGCAGGGTCACATGCCCCATTATTTGATAGAGATGACATTGATAAAGCTTCATACATGCAAGTTAAAAATAACATGGAAGAGAGGACTTACGTTATATAGGAATTAAGAGTGGAGAGGTATGTGTTAGTAGTTGAGCAAGATCAAATCTCATCTAAGTTATCTTGATAGTATATTCCCCCACCCACTATGTTATTAGAGTTGAGTATGAGTATTTTTACTTAGTATCTAACTTTAGGGAAAGCATGAGACCATTTGAGAACACTTGATGGCCTATGATGCATGTTAAAGGATTTAATATAGATTGATATCTTGATATACTATTGGTGCTTCTACCTCTCAGGCACCTTTGATAAATGATAGAGATGAGGATGTTGATATTGACTATGCATTGACTATTCATGGCTAGTGGCCAATTATTTATTGGCATATGTATTTGATTATTTTATGTGTGGACACTTAGATATTGGACATATATTTGATATTTTTTATTTATTTATATTTATTAAGCATGACATATTAGTATAAATTGATGAATTTATAATTAGTTCATCACATCTTCATTTTATAATTTTAGCATTTATAAATAAATAAAATTGCCAACTTGATGGGTATAATAATGCATAATAATTAGTTTCTATATTATTATTTTCACTTTTGATTCTAATAATTATTTTTATTTATTTCATTATTCTCAAATTTTGACCATTTTAATTGATGAATACATACTTGTGTAGGTAACTTAGTAGGTGCTTTTGAAATTTGTAAATATTGGGCATTATAATCCTCTTATGTTAATGATTTTTCATTACTTATATTATTGATTTTGTAACTATAAATGGTATTTTTATCTTGATATTTTTTATTAATAAAATTTATTGAAACCATTTTATCTTGTGTTGGATAATTTTGAGAAATCTAGTGGTTACTATTTTGAGACTTTTCAGACAAAAATGAAGACTTGTTTAAAATTTTATCAATTTTTTGGAATGTTATAATTCATGTATTTTAAATATATTTTGATTTTTATTGTAATTCATAAAAATCATTATCAAAATTTCCATTAATGCCATGATAAGTAGAAAATGATTAGCCTTCAATTTTTTTCTAACTAGTGAGGAGGGTGATAGTAATTAAAGAGTAGTTTGAGTATTAATTTATCTAATAGTTGTTTATTTAAATTATCATGTGGGTTATAATTGAAATCATCACCTCCCCTAATGTAAAGGGATGATTATTATTCATAACTTTGGGAATGGATTCCTTTCTTTTATGTAGGACCTTGACTTTTTCAAAGGTGGATTCAACTTTATGCACTAGATTATGAATATTAAGTTGTGTTTTTATTAGGGAGTTTATTAGCAAATTTGTTCTTAGTAAATAATTTTTAATTTAATTATTTTAATTTATCATAAATGGGTACATTAAATTTAGATGATTTGTCTTTGTTACGTGGATCTTTGTTATGTAGTTGAATGCCCCCATGCTTTTGTTTGACACGTGAACAAAATCCAATTATTATTTTAATGCTAAGGACTCATAAAAAAGAGCCAAAACTAAATAAAAATATAATAGAGTACCTTATATTTAATGGATAAATAAAACCTCTAAAAAAAAATTGGACTTCTAAATTAGCTGGTTGATGAATTAATTGATGCATGCAAGTCTTAAATCTTAGAATATAATCACAAATTTACTTAGTTTTACTTGATGAAGAGATTAAAGCCTCTCATAAGTGACCATAAGTCCAATATTTTAAATATATTTTATTATGAAAGTTTCTTCAATATCTAGGTAGGTAGTTAAGGATACGTTAGGGAGGGAATTAATCCAATCAAGTGCATGCCCTGCTAGACTTTTAGGAAATAATTATAATAACATGTGACTACCATTATATAAATTAATGGTTTATTTAAAAGCTCTAAGATATAGGTAAGGCTCCCCACTTTTGTTAAATGTATAAAATTTATTAATTTGGAAGTTTGGAGGTAAAGGTGTGTATAAATTATTGTGTATAATATGACTATCATATACTATAATGGAGTCAACCCAAGTGTGATATGCTTACTCTCTATGGATGAGTGATATAATTTATATTTTAAATCAATTAAAACATGAATTAAAGATATGGATTCTTGGTAAGTCATGTTGAACTTATTAATAGGTTCATTTAAAGGTTGAGTTATATTATTAATTTTAGAGGAACCTTATTTCTAATAGAAGAGGGTGGAAGTATAGGATCTTCCTTTGGGTTGGGAGATTCATTGGAAACATATGAGTTTATTTATTCTTATTAATTGATAACATGGAAATAATTATCATTAGTAAGATATGCACTGTCATCATGTGGTAACTCTATGCTAAGGTTATGATATTGTGGCATAAGAGCAACATCATGTGAAGATAAACTTGAGGGTGAAATAGAGGCATTGTCAAAAGATGTGCTAAAATGAATGTCATTAATTTAAATGTTAGCTTGTGATGTGATAAGGGAACATAAAAGAATTTAATCCTCATCACTTGAAAAGAGGGAAGAGCTATGACATGTAGGCTCAATATCCTTTATTTGTAAAGGAGAAGAGATAACATCATTCTCATTCATTTACACTTCAAGGGAATGAGAATCATAATTTTTTTGTGAACAAAATCATCCATATTTATACACATTTTATTTGAATTTAATTTATATGTGAAAATGCAATAAATATGTGGTGGTGGAAGGAATAGAGAAACTAGGTGTAAAAGGATAAAGTTCTTAGGATTCTATAGTTGGTGGCAATTTAAGAGAGAGAAGATAATGATTTTTAGAATGTTATTTTTACAATAGATTATTAGTGGAATAAGAATTTAAGGAGGATCATGAGAGGCATATTGATCTGTAAACTAAAAAATACAAGTGTATTACATTCGAAAATCACTTGTTCATGTTTATGAGATCCTTCAAATTTTCACTTTCTTCTGTTTAATTTGCATAAATAAAGTAAAATCAGAATTAAAATGAAGATTAGAATGTAATAATAATTAGAGAAAATCAAAGATAACACCATCAAGTTGATAACGGAGTTTGTCTTCAATAGCCCACATCTCTGGGTCCATTCCAAGTGAGGACCATTCTATTAAAATGCTGCAACAAATGGCTTCAAAACCTTTACAAATCTTTAATTTTGCCTTCTCTAATCTTCATATGTCTACACATATTTATCTTAGACTTGAAATCAAAATCCCAAGTCCATACAAGGCCAAAACAAGGCTCTAATCCTCTTAATTCTCTTTACACAGTCAAAAATCTATGTCAAAACAAGTAAAAATAACTCCCTTTTATAATGTTTCAACCACTGTGGCTGAAGCGGTCAAGACCTTAGCCTTTTAGGTGCCAGGTCTCAGGTTTAAAATTGTCTCCTCCATTCTAGGCATGTTTTGCATGGCATTTTGACTTTTCCTCCTCCCTAGGCACGCTTTGCATGGCATTTTGTCTTTTCCTCCTCCCTAAGCGCGCTTGGACTCCTCCTTGGGCACTTAGACTTGGTATTTTGTCCCACATGGCTGGGAATAAGTAGCTTGCATGTTTTCAAAAAGCTTGGTGCCTCTTTGGAAAGTGTCAATGTCCCCCTTTTGTAGGAGACTTGGCACTAAGTGTTAATTGCTAGCCTTGTCCTCTTCTCACGTGCCATGTGGCAGGCATCCATGATCCATTCTCGAGATTCTCCCATGTGGCATTTCCAAAAGTTTCTATGAACACCTATTGAATACCACTTGTCACCTCCTGATTGGTCCACTTGGCGTGCCTTCATTGCGTCGCATCATCTTACGACACCAAATTTTTCACTGTTGAACCAAAATTTTAGTGGCCTATAACTTTTGCATACGGTGTCCATTTTGCAAACCGTGAAAAGCGTCAGAAAGCTCTTGAAGAGTACTACAATGTGAAATTAATTTGAGTTGAATTTGAAGACTTTGAAAAATAGAACGGTACATGGATCCACCTAGATCACATATAAAGGCAAATCCATATTGGAAACTAAATTTTAATCCATTTATGAATATAGAGGTGTATACGAAGTGGAGTCTAAAGATGAAACCAAAGAAGATTCTAAAGGTGATTTTAAGAATATTATAGAGGTGAATCTAAAGAGGAATCTAGAGGCATGACTAAAAAAAATCTAGGGATGGATTCATTTATATTGAATCATATTCCCAATTTTTATTAAAATCAAATTGTTTATTCATTGTTATATCATCAAAATCATAATTATCAATATATGCTTCTTCCACAATTATTTCATTTTGATAGTTTATCCATTAATCATCATAACTAAAAGGCATAGCATGAGTAGATAAAAACTTATATAGAGGAGTAAAATCATTAGCATTGTCACTTTGAATATCTATAAAGAAATTAATTAGATTATTCATAACAATAGAATAATATATCATAGAATAAATAACATAATAGGTAGATCCACTATAATAATTAATGAAAGAGTAGAATACTTGAATATTATGACTTAGCTACTTCAAGGGGGAAAACTTCACAACAATGTAATAAGAATAAAATTTGCAATATGATGCTAAAATAATAACCACTACCTCATATATATACTCAATTTAGCCATGGTTATTCTATAGGTTGACCATATTAAGAACATCAAGAAATGAAATAAGATAATATGATGATATGTAAGCCACAATTCAGCTACACATATCCCTAGATACATTATAGGTTAAGGGCATAACATGAACTTGCCCTTAATAAAAATGTTGTACTCAATTTTTTTTCAAACTAGGATGTTTCTATAGGAACACTTCATCCTCCCATGTTACATATTCAGAATGCAAGTTCTTTCATTTGATCAAATACTCATTAATCACTCTAGTATATGGTTGCTTAGTGCACATGTAAAGGATCTAGTCAGGCCTTAGAACGACTCGACCTTCTCCATCTAATTATATTAACTTATTCTAAGTGGAAAATATCTGTCAAATTAATTTATTCAAGAAAGATACATGAAAAATTAGATGGATGTAAGTGGATGGGGGAAATTCTAGCTTGTAAGCCACACTACCAACTTTTTGTAAGATTTGATAAGGGCCATAATACTTAGGTGATAGATTTTTAGACTATTTTGTTGCTTCAAAGACATCTACTTATATGTAGACAAATGCACAAAGTCATAATCACCTATGTCAAAATGTCACTCACTATGGTGTTGATCTACTTACCGCTTCACTCTATTTTGTGTCATTTCTAAATTTTCTCAAAAACTAATGAGTACCTCTTATTGATGGTGAATGTGTTCTTCAACAACTTAAACCTTAGGATGCATCATCAAATAGGAAGTTATGTATGTGGGGTGATATCAATATACTGCCACAAAGGGATACATTTTAGAAGAAGTGTGAAAAAAGTGTTATACCATCATTCAGTAAGTGGCAACCCATTTGTCCTATTTGTCAGATACAAAATAATGAAGATACCCTTCTAGACATTTGTTAACTACCTCTATTTTTCCATTAGATTTAGATGATAAGATAAGATATGAGACAATTGGGTGCTAAAGATGAAAATAATTCATTCCAAAAATTATTAGTAAATATGAGATCTTGGTCAGTTATAATGATCTTTAGAGTACCATGAGATTTATAAATTATATTGAGAAAAGTAGAAGATACTATACTGGAAATAAATTGCTATGATAAGGGAAAAAATGAAGACACTTGGTGAGTCAATCCAAAAATACCATGATAACATTTTAACCCTTAGACCATTGTAACCTAGTAATGAAATCCATGGAAACCTCCTCCATGGATAAAGGCTACAAAAGACCTGGGGTCTTAATGATCTCACATTTGTTCTATTGAAACACCCTGAATTCATCCACATATTTATAGACACCCCCCTTGAGTCCTTTCCATAAAAAATCATGCCTTATTCTATTATATGTTTTTAAAAATCTTGAGTGACCTCCCAATGCAGATGCATGAAGTTCTTGAAGGATTTTATGTTTGAGGAGAGAGTGCTTACAGAGGTATAATATGTCTTTATACCATAATTCATTCCCCTTCCATGTAAAGTTTTCATCTTACCCAAAACCCCACTAAATATTTTGAATCTAATCATGGGTAGAACTGTCATTCTCCCATTCTGATCTTGCTTCCTCTAACCAATCTTCCTACCAAATAATCTTTGCATATAACAATGCCTCATCTAATTCATCCCTCTAAGATAGTGCGTTTTACACCACATTATATTTTCCTTTATTATAGACTATTTCAAAATCATATCCTAATATTTTAGTAACCCAATTTTTTTATATTTTAGATGAAAATTGTTGTTCTAAAAAATATTTGAGGCTATCATGATAATTCTTTACCTAAAAGTGATGACCCATCAGATAAGGTCTTCATTGCTTAACTGCATGCAAAATATAAATAATCTTTTTCTCATAAATTGGTTTGATATTATTTTTCCCTTAGGTTGGAAAATTTAAATTCTAATGTTTTACCTTATTACATGAGTACAACTCCCATTTCATATATCGATGTGTCACACTTCACAACATAAGTTTTTGAAAAATTAGGAGTTGCCAAAACTAGAGTTGTGCACCTAACCATCTTCAACTATTCAAACACCTCGATAGATGAATCATTCCAACGGAAGGAGTATTTCTTAAATAAATATGTGATTTGGGATATAATGCTACATATTTTTTAGCAAACCTATGATAGTAACTAGTTATCCCAAGAAATCTTTGAAGGTTCTTGAGGGTCTTAAGAACCTGCCACTCCATCATCACTTGGATTTTTTATGATCAACTTTCTCTCCTTCATTTGAAATAATAAGACCCAAGTACTCCATCTCATGGACACCAAAATAATATTTGGAAGGTTTGGTATAAATTTGATGTTGTTCCATAACTAAAAGTACCTATTTCACATGCTTCAAAGGGTCTTCCAAATTTTTACTATAGATGAGTATATCATCAAAAAACACCAATATAAAATTTCTCAAAAATGGAATAAAAATAGTATTAATCAAACTTTGAAATGTAAATGGTGAATTTGTGAGGCCAAAATGTATGACCATATATTCAGAATGGCCTTCATAAGTTATGAATGATATTTTAGGAATGCCCTCATCATGGATTTGAAGGTCTAAATTGGTAAAATAAAAAGAACCATGCAATTAATATAGACAATCATAAATTACTAGAATAAGAAACTTATATTTGATGGTGTACTTGTTCAGTTCTTTATAGTCTAGGTACATCCTCCAAGCATCATCCTTATTCCACACCATGACCACAGGGGAAGAAAATTCTCTTTAATAATGTCAGATGATCCAACATATCCTGTACCATATTTTTAATTTCTCTTATGGTCATAGGGATACCTTTAGGGTCTAATGTTAGGTGGTGTACTTACTAAAATGAGCCTAATGGCATGGTCATGTGTGTAACTTGGAGGATGTCCTTTCAGCATGTCACCAAAAAAAACATAATGGTCATCCAACACCTTTTAAAAATTAGGATGTGTAGACTCCTTGGTTGGTTCAAATTTTATGGAAAATAAGCATGCCACAAAATCTCACCACATTTTTTGAGAATCATGATCATCTAATATGAACTAACTAGTTATGGATATTTAGCCCATACTACACATAGTTCAAAGGTCCTACATTTTGAATGGAACCTCATGAATAGTTCCTAGAAATTCATCTCATGTCCAAAGTGGGGAGCTAATATACTGCCAAAATAATGTCATCAACTCCCATTTTAATAAAAATCATAGGGGAATCTAACACATATTTTCCCATAGCAATCTTAATGCTATGGCATTTTCTAGATTAGTTGATGGTTCACCATCTGTAATCATAACCTAAAATATTGGATATGGGTAAATGAAATAGTTAAAATAAGTAGCCAATTTACTATTGATAAAGTTATGTATATTCCTAGAATCAATTAACATAGTCACCTATTTATTTAGGAAACCCACCACCTTAAGAGTTTGAGGAGTATTAATGCTTGAAAGTGCATGATAAGAAATAATAGGATAAAAATATTAATATTCATTCTTGGGTTCTTCCAAACTACCCTTGAATCCTCATCATCTTCATGCTCCTCATTGGTACCTTAAACATAAAACAACTTCTTTACAACACATCAATTTATTTTTCTCCATTTGTTATCACAACCAAAACATAAACCTTTTGTATTATTTTCTTTAATTTGTTGAGGTGTCAATTTGGTAAGCTTTAAAAATGATAATGATGGGAAAGTGTACTCATGAAAATGAGTGAAAGGTCTTTATTTTAAGATCCATTAAATTAAGAGATAATATGCTTGCATATTTTAATTTTACTTTACAATATCAATTTATGGAATAATTTAAAAAAATTGACTTACAAATTATCAATTTGACAAGAATAATTCAAGAAAATCTCAAAACACAACACACAATTTGATAATAGAGTTTGACACGAAGGCCTATGTCTTTGGGTCATATATTGACTGATGTATTAGGAAAAATGCTTGAAAAATACTTACAAACATCTCCAAAATGGAAAGTGATCAACTAAAAAGTTGTTTCTTGGGAAAAAATAATATAAGTCCCTTTTTGGACTTTTCCCCAATTCTTCCTTTGGCACTCTCTGCAATTCATCAAAGGTTTCTAGCTCTTAGCCTTTGCTATAGCTGCTTAGCCTATTTGAATGTGTTGAAATACAAAATCCCACACTTTATATAGCATTTAGGCCCATAGCCTAAGCAGTTGGGCCTTATATTTTTGCATAGGAGGATGGAGGTTTGAGTCCCTTCCATATGCTTTCGGGTGGGCATATATATCCATTAGTCCCACATTGGCAATTGGGGAAGCTTCATGGATATTTATAAGCCATGAAGTTTATGGTGTAATATGCCAAGTATTTGGCATTACCATGTATTGAGTGGGGTTTATGGTGGTATATGGGTTTCATGTGGCATATTAAGTGGATGTTGGGTTCCACATGGAATATGAGGCATGTAATGTGGATGTTGGATAGTTGGAACATGGCATGTATGGTATAGAACATGGATAGTATGTGGGGACATGGATGCCATGTGGAAATGGTAAGTGTGAGGATAATTAATTAATTAATCGATTAATAGTATAGTCATTTAAATGACTATTAAAAATGGACCATAATAAATTAAATGTTGTCAAGCTCCACTCACCTCTTGTCATCCACTTGCCAATTATCGACCACTCACCACTTGTCAATGTCCAACCAAACCCAATTTTTTTTATTTCCCTACTTGATCTTTGATCCACGATATCTTGTGCATACAGGCTCTATTTTGTGAACCATGAGATGAACTAAAAATCTCTCGATGAGTTCTTTGATGTGATAATGATCAACCTAAAATTTAATGTCTTGTTTTTTGGAGTGAATATGGATCCTCTTAGATCAATCCTCCCCACTGAGAAGGCTTTTTGTCCTCAAAAAGTTAGTACTAGACCTAGTACTTAATATGAGGAACTTTTCATGGATCTGGCTCTCTACTCTAGCTTGGATGATCTCTTAAATGTCATTTGGTTTTAGGTCTTTAGATATGAGTCTATTGCATGTCATTTGGTGTTATAACAATCACCATTTTATAATTACCCTCTTCGAGTATTACCTAACAACATAGTTTTACAAATGTCTCCCTTCTTGAGTCTTTATAAACAATATAATTATATTTAATGATTACAAATATTGTCCATACTTGGGTCTTTTAAATTTATAAACAATGCCTATATTTAAGTCTTAAAAACATAAAATAAATATACAAGCTATCTTCTGAGATGTTCCTAAAGCTTATCATGATGACATCTTTCTGTTACCCTACAGTGTTCTTGTCTACAACATAGATGAGTAAAATAACATTGAAGACACTATTTATCTAAAATGGTCATTGCTAATGTGCTCACATGAGATATTCTATCCTATCTTTTACAATGTTATATTGATTTTCCTTCTTAGAGTAAGTTGCCTTTCTCAGAGATAGATATGGTTTACCTAGGATAATGCCACTAAATTAAAGTGGAACCACATCTAATTTAACTTCATCTAAAAATTTGGTGGTAATTTAAAACCCTAGTTTACATGTTTTACTTACATGTACATTACTATCATCATTTATCTTATCCAATAAATATGGTTTGAGATGTGGCTTAGTTTTTGAACCTAGAGTTTCTACAACATCTTCAAAAAATAGATTCCTTTGATAATTTTTTTTATCAAAGATAGCATCTATCTTAGAATGGTTAGTAATTATTCTTTTAAATAAATATTTCTTACCTTTCTAGGGTGATAATCTCTAAACTATCATCTTTTCATTGACTATCATCTCCCTTATTGATGTTGTCTCAAGTTTTGACTGATGAGATTCTATCTTCTACTTGACTGAAGATGTAGTTACAACCTTTGCCTGAGGTTGTGGATAACTTTGTTAGCTTCTTTCAAAAATTTCCCCTTAGTATTGAAGTAAAAACCAAAATTAATGTCCTCTTTAGGTAATTTTGTTTTGTCAGTTTGCCTAAACTTCCTTTTAGGGCTCTCTTGTGCATATTCAAAAAATACATTCAATTATTTCTTATTTTCATACCTTGATAAGTCATCTGAATATGTCTCATCAGATTTAACTACTTCATCTTTTGAGAATACTTCCTTCAACTCTTCAGGGTGTTCTAGCATACTGATTGAGTAATCATTCAACTTAGCTTCTTGGGACTTTTGTCCTTCACCTCCATATCCTAATCCTACATAGAGTGGTCTCTTTACCACTTGGATAGGTTGGATAATTAGTTGACCATTAATGCTAAGGCCTTTTCCTTTGAATCCCATTTTAGATAATAGCTTAGAAATTATTCCCTTCATGTGATTTTCAAATATATTAACACATTAACTTGATGAATTTTGAGGGTTAGTACATTTAGTATCCATAACATTGTCAATATATCTAGAAGAGTTGATTTCATTATTTTCATCTTCAAAATGTACATCAAAAGATACATTGATAATCAAAGCATTATTTTCTTCCAAAATTATAAAATCAAAGGATATGAACTAGAGGAATTATTGCTATAACTAGAATGTACCTTTGTTATCTGGCTTGTCTCAAATTGAATCTCATAGGTATGATTGGTCATCAGTTGGATTCCTTCTCCGAATGCAGTGTTTTTAGCATGTTGAGATGTGAGATAATAATGAACCAAAGTTATCTTCTCACCTTCTCCTAGAATTATATCAAGATCTACTTGATCAAAGAATAGCCTTCCAATGCTAAAATGTAGGTTTCCATAATGAGTCGCATATCCATGTACTATGCCATCAACTCCTCCAAATGTCTTAGTGTGGGCTAATGGAAGAGTCTTTAATAATAGATGTTGTGAAAGACCTTTAATAATATAATTAACTCTAGAATACTAGTTAAAATATATTTTTATGAACTTCCCTTTAGTAATAGCAACGTAGTTCTACCTTTGAGTTCCCTGAAAGCATAGTGCAATATATGGCACTTCCATCGATAACAACTATCACATTAGAGACTCTGGAGTTGTTTGATGAGGTAATATTGGTCAGGTTGATTGACCACTACTAGACTTAGTTGGTGCTTTACCTCTCTCTTTGTTACATCTTCTAAACCATAACAGATCCTGACTAGGGTGTAGAATCCAACATTGCTTGGCAATATGACCCAACCAGGCACAATGTCCACAAATATTTGAATCTTCATGCATCCTCTTCTTCTATTGATGTTCTTACTATAGTTCTACTCATAGTACATTAATACTTTGTTGGAGCCTCTTGATTTGTTGCTTTACTACTTGCCAACTTTACTCTTGAGATTATAGGTATTGTATTATCATAGTGATAATGGAATTCAATAACAACTAAATGTGAGATAACATTGGATCCATTATTCTATAATAACTAATTTTGGTTAAAACAACAAAATTACAAATTCACCCATAAATTTAGTTTTGATATCAAACTTGATGCACCAAAATAATGCCTAAATAGAAGTTAGCCCAGTACACTAACTACTCTAATACTAACTTGATCTATAAACTCAAACAATAATACATTTTCATATTTTAATTTTGCTTTAAAATATCAATTTATGGAATAATTTATAAATTGGACTTAAAAATTATCAATTTGATAAGAATAGTTTAAGAAACTCTCAAAACACAACACATAATTTGATAACCGAGTTCGACAAGAAGGCCTACATCTCTGGGTCCTATATCAACCTATGTATTAGGAAAAATGCTTGAAAAATATTTACAAACTTCTTGAAAATGAAAAGTGATCAACTGCAAAGTTTTTCCTTGGGAAAAAATAATATAATTCCCTTTTCAAACTTTTACCCAATTCTACCTCTGACACTCTCTGAAATTCATCCAAGATTTATATATCTTAGCCTTTACTATGGCTATTTGGCTTGTTTGAATGTGTTTAAATACAAAATCCCACAATTTATATAGCATTTAGGCCTATAGCCCAAGTGGTTGGACCTTATCCTTTTGCATGAGAAGATGGAGGCTTGAGTCCCTTGCATAAACTTTTGAGGGGGCATATAAATCCATTAGTCGCACATTGGCAAGTGGGGAAGCTTCATGGATATTTATATGCCATGAAGTTTATGGTGTAATATGCCAGGGATTTGGAATTACCATGTATTATGTGGGGTTTGTGGTGGTGTGTGGGTTTCACATGGAATATGAGGCATGTAACATGGATGTTGGATAGTTGGAATATGGCATGTATGGTATGGATCATGGATAATATGTGGGGACATGGATGTCACATGGAAATGGTAAGTGTGAGGATAATTAATTAATTAATTAATATGACTATTAAAAATGGACCATAAAAAATTAAATGGTGGCAAGCCACATGGTGGCTTGAGGACCCATCATGTGGTCCAATCTCCACTCACCTCTTATTGTCCACTCACCAATTATTGACCACTCACCACTTGTTGATGTCTAACCAAACCTAATTTATTTATTTCCCTACTTGATCTTCAACATGTGATATCTTGCGCATACGGGATCCATTTTGTGAAATGTGATATGCATTGTAAATCTCTCAAAAAGTTTTTTGTCATGATAATGATCAACTTGAAATTTAATGTCTTCTTTTTCAGAGTGAATATAGATCATCTCATATCATTTTATCATCTCTTTTTCCTTAATCATGCATGCCCTTGGTATGGCTTATGATACATTACTTAGATGAAAAATTCAAACCTCCAATTGGATGATATATTTAAGGCCACCAAAAAATAGGCCAGTTAGATTTTCCTTAGTAATGTCTACGACACATAAGGAGAGATTCTAAAATTTATGAATGTAATCCTTTACAATCATGGTTTAGTGTAAATTTTCTTGTTGGATGAAGTAGTTTTTAGATACATCATTGCAAAAATTGAACTACAACTCTTTAAAAAATACTGACCATGAAATTGGGATACCTTTATTTTTATTTTGAAGACACAACCAATGATGCTAAATAAACTACTAAGGTTCCAAATACGTAAAGGCCATGACCATCATTTGTGAAAAGGGAGTCTGATGTAGATCATATAAAATTTTCATTGAGTAATCCATGTGAGTGGATCATTACCATTAAACTTGTGTAGGTACACATTTAGTAATAATAACTTCATACTAGGGTTGACATTGTGATTTTTTGGAGGAGGGGAACCAAATTAGAGTGGCAAAAGATAATTTTGAAATTATTGAGCTAAAAATTGGCAAATTACCTAGTTATTTGTTGCAATTAATCATGTAAGCCATTCAGGTCCCCTCTCAGTCTCGTGATGTCCCCTTTAACCACATCGATATCATATTTATGCACCATTCCCTAGAAATCTAGTTTAAGTTGTTGACATACCTCCAAAATACATGGATTAGATGTTTTATAGTCCATGTCATCCTTGTGAGAAGTTTTAGGCATTTATTTTCCTTTCCCATGTCCATAACTGTTAGGCTCAGCCATACACAAACCCTAGGAGGGTTAAAAACATGAAAAAAAGTGTATCAAAAGATGATACCATTGTGATCATCTTACCAATATGAATCTAACAACTTCTAAGGTGTGCAAAGGTGAAAAAGTTTCTCCCAAAAAAGTGCATCGGTAAAATATACCATTGTGAATGTCTCTTAGAGACAAGTTTAATGATTGCTAATTTTCATAGGGTAAAAAACTTTATAAAATTTTTATTTTTTGTAAAAAAATCCATGAAAAAAATGTGGTGATGAAAAAATTCAATTCTTCTTAGATCAAAAGTTATGTTTTTTGACCTTCTAGTGCTCAAGACGCCAAATCTAGAAAACAATGTGTCATAGAAACTTACCCAAATTGAAGATCTAATACCACTTGTCATGAAATTATTTAGATGATTCAAAATAATATAATAATATATCATAGAACTAAGAACAAAATAGGTATATCCAAAACAATAATTGGTGAAAGAGCATAATACTTGAATATTATGACTAAGCCACTTCAAGGAGGCAACTTCCATAATAATGCGATAAGAATATAATTTACAATATGATGATCAAAGACTAACCACTACCTCATATATATAATATAATTAACAATGGTTATTTTATATGCTGACTATACTAAGAACATCAAGAAATTCAATAAGATAATATGAAGGTATACAAACCATAAGTCGGCCACACATATCCCTAGATTCACTATAGGTAAAGGGTGTAACACTATCTATGATGTATACAATGAATTTAAATATAGTAAATGTAATAAATAAAAAATTTATTTCAATTATTATTACATGTATAAAATTGATATTGACTATGAATACAATGCAAGCAAAAATCAAGGTATATTGGTTGAATTAAGTAAGGGTTTTAATGATTATGTGGGATCTCAAATTTACTTTCTCTTTTGTAGACTAGTATTAGCCCATTATTTTAGAGCACTAATTACAGATTCTTTTTTGTGTCTATACCCCACTATCTCTTAAGTTATAGTGAGAGTATTTACCCTAGGTTATATATTCTTCTCATGTGCACCAAAAATAAAATGGTTAAAGAGGATTCATATGGTGTAAACAAGGGACCCTAGGTATTTTCAATATACCATGAGGTATAGGGAAACTAAAATCCATGTATATCCTATATAAGACTTGGAAGTTGTTAGATTATCCTTTACCTCTTGGTTTTGGTAAAATAGGTCATTGATTAATTAAAATGATAGCTCTCTATAGAGTTTTACAACTTCAAGAACAAAATCGTTAAAAATAAGTAGAAAATAATATAAAATAAATAGAAAGGAAAAGTCAAAATATTTTTGTGTATAGAGATCAACAAATTTCAACCCAAGGTCAAAAATAAATGCTTCAGTGTTAGATGTTATCTTAGAGATAATATAATTTCCTTAGTGTTAAATTAATATATAAGGTTGAATAATATTGACTCATGGTGTCATATTTATATCCAAAGTTTAAGGCTATTTATTTCAATGTAGGAAATTTACATAAATTTGTATGAAATCCTAAGACAAAAATCAAGCAAATACCAAGTGGCGTTCTAAAAAATTTCAAGTTCACCAAAATGTTTAATGGTTATTTTAATTTAAAAATGAAATTTAAAAAATATTAAATTATTTAATATAATTTAAATCTAAAAAATATATAGAATCTAAATGTAAAATACATAAATTATAGAAAACTAAAATGAGATATAAATAGTATATTTGTAAATGAAACTATATACTTAGTTCAAAATTAGATTTTTATTAACTGTGTAGGTGGAATACTAGTGCAAAAGAATGGGAATATATTTAAACTATGTTGTATATTAAATTAATATAATGAAATATGTTATGAAATGGTCACACTAGGGTAGATAGGGGTATAGTGTGGATTTGTCACTTTGACTATAATTGCATTTGTGTTAACTATACAAGCAATTTTTTTCTTGGGTATATTCATCTATTAGATAAGGTTCACTGAGTGTCTACATGTGTTAATTTTTCACATTGAAATACCTAAAATTATAAACCTTAGTTCCTACATACAAACCCAAATGGACATTAAATGCAAAAAGGGAGGATTAGGTAAGGGGAATAGTTGAAATATCCTTAGAAAACCTAACATAATTTGAGTAATACCTACATATCCAAAAAAGACCTCAAGTTAATGTAGTTCTCCTACCTAGGTTTAGGTGTGCAATGATGGATACAATATTAAATGCTATTTCACCTATGATTACCCTTAAGAAAAGTAATGTAAATGGTTTCTTCAACTTATAACATGTAAATAAATAAATCATTTGGGAGAGATAAGTATACAAAAATGTTTTATAGCTTTTATGGCATTATATATCCATCCCTAATTACTAACATAACATTTGATTATATATAACTCTTGAATTCAAAATTAGGGACTTCTTGGTGCATAAGGAGGCTGACTTGAAAAGACAAATGGTAATAAAAGATACCATTAATGTCATAAAAATTTGAAAAACTTCCAAAATTCATGATGGGACAAGTCCACATTATGTACATAAGGCAATAGTGTGGCTTTATCCAAAAAGCCACAAAATTGAAAGATAAATACCTAGAATGATATTCATGATCCCCAAGGTAGATTTGAGAAAATGGAAAAGAAATATAAAATTCATCAAAATAGTAAAAAAAAGATATGAACCTAAGAATTAAAAAAAAATGCTAATAAGTCATTCATTCATCATCAACAATATTAATAAGTGAGGTTGTGTGAAAATGTATATTTTGAAAGAGGTTTTGTTAGTTTTGGGTGTCTACACCAAGTAATCCACCTCTTTGACTCCAAAATAATGATTAGAAGGCTTGGAATACAATTTATGATTCAACATATTATCCAAACCCTTAGTCACATGTTATAGATGTTCTTATCATGTTTTGTTGTGTATTAAGATGTTATAAAAAAACCAAGACATATTTTAGAAATGGATGAAAGCCAAAGTTCATCAAATTATAAATGTAAATGTTGTATTTTTTAGGCCAAAGGTAACTAATATAAAGTGTTAACTTTCTTCATGAGTTATAAAATAATTGTTCTATATATCCTCATATTTTATTTTGATTTGATGATAACTTGAGCAAAGATTAAGTTTTGTAAAATATAAAATACCATGCGACTCATATATTAAATCATCAATTATAGATATGGTAATCTTATCTTTCATTTTGCACTTGTTTTTTTCCCTATAATCTAAGCACATGCATTAGGTGTTCTTCTTAAATTCCATTAATACTAGAAAGGAATAAACACTATAGATATGCCAAATTAATCTTATATCAATAATTTCATGTACTATATTCTCAATGACACTCTTATGTACATATGGGTACCTATAAGGCCAAATGTTGGGTAGTTGGATCCCTAGTACTAAATTAATGGCATGATCATGATCCCTTTTTGGTGGTTGTTCTTTTGGAGTATCTCTAGTAACGACTTAGTGTTCCTATACAAATGCATGTAGATATGGTAGTGTAGGCACATTTGTTGATAATGATTCTAGTGAAAAGAGTTGTGTGAAAACCCCATCCACTCCATTTTTTATAATTTTATATATCTAACATGAAATAACCAACTATGGTGAATTTGCACATATCCCACATAACTCAAATGTCCTTCCCTTTGAAAAAATAAACATGAATAACTCTTTGAAATTCAACACAATAATTCCTAAGGTAGTGAGCCATTGGACTTATAACATAATGATTATACCACCCATGAGAATGATTATGATATGTAAATATGGAATTGGTCCCATTATGATTTTAATACTATGGTGTTTCCCTATATAATTGACTATACTAAAATCTGTAATCATGACCTAAAACTATGGATCTATAAAAATAAAATAGTTCAAGCAGACATCTAACTTATTAATTGATGGTAGTATGGGTAATTCTCAACTGAATCAATATTGTCACAGCTTATTTTTTAGTAACCCTAATACCTTTAAGGTTCATGAGGTGATAATTCCTAAAATTACATAGAAATAAACAGTTATTTTCTTATTTTTGGTTTCCTCATATATATCATATACACCCTCTAATTATACTTCTTTGTATGTTCTTTTTCATTAATATATTCAATGTATAACAAATTATTTTCAACACATTTATTCCTCTGACTATATGTGTTATCAATTTAAAATGTAAACATTTTTCAATTTTAGCTTCCATTTTTAAAGAAGGCAAAACATTATGTTGAGGGAATGATGGAACTATAGTTATTTGATCTGTAATTTTTTAAGGTTTTCCGTTTGCTACCCAATTATCTTTCCTCTACCCATGAGCCTTGATAATATGATTAGACATAATAATTAGATTAAACATGTTTGGATCTTGTTGTATTTCATACTTGAGTCCCCTAAGAAATATGTCATTCAAGTTATCATCTATGATCATCTTCAAATTTAAAGATAAATTTTGAAATTTTAAAATATAATCCCTAATTGATCCTATGTGACACAATCTCACTAACTGGTTGAAATAATTTTATCGTACTTGCAATAATAGATATATAATTCCTATGTAAAAAATACCAAGGTGAAAATGAGAGTCTTATTCATATTTTGAGCACATAACCATTGATACTAAGTGAATTTCTCAATATATAAAAATAAGGATGCCAATGTGACATTTTTTCCATATGGGATATGATGTACATAAAAAAACTCCATTTGGTTGGTCTACATGACTAAACATTTTCCATCAAATTTATGTAAGTTCACTTTGGAAATCATGTTTTGAGTACCCAAAATAGAAGCAATCAATGGCAAGGTTTTTTATTGAATTTGTATTTGGAAAGGTATGATAAAAATATCTACCTTGGTTTGGTTGTAAATTGTTTAATTAAGGCTAGTTTTATAGATTATATTACAATGAAAATAGTTGATCAAATCTCTACCCAATCTCATCAAATTGTTGATTGATTTTATACAAATGTCCTTTATTGAAAAATTTGGACTTTAAATTTTTCACACTTTAATAAATCTAGAACACTCTATGATTTATCACAAAATATCCTAGAATCTAAGATCCATTGATTCTAGTTTTAGATTCCATGTCTTCTTTATTAGCCATTTTTCTTGGAGTGTCATAACCCTTTCCTTAACCATTAGTGTGTAGAATAGCCATGTAAATATTTTAGGGTTCAAGGTTCAAAAATATAGTTATCAAATAATTATACAATTATGATTTTATCACCAAGACAAAACTAATGATATGTATGTTGTGCAAAGGTTAAAAACTTGAAAAATCATTAAATCCTAAAAAATATTTTTGACAAAAATTTATGCTATTATGATAACCTTACTAATATGATTACAATTGTTTTTATATTGTATAAAGGTTTAAAAAATCTCATAATCATTTCATTTTTTATAAAGAAATCTAAAATAATACTACATAAACATTACATTTAAGCTCCTTCTAGATCAAAATCTATGTTTTTTTAATCCATCAACAATACCAAACCACTTATCTAGACCTAAAAATAATGTATCAAAAATAAAAATATTTTCCAAATAAAATATCTAATACCAATTGTAATGAAATTAATTAGAGAGATAAATTAGAATCACAATAATGGGTCACGAAATAAAATTAAATAGTACAATAACAATAATAAAGGCAAAATAGAGTAAATCCATGCAATATGATTTCAAGTAAAGCAAAATAATGGAAATATATGAGTGATCCACTTCGAGGGGGGAAACCTATATAACATTAAAAAAATATAAAAGTGTGTTATATAATTATCTAATACTAACCACTACATGTTTTACTTATTTTGGATTAATGAAATAAAAATAATGCAAAATTAGGTCTAATTAAAATTGTGTAAAATATATCAATAGTATCCTAATCTAAGGTGAGAAATAGAAAGATTGATATTATAATTAGACAATTTGAAATGGACAAATCATTGAGGAGAGAGGCACTTAGTTTTTTTTAATATGTCACTAATAATTATTACCCCATATTCTAAAAATATTCAATGTATGCTTTGTCATTACTTCAATCATAAAATAATATCTCAAACCCTACCTAGATATTATTAGTAACAATAAGATTTGTGCAATGATAAATACCCTATTTCCTCTATTGATAGTGTGATTATAGAGTGTCCAAGTTTATTAAAACTCATACCACTATGCCTTTACCTGTATATGCTTCCTATGTGTGTACTTTATTTCATTCTTGTGCAATGATATGTATTTCCATTATCCTTCCTTTTAAATCCTAAGTACACTTTTGACCATAAGATTACCATTAAAAAAAAAGAGGTATCAACCACACGTAGTTTTCCCACCTATGTGTCTAGGGAACATCGATATTAATATATACTGCAATGTAATTCTTGGATTTTCCCACCTAGCACCATAAAACTTTGACCTCTGTGTGTATTGAGACTTGGATTTAGGGCTACTCCTTGAAGGTTTTTCAAAATTTTATTATTTTTTTATAATTTATCAATAAAATTCTAATTGATTCCTCAAGTTGTGAAGTTGTAACCAAGTGATTCTCAATGTGATGACCTAATCACCAGGTTATTGATAACCTTAGGATTGATTTATATGTATAGCTCACTCTAGTATTTTTCACTATGACTAATTCATGAAACATGTTTAGTTTGACATAAAATAGTTGTTGAGTGTTCTTGGGCACCACCATAAGAGGGCGACTCTTTAAGTAAACAATATTTTTGTAGTTTTTATAGGTACTTGTTGATCAATTTTGAGCCCTAGGTCAAAATGGTCACCCCTATATTAAAAAACTTGAGATTGTCGTAGGTTTTATAGTATTTTAATGCCTTGACATGTCCTTAAAGTGGTATTTTTTTCCTTATTAACATTTTTAAGGCTATTTTAGAAGGATTAAGGTAAATGACATTTCAAACCTTGTGTTAGTCTAGTCATTCGTAACATGATCAAGTTGGTTCAAGTGTGATAAGTGGTCTAAGGGGACTTTTAAATAATTATATGCATTTTTCAAGTCACATAAAACTTCATATAGTCTGTACCACTCCATAAAAAGGTGAAAAATTCAAACTTATAATGTACATCTCACCTTATATGTGTTTATTGCCTTTTTGTGACAATCAAAAGGAGGTCTTTACATAAAATGGAATTTTGGAGGGAAAATAAAGTGTTTAAAATATCATGAAAGGTTTATACATGCCTAAAATATCTATTGTAACACTTTTCATCTATCTTCCATTAATCTCCAAGGCAAATGTGGCAGTTTTAGGCCAAAATTAGGTGTTTTCACCAAGTCCATATAGGTGTACCTGAGGGAAATTTATTTAAAACTCTCCCATGGATATATATATACCACCAAGTTAAAATACAAGCTTTATAGGATTTTAAAATCCCAAATATTTCAAAAAATTATCCTATTATCCCATTGCTCTCATTGGCAAGCTAGTGCAACACTTTAGGTCTTTATTCTATAAAAATAAGAGAGAGAGAGAATTAGGATCTAAAATTTTGGGGAAAGGAATGTGTTCCATTTAGTGTCTCATCCATGGAATTTTTATTCAAATCCATCTACTATTGTTTATGAAAAATGGATAAAAATTTGGTCACTCTTATGAGCTCATCCATTTATGCAGGGTTTGAAGATTGTAACAATTTTGGTATACTTTTAGGGTATTTATACAAATTAATTATTATTGTCTATTAATAATGACATAATATATAATATTACTCCCCCAAAACTCTGGTTAACATGTGTGAGAGTTTCAAGAGTAAGCAAACTTCAAATTTTACTTTGATTTGCATAACATAGGCTAAGTTTCTCAAGTTTTAGGGTCTTTTGGTGCACATAGTGGAAAAGGTTGATGATGTTTAAAGTATGGGATTTAAAATATTTCATGTCTTATCTACTTAAAATATCCATCAATCAATCCATTATCAAGTAAAGAAACCTCCATAGGCTTTCCATGAAGGCAAAGCTATAATTGTCACTTACATCGGTTATCATGAATAGAGGTTTACTATGTTCAAGGGCCTAAGTGCCTCCAAGAAGATAGATTATGGATACATTATGAAAGATATATTAAAATCTAAAATAAAATTTTACAAGTATGAGAAGCCTAGTAAATAAAGTCAAGAAGACTCCTCACTTGATTAGGAACTCAATCAAGTCTCTCAAGAGCTTAGACAGAGGCATGGATTCAATGGTGAAGAGCAATATGAGATAGATGAGGAAGGAATTAAAGGTATTATTGAGGTTTATATCTTTGAGATTCATCTCCATGACATATGAATCCAATAGACATCTCCATATAACTCCAAATGGTTAAGATGGAAATGAGTGCCTCTTTGAGAGGGGTCTTCACTTATAGTAATGCCATTATAGCATGGGTTTAAGAAGGGAATATCATATTATGACACCCAAGTCAGGGATCAAGAGAACTTATCCTAGGTTATATATGTCCAATTATTCAAGTTTCATGCTCCAATCAAGATCTTAGTTCTTAAAGAGGTAGTTGATAGCCTATTTAATGGAAGAGGTAGAAATTCATTCTAAATAAGCACCTACAGTAGTCATGACTGCTACCTCAAAAGGAAAGGTGATTAGATGATCTCAAAAGGTGTAAATGGGTAAGATAAAATGGGAATAGGTGACTTAAATTCACTAGGACAAAATGCCAAAAACCTTAAACAAGTGCAACTATGGAAAGCAAGTTAAGAGGCCTAATAACATTCCTAGTTTACCTTGTCAGCAAAAATTAGGGTAAGTTTGGAGATTTTAAGGTAATTTGGTTTCTTGTTTCAAAGTAAACCTCATAAGAGTTATTGGTGATTATTCAAGTTAGGTGTAGGTTTTCAAAGACTGAGGTCAAGTTTGAAGGTCATTCTTACTTCTTGAAGTCAGTCCCTTGGACTGTCTTAGTCTGTATAGAGGTCTAACACCACCTACAACAAGCACCAAAGGAGAACTTCAATGAGTAGCTAAGAGATTTATTTTAAGTAAAATCATAGGAGAGAAAATATATAACTTGTGGTAAGTCTAAAAAAAACCTAATTCTATAAATACCATAAGCTACCTTAGAGCATCCACCTCAAATGACACACTTGAACTATCTTATTCTGTAAAATTAAAGTTATAAGATTTTTAACAATTGGCTTGAGGAAGGAGATCAAGACTTATATTAAAGAGGATATAAATAGTAAAATGTATTAAGTGAATGATATGATTTTTTAGGATGGTTCATCTACAAACTTACTCCCACCTCCACCAAGTCACAGTCTCATACACAACCAAGTTGACACTAAATGCTCATCTATAACCACCTTAGTTAGCCTAGATATTCTATGTGAGAAAGGATGAATAAAGATGGTGAATAATATTATATGAATTTACTTATGTATGATTAAATACAAGAGTTATATATAAGTGGTTTATAATACCTATAGGGATATCATTCCTCTCATAATCTAGGTTAAGTCACCTACAACAATATTATGGTAGTGAAGGCAGACAAGGAATTAAACTCTAAGATAGCTTGGAGTTAGATAAATGATGGAGAGTGATTGGTAATTAGGGGTATAGTATGATATTAAAATATCATTATGTTGATTAAGATAAACTTAAGGAATAATGATTTAGTTAGAATCCAATATCCCTACATACCATCCCAAGGTGGACTCCAAACACACACAAAACTATATCTTAGATTGATTATGAATTATGTGATAATAATATAAGATTTTTCTCTCAAATCCAACATGGATAGGTAATGAGGGGGTTATCATGAGGAATATCTCACCTCCTTGCACTCATCTAAGACATAACTACCATCCTACAGGTAGAACTTTGAGAAACACTAGAATCTAAGCTTAAAGTGTTTGGATGATAAGTTGTAGAGGCGTGAGATGAAAAAGATAAAATTAATATGATACACCATTTAATGGATAACATTGAAGAAGCTTCAAATAATGACCCAACCTATTAATCACATTCAAGGGAGCACCATTAGACACCTATAACCAACACTTTACAATACTGTAGTAGGGTCTACCAAAAGCAATGTGTATACCTTCCAAAGGCACGGAGATTGATGTGAACATGAGGATATATTAAATATAATATTTTAATTTATTTATAAGGTTTTATCAGTTATTGATCATCTTTATCTCATACAAACATGGCACTCAGAACCCTACATACAGTTAACATGAACAAGTATAAATCTATAGTAGATTAATGCATATAAGAGACCATACTCTGCTTATGATATAAATGAAAAATTAATAAAAATATGATTGAGGTTAATATTTAATGATACTTTAATATTTATGGTCACCACCTCTGAGAAGGCTAAAGAACACCAAACATGCTTAGAACCACACAGGGATATACAAACATAAGACCTAAGCCTGAGTAGAGGGTAAGGTATACAAAGGAAAAAACATTGGAAAATAGTTTCCTAATCATAATAATAACCTATAGTAAATTATGGACACCTCCATGACCCAAAAAACCTTAGGAGACTATATTGAAGGCCATAATCAAAACTTTCATGCCTGAATACACAGTCAACAAGCAATTTACAACTAGTCTGATCTAAAATGTTGGCTTAAGGCCTTTATAGGCATAAAAAATTCTTAAAAATAAATTAAAATGGTCATAATAACCCATTAAATTCACTAATTTATTCATTTGGGCCATAAAAATAGTTGTCATACCCACTATTTTGTCTCAGACCAAGCCTTGTTTGTCACATATGTTCAGTGAGTTGAAGGGGTACATTCATACCATGAAGGGTCTACAAGAATTTTAGGACCCACAAAAGGTTTTTATTTAATGAGAGATGGTGGAAAAGGTTTTAAAACTCCCTTAAAATTTTATAACACCTATAATTACATTCAAGAGCCTTGGAGATATACCAACACTATTAAACATATAAGCCTGCTTATAGACCCTAATGCCATCTTAAGGTTCATTAAAGATATTATAATAGGATTAATGAATAATTTGAGGTGTAGGAGGATGATTAGGAATTTTTAAGAAGATTTAAAGTTATAAGAGGTGATAAATTTGATCAAGGTATCCTCAAACCCTACTTGAGCTCCTCACACTATACACAATCAACTCGAGTTCCAACTTTAAGTGCTCACCCACTCCAACACATAGGTGATTAGGACCAAATATATTAGGGAAGTTTAAATATCCATATGAAATAGGAATCAATGAAGGATTGGTTGGAATTAGGGGGATAACCTCTGTGAACAAACCTTAAGAAGATAAACACTCATAATTGCTTATAAACAACCCTAACATCATCTTCCAACATTCATGTATCTACATAAAATTTTCATGGGATCCCTAGACATTCATGGAAGATGAGGAGGTAAATATACTATATATTCATGGAATTTGTTCCTGACTTAGACATCTGTACAATATGAACTATCACTAAGACTCATAAGTACTCATAAATGTCTCTAAAATTCTAGGAAAACCTAGTTTTATAAATCTTGATGTCTTGGAATTATAACACCCTATAATTATCTAAACATCACTTATAATGTCAAGGTCACTTAGGAGAAACCTGTTCATGGGTTTTAGTTGTAAGGAATATGTATGGAATGCTTAAAACATCATACTTTTCTAAGGAAATGAGTATAATAAATGGTATAAGATAGTTTAAAATGTTTTAAATACTTTAAGGGGATTATTTTGGACCTTATACATCTTATAAAATCATAATACCCCTAAGGATACACTTAGAAACATATTTACAACTCATCTCTAAATTTCTAGTCTATAAAAATGAAAGATAGGAAGACCTAGTCAACTACTATGACAAGATTGTAGATGTTCTTGATCAAAAGTGGATTATTACATAGTATAATGTGATTTTGAAAGTATTAAATCCATGTTCCCATAGTTTTATAAGATTTATTATATATATTTCATTGAATCCATGCACCAACACTTAGGCAATTAGGCCTAATTGACCTATTTAGTCTTTGGGTCAATTAGAGAACTCAAAATTGGCATTGAAGGGATAATATAATGAGTTAAATCAATATGATATGCAGTTAGATGAACCTTTAAGGGAAATAAATGCACATTTCATGGATATAATGGAGAGATAAATTAGTTTCTCGACTTTATCAAATATGGAGATGGACTGTTATACATTTATGGTGACATGTTAGACCTTGTTCATGTTGTAACTATCAAGAAGGAGCTATTTGAACCAATTAGGGGTGTACCATGCCTTGAAATAGGTTAAAAAGTTAAACCATAATATACATTACCTCCACTTTTATGATAAAATGATGCATTAAAGGTACCAATGAAATGGAGTTGAAAGAAAGGTTGCTTGTAACTAATGAAATAGTTACATGGAGTGGACCTTGGTCATTCATGACTCCTTATCCAATTTTACTTGACACATTTATCATTATCTCTCTCCATTTATGCTATATATTTAAGGCTTATGGCCTTATATTGTATCCCTCAAGCTGGTATGAGGAAACTCTATAAGTGTTTATACTTGTGTACCTCTTGGATTGATGAGTAAAGCATTTGTAGCTTCTTCATGATCTATGCTTAGTGTTATCATGTGTTTTTTTGATATGCATATTATTATGACCTTCCAATTTATATGTCTAATTATCACTAAGGTATAAAAAATCTTTCTTGGTAGGTTGTCTAGTGTGTTTTGAGGTTGATATCTCAAGTTTGCCATGGAAATTAGATTGTAAGTACCCTAAACCAGGCCTCCTTCTCATGACCTTCTTACTTTAGTCATTCAAATTGACCTTTAGATGAAATATTGTTTCTTAGAATTCATTGGAGATAGGGCCCCAACTCAATTCATTCCCCATTAGTGTGTTAAGAGTTCAATCTAAGAGAGTGGATGAAAGATCATTTTAGATGCATCACCAACCTTTAGTATAGGTTTCATTCATGTAACTTATTTACCCTTTTCATCCCAATAGAGTTAGGTCTTAGATAAGAGATCCAAAGGAAAAATTAGGGGAGTTAGTCCCATAAAATCTAGAGGTTTGACCCAATAAATGGGTAACCCACATTCTATAGTTCACTCTCATGTTATCCTAGGTTTGAGGTGAATGTGGATAGTCCTTTCTTCAGTAAGGGTGTAACCTAGATTCCTAATAGTTTTGGCATGCCTGGTGGGACAAGATTCAAGTGACTTCAAGCATGCTTTGACAATGTTGAAGGATAGATTTTTAGTCATCTTAGAGAGTTTCAAGAGTTTCATATTGGTAACATTTATAATTAGGAGTCATAACAATTTTCATAGCAAGTCTTCACTTCAAGGGTATGAGAGGTTATCATTCATGGTTTCATTCATTGTCATGTGTTTGATGGTGAAGCATAGAGTCATATGAGGTAGAATTATGTTATTTAATACCTTATGGATAAAAATATGACCATTTATAACTCCATCATGATTCCTAACCACACTATTCTGACCCCTATCAGTCTTATATTTACTCTTGTTAGTCCTATGATGAGTCTCCCTACTACCAAAACTACCAACCCTGCTATGAGTCTCATCTACCTCCTTTATAGCTTGATTACCAACTTAATCAATCATGGTAGAAGTATAATATTCTTGACTAACCCACTCATGCCCCAAGTAAATCCATATCTAATCTTAAACAAACCCTATTGGATCATGAGAGACATGATAAACATTGACACATTTAAAGTAATGGGCAAAAAATTCCCAAGCATGCCATTGAGGGTGTTAGAGTTTCATTTTAGTTGGCCAAAAGAGACTTATCATTCCTTATGAAGGAAGGTCATCTAATGGTAAATAATGGTATGTTGAACATATAGGGACTAATATCCAAAGTTGAAGATAGGTTGATAGTACATGAAAGGCAAAAAACTCACTAGCACCAACATTTTGTCCTCTCATCCATCTCATGTAAATATCATGATGAGCTACCCATCACCCTCAAAATCCTCAACCAATTGAGCATCAAAAACTTTAAAGTCTCTCATAATACTTCCCAACCTTTCCATCATGGAAGTATGTCCAAGGGAGGGTATAATAAGGAGGAAGAGTGTGCATGAAAGAAACTAGTCATCATGATCAGTCAAGGCTTAGTTTTGAAACCTCCCTTGCCAAAAAAATTGAGGATATAGACAAACATCTACATCAATCCATATTAGATACAATAAGGATTCCATATTAGATGAAAACATCTCTATTCATGCCCTAAGTTCTAGTGCACACAACACAAGAAACTCTTAAGACTAAGTTCCCATCTTGGAACCAAGTGCTATAGTCAAATAAGAGTGAAGAACTGTCAATTTTTTTTGAGTTAATCCACACCCCTCCCTCCTCAAGAGTATAAGTCCTTTACCTCATGGATATCCATCCAAACCAATTTTTAAAAGAAGGTGGAACTGGTGATTGTTGAGGACAAGTAGATAAATGAAGGAAATGTGGCATATATCTCATCTCTCTTGGAGTCACTTAAAGAATGTCCTATGCCATTCATTAAAGAGGTAATAAATGAATATTAGGTTGAATCTATAAATAATGGTGATGATGATGATTTGGATAATCTTGAAGAGGAGTTTTTCATATGGACACCCCTTGGAAAGGAGGAACACCATTAAGTATTCAAGGATGCCAAGGAGGATAAGTTTCAAGATCAATAAGATCAAGATATGGCTCAAGAAAAAGGAAAATTATCTGATAAAAAATGAGATCTAATTGATGACATAGTAGCTACCCCAATTCATGATAGTATTAAAGAGTGTGAGAATGAGATAATTGGCCAATTGGTACTAGTGGTAGAGAAAGAAGACAACCTTTAAAAATTTCCAAATGATCTGTTGTTCCCAAAATCTATCACTTGCTTTTGTGGCCAACATACCAACCATTTTGGTCCTACAAACCAAAAATCTCTCTTTTCTTTCTAAAAAATATTCTGAGTAGTTAAGTTTTTTCAAATATTCAAGCCTTTTTAGCTAAGGAAGTTGCAGGTTCATCAGGCGGGCTTTCTTCAAAGGAAGTTCCAAACACTTAGGCATTTCAAGGATGGTTCAACGCTGAGGTTCAATCAAAAGACTTAATTTAGGGCTTCAAACAAATATAATGAATCATTGAACCTTGAACAGAAATAGTTCAAGGTTCAAAGTGGTTCAAAGGTTTGAAGGTTAAAAATAGTGTTTCAAAGGTTAAATGAGTTCAACAAGTTTGAAAGACTTAGAAAATCAAAGGATTCGAAGAGTTAAGATTGAATCATTGAACCATTAAACCTTGAACTTTGAAAGGTTCAAAGTTCAAAGGTTCAACGAGTTCAACCAAAAAGGAAAGGATCCAGAAAGTTCAAAGCTTCAAAGGATTCAAAGAAAGAGAATGAATCGTTAAACTTTAAACTAAAATGGTTCAAGGCTCAAAGGTTCAAAGGGTTCAAAGAGTTCAAAGTTCAGAAGGAAGCTTTGAGTGAATGAAGTGGAAGATTCCAGAAAGAATTTCAACAAGATGGTTCAACCAAAGGGTTTGAAGAAATGGTTCAACCAAAGAAGAAAAAGAGAGTGAATGCAGCCCTTTATAGAACATTGAATTGATGAACCATTGAACCATTGAGCCTTTGAACCAAAAGAGTTCAAAGGTTCAAGGTTCAAAATGATTCAAGTGACTAAGTGACCATGATGTCCCCATGGATGTCAAATTTAGGGTAATAAAATATCTATTGATTTTAAAATATGGCATAGAACCTAAGAATAAACTCAGTGACCGGCCAAAGAAGGACCTGAAAGAGCCAATTGAAAGCGAGAAGATAACCTTAAGACCTCAGATCACCAAGGAAGGATAAAATGTGGCAAGGAAAGAGAGAACAACTATAGGAAATCTAAAAATATCTGTAGAAGAGTTATTTCTAGTAGGTGAAACAGTCCAATAGGTGGACATTAGAGAGTGTGAACATTCAAAGGCATGACCTATTTTTTTGCATTAAGTAAAGGCAAATGGATAGCCATGTAAGCATCATAAAGAAGACCAGACAACCCATGCTTAGGAGGAGACATTTGAGATGATTTAGAATGCCAAAGTAAAGGCTGATGACCTATTCTAGCATGGCCCTTTCATAGATATTCAAGGCATTCAATTTAGCATGAGCCATTTTCATGAAAACAAGTGCCCAAGTCTTTCTTGGAATGCTATATATTTTAATCTCCCATTTTGTATCAGGGAGATCTCTCTGTTATTAAAAGCAAAAATCTACCCAAATTGAAAGGCATTCTTGAGACTTTGAGCTCAAACTATTAATCATATTTTGTTATTTGAATGAGAAAGCAAGTGACCTTTCAGACTTTGTGTTGAAATAGCTTATGTTATCTAGGAAATTGTTCTTAGGTCTGTTTCCTAAATACAGTCTTGTCCATTTAATCAAATAAGAAAAATTAGTGGAAGTAAGCTGGAAGATGTCTTAATGCCAACTATGGGATACTTTGTGCTGCCATAATTGTCTTCAATCTATGTTTTGTGTAAAGGATATTGGAGAGACTTTGAGCTCCCCTTATCCTTCATAATCTTTTACTCTGTTGTAGTTTTAGGTGGAGACTTTGGGTTGTGCTTAATCCTACTATGTTCCTTTGTCCTAATCAATGGGAGAAGCAATGAAAGACTTTGTGCTTTCATGGGTTTCTTGTGCTTACACTTACTACCCAGGAATAATCCTGCTATTGGCTGAATATCACTTTTGAAAGAAGAGAAGTACATTCAATAATTACACCAGAATTTTCCTCTATTTTGTGAACATCATCTCTAAAAAAAGAGAGATGGATGATATGATTTCATCCCTATGTGTATTTTAAGCTTATATATATATATATATATATATATATATATATATACTATAGATTGTAGGGAACCTCCCCTTGATGAGAGGCGAGATTTATCTCATTTTGCTATGGTAAACCTACACAGCTTGCCGTATAAATCTCCTTATGCTGAGGTTGAAACACCTATTTTTTTGTCAGTCAGCTGGTGATAAAATATTCACCCAACATGATCAAGGAGATAAATTGAAAGGCTTGTTTGAGATCATAGAATCAGGTTATCTTCTTCAAGTTGCCTACCATGACTTATTTTAGATTGAAGAAGATGATTTCACCAAGAAAGGGGAAGGTAGCTCCATAAGCATGCCACCTCAAGAGGCTACTCCATTAGAAGATGATTTGTTTGAGGTATTTAAAAAGGGTTACCAACCTCTTATTATAGTTGCATATGTCCCTTTACTTAATAAGAAATATGTGAAGCTTGATAAGCATAAATATGAGGGACTTGGTCTATTTGTAGCAGGTAGTCATGCATTTGAAGGTCTTTAAGATGTCAAGATGATGAGTCTACATCTAGAAGAAGAGTTGTTTAAGCCAATAAGGAAGCTTGAAGATGAAATTGTAGTAGTATTTAAGGTCCATAAATATGATCTTAACTATATGCTTCAAGATGAAATCTTAATGGTACCTAATCTTGTGGAGCTAGGAGATAGAAAGTATGATGAAGTCTCAAAGTACACTAGCTCTCTTTAAGAAGTCAAAAGCAATCAAGAGTAGTAGGAGGTAAAATTTGATACAAAAAGTGAGTATGTGTTCATAAATCATCTATTTTCAGCTGATATGACACTTGATAGCATCATAAGTGAGTTGGTCAATAAGAAGACTAATCCACCAAGTTTCTAATTCATGGAGCTACCTGTTTCACATCATTGTCTATCTTATGGAAGGAGAGTTCCAAGAAAATTCCCATTTGATCTAGGAGGGAGAAGATCCATTCATGTTAGTTTTATATACTAGTTTCTTGGATTGTTTGTATTGCTTCCAATAAGTGTGGTCTAAATAAGTTTGTAGTTTGTTCTCATTTGTTGCTTATGTGTCTTGTTAGGTGTGTCTCTTAGGAGTAGGTGTTGTTTGTTTGCTTTGTGTGTCTTTCTATTGTTGTAGTCCAAGAAGTGTCCTTGAGTGATAGAATAGTTAGATATTCCATGAATGTGGTATTTTAGGTCATGAGTCATACTTGAACCACTGGGTCCTCTTGACCAGCAGGTTAGTCACCCTAGGAGTCACCAGTAATGTTGACCAATTTTGACCCCCAAGTCAAAATGGTCACCCCTATATTTGAAAAATTGAACTTGTCATAGGATTTATAGTCTTTCAATGCCTTGATATGTCCTTAAAGTGGTCATTTACCCCTTATTAACATTATTTAAGGCTCTTTTGGAAGGATTAAGGTAAATGCCATTTCAAACTTTGTGTTAGTCTAGTCATTCCTAACATGATCAAGTTGGTTCTAGTGTGATAAGTGGTCTAAAGGGAATTATAAAGCATGCAATGCAATTTTAAAGTCATATCAAAATTCCTATAGTCCGTACCACTCCTCAAAAAGGTGAAAAAGTTAAACTTATAACATACATCTTACCTTATATGTGTTTTATTGCCTTTTTATGACATTCAAAAGGAGGTTTTTACACGAAATGGCATGTTGGAGGGAAAATAAAGTGTTTGAAATACCATGATAGTTCTGTATGTGCCTACACCAACTTTGGGAACACTTGGAATCCATCTTCCATCAGTCTCTAAGGTAAATGTGGTAGTTCCAGGCCAAAATCAGGTGTTTTCACCAAGTCCATACAGGTGTACCTATGGGAAATTTATTTTAGATGATAAAATGGATGTATATATACCCCCAAACTTAAAATAAAATATTTATAGGAGTTCTAAAGTCCCAATATTGTAAAAACCTATCCTATTCTCCCATCACTCTCCTTGGCAAGCTACTACAACACTTTAGGTTTTCATTCAATATGAATAGGAAAGAGAGAATTAGGATATAATATTTTTGGAAATAAAGGTGGTCCCTTGAATTTACCATCCATTAAATTTGTTTGAAAAATAATCTCCTATGCTTTATGAATAATGGATAACAATTTGGTCATTCTCATGAGCTCATCCCTTTATGCAGGGTTTGAAGATTACAACATTTTTGGTCTAATTTTGGAGTATTTATACAAATAAATGATTATTATTTATTAATAAGTACCTAATATACCATATTAATCATGTACACCTTTATTTAAAACATGTGGAAATAGCAAGAGAAAGCAAACTTTAATTTTTCTTCCATTTGCAGAACATAGGTTGAGTTTCTCAAGTTATAGGGTCTTTTGGTGCATATAGTGGAAAAGGTTGATGATATTTAAAGTATTTGATTGGTAATTTAAAATATTTCATGTATTATCTACCTAAAAAATCCATAAATCAAACAAATAAACCTCCATCAGCATTTCATGAAGGCAAAGCTATAATTTTCACTTACATCATTCATCATGAATAGAGGTTTACTACATTGAAAGGCCTAAGTGCCTCTAAGAAGAGGGATTATAAGAAGAATACTTAAAATATACACCAAATAGTCCAAGTATGATAATTATAGGAGATAAAGTCAAGAAGACTTCTCACTTGATCAGAAACACAGTCAAGTCTCTCAAGAGCTTATACATAGACATGGATTCAATGGTAAAGAGCAAGATGAGATAGATAAGGAAGTAATTCAAGGTATCATGAAGGTTGAGATATTTTAGATGAATATTCATGACATATGAATCCAATGGAAACATCCATGGAACTTAAAATGGTTAAGATGGCATTGAGTGCCTCTTTGAGAGGAGTCTTCACTTACAAGAATGTCATTACAATAGGGGTCTAAGAAGGGGATATCATATTATGAAACCCAATTTAGGGATCAAGATAAATTATCATAGGTGAGATATGGATAATTATTCAATTTCAATGCTCCAATAAATATCATAATGCTTAAATAGGTAGCTAATAGCCTAGTTGATGGAAGAGGTTGAAATTTAGTCTAAATAAGCACCTACAATTGTCATGACTTCTACCTCAAAAGGCAAGGTGCTTAGATGATATATGGGTAAGATACAATGGGAAATAGGTGAGTTAAATTTAATAATATTAAATTACAAAAACTTGAAATAAATTCAATTATGGAGAGCAAGTTAAGAGGCCTAATAACAATCCCAGTTTACCTTGTTAGTAGAAATTAAGGTAAGTTTGGGGATTTTAAGGTAATTTGATTTCTTGTTTTCAAGTCAACATCATAAGAGTGAGTGGTTATTAATCAAGTTGGGTGTGGGTTATCAAATATTGATGATAATTTTAAAGGTCATCCTTGCATATTGAATTTAGTCCCTTGGACTGTCTTAGTCTGTACATAGGTTTGACACCACCTACAAGAAACACCAAAGGAATAATTCAATGAATGGATAAGAGAGTTATTTAAAGGAAAATAATAAGAGAGATAAGAGGAAATTTTTGGTGAGTATAAATAAAATCTAATGTTTTAAACACAATAATCTAACTTGGAGCATCCACCTCATATGACACACTTGAACTATCTCAATGCGTATAATGAAAGTTATAAGACTTTTGACAATTGGCTTGAGGATGCAGATCAAGAATTATCTTACAGAGGAGATAAATAAGAAAATTTATTAATTTCATGATAGGATTTGTTATGATGGGTCATCTAAAAACTTACTCCCACCTCCACCAAGTCACAA
Organism: Torreya grandis; assembly: GCA_037957365.1. Classification (NCBI taxonomy): domain Eukaryota; kingdom Viridiplantae; phylum Streptophyta; class Pinopsida; order Cupressales; family Taxaceae; genus Torreya; species Torreya grandis. The sequence continues at coordinate 719,419 of JARHVA010004653.1, forward strand.
TCTCATACACAACCAAGTTGACACTAAATGCTTGTCTATAGCCACCTTAGTTGGCCTAGATATTTTGTGTGAGGAAGGTTAAACAAAAAGGGTGGATAAGATTATAAGAATGTAATTATGGAGGATTTAGGAAAAAATTGATATATAAGTTGTTAATAATACTTTTAGGGATATCATTCCTCTCATAATCTAGGTCAAGTCACCTACAACAGTGTTCAAGCAATGGAGGTAGATAAGGCATTAAGTAGTAAGATAGATTGGAGTTAGATAAAAGATGGAGAGTGATTGTTAAGGAGGGGTATATTATATATTTAAATAGTATTATGATGAGGAATATATCCTTAGGGAATGATGATTCAGTTAGAATCCATTAGCTCTACATACCATGCCAAGGTGGACTCCAATCACACACACAACTGTATCTTGGAATATTGATGATTGATTATGCATGATGTGATATGAAGATCATATGGTTATATAAAAGAAAAAATGGATAGGTTATAAGGGTGTTTTCATGAGGAATATCTCACCTCCTTGCTTTTATCCAAGACCTAACTACCATCCTACAGGTAGAACTTTTAGAAATACTAGAATCTAAGCTTAGAGTGGTTGGATGAAAATTTGTAGAGTTGTGAGATGACAAAGAGAAGACTAGTATGATATATAATTAAATGGATATCACTAAAAAATATTAAAATAAGGACCCAACCCATTAATCACAATCAAGGGAGAACCATTAGACACCTATAACTAGACCTTTAGGCTACTATAGTAGGGTCTTCCAAAAGTAATGTGTATACCCTCCAAAGGCATGGAGATTGATGTGAAAATGAGGAGATATGAATTTTAGGTGATGAGTGGAGATATGAATTTATTTATAAGGTTTTATCAGATATTTATCATCTTTCTCTCATATAAACATGGCACTTAGACCCCTGTATATAGTTAACATGAACAAATATGCACCTATAGTATATTAATGCATAAAGAGACCATACTTTGATTATGATAAAAAGACAAAATTAGTACATATAGGATTAAGGTTAAAATTAAATGATAATTATATATTTATAGTCACCACCTTTGAGAAGGCAGAAGAACACCAAATAGGCTTAGAACCACATAGGAATATGCAGACATGAGACCTAAGCTTGAGTAGAGGGAAAGGTATACAAAGGACAAAACATTGGAAAGTCATCACCTGAGCATAATAATAACCTTGAGTATATGATATAAAATTTAATGACCCAAAACACCTCAAAATACTATGTTGAAGGACATACTCATAACTTTCATGCCTAAGTACATAGTCAACAAGAAGTTTGGAACTAGTCTAATACAAAATGGTGGTTTAAGGCTTTTATAGGCATAAATAAGTCTTTAAAATAAATATAAATGGTCATAATGACCCATTAAATGAAATAATGTATTTAATTGTTCTATATAAATAGTGTGTATACCAAATATTTTGTCTCAGACCAAGCCTTATTTATCATAGCTTTTTAGTGAGTTGAAAGGGTACATTCATACCATGAAGGGTCTGTAGGCAGTTTGGGATGCCCATAAGGTTTTTTTTTTTTTTAATGAGGGATGATGGATATGGTTATTATAATCCATTAAAAGGGTCTACAATCTAGAAATAAATTCAAGAGACTTAGAGATAGGCCAACACTATCAAACATATAAGCCTACTTACAGACCCTGGTGCCATCTAATGTTCATTAAAGATATTATAATAAGTTGAATGGATAATGTGAGGTGTAGGAGGATGTTTAAGACTTTTTAATAAATTTTAAAGTGTTAAGAGGTGATAAAATTTATAAAAGTGTCCTCAAACCCTGCTTGAGCTCCTCACTATGCACATAGTCAACTCAAGTGCCAACTTCAAGTGCTCACCCAATCCAACACATAGGTGCTTAGGACCAAATATATACGAGAAGTTTAAGAATAAATATGAAATAGGAGTAAATAAAGGATTTTTTTGAGTTTTTTGGATAACTTTATGAATAAACCTAAATAAGATAAACACTCAAAATTGCCTGCAAATAACCCTAATGTCATCTTCCAACATTCATATCTCCATACACCCTTTACATGGGATCTTAAGACATTAATGGAAGATGAGGAGGTAAATATACCATATATTCATATAAAATTTTCCTTAATTGGATGTATGTATAGTATTAACTATCACTAAGACCCCTAAGTACTCATAAACCTCTGTAAAACCCTAAGCAAACCCAGTTGTAGAAATATTGATGTCTTAGCATCTTAACACCATAGAATGATCTAAAACTCACCTAGAATGTCAAGGGAACTTAGAGGAGAACCTATTTATGGGTTTTAGTTATACAAAATGTATATGAAATACTTAAAATACCATACCTTTCCATGGAAATGAGTAGAAAAAGGATATAATATAGTTTAGAATGATTCCAATCCTTGGAGGGGATGATTTGGGACTTGTCACCATATATTTCAATTTTGAGGAGGTTTTTAAAGCCTAATATAATATTTGGGAAACATTGGAATATCTCTAGGCCTTTGGGTTACCAATAGTAGCAGTAGACCTCTAAATTTAAGGGCTAGCTCTCTATATTGATCCTTATGTGCTTATCACCTATACTAACTGATTATTTATGTGAAAAAACATAGAAATAAACATGAAAATGACCTAATATAACTAGGTGATATACCAAAATGATATTCACTAGAATACCTCGATTTGCACTATGAAATATTACTTATAAATTTTGGATTCAAACTTTTATAGGACTCCAACATAAGTATTTCAAACATGCAGGTGATATGTACTACACTTCCTAAAGTGAAAGGGAAAGAGGTTTAATCTTAGACATTATTACAAATTCCTTCATTTAGAGATAGGAAGGACTTTCACTACACTTTGTGTGACTTGTTAGATGATGATTTTTTTGCACACACTATGAGAGAGAGAGATGAATGTAAGGCTAGGTGATTAACACTTATCATTCAACTTATTACTAATCTACACACTCACACAAGAAATTATAAAACCAAGACTAGATTGAAATATTTATTCAAAGGTGAACATTAATATTCAAACTAGTAGGTCTTCACCATACTAGACATGGACTTAAAAAACAAAAGCCAAAATAGCTTGTATTTATAGAATGTGAGTGAGAGGAGAGAGAGAAGCAGAGCTCAAGGGTCATAATGCCACTTGTCAAGGCATGAAAAATAGTTATATTTTAGAGGAATGAAGTATGAAAGAAACCATGGAAGTTCTCTTTGGACAAATGTCCATGTGTAGCATGAAAATTCTTTAAATCAAGCATAAGACCCTTTAACTACCTTCTTAGAAACTACCTTCATCATCGGGACTCTCTTGAGCACCCATACTAGATTAGGGAGAGATAAAACATGTGAATTATTAAGGAGGGGTTATAAAAAAGCTTCAACATGCATCATATGTGTCCCTAAGCACTAGTCTTCTTCTAGACACTTGTTCTCACCATCTGCAGTCATCATCAATAGTTTTTATAGGTCTATTCTCACATTTGACACCAAAATGGGCTTCATTTTCTCAATCCAATCCATGTAAGGGATACTATGATACCTGTCAAGAGTCCCCTTGCTTATAAATCCATTAGGTAGACCTTAAAATGCCTCCTAATTAGACTTATCACTTTCTCACTTGGTGGTCACCCTCTATTCTCATTGTCTTCCATAGACTTCTTGAAGTGAAGGATCTTTCAAAAGTTTTTTTTTGTATTTTATAAGCAAGAAATGGGCATTAAGAGTTATATCTAATCCTAATATACCTTCCTAATTGATTCTCATCTTTTAACTCTTCTCTAAACCTACAAAACACACAAAATCTATCAAGAAAGCCTATTTTATAACCTATTCATACAAATAGGGTACAAACCAATCTAATGGAAAAGAGTCTAAGGGAGTTATCTACAAGTACAAAACACTTCCCAAAGTAAACTAGCTCCTTTAGATCTATATTCTTCCTTATCTTTCCAATCAGGTCAAAAGCAAGGGTTTTGGAGGGTTGTAAGATGTTTTGGCTCTTAAGGATTGTTCATACAATCTTGAGGTTAAAACCTCAAAAAAATTCTACTAGAAGCATGTTAGGGACCCTATTCAACATATCCTAGCTCCTTGGTTCTCCATGCTAAATGTCCATACTTTGAGCATCTAAATATGGGCTTTTGAGCTTGGGAGTGAATTCTAGTTAGGTCTGAGGTGTCTTTTAGGACATAATGACTTTTATATGATGTCCTCTAAAAAATATAGGTTTAAAACAACTTGATACCTACCTATGAAGATGATCCAATGCATTGGAAGTTTTAATTGGTGTTAGAAATGAAATTAGGCCCCTTTAGGACTTTAGGCTTAGTCTAGGCCTAATAGAACTAACTATGTCTTTGATGTCTAAAACCACCATGTGTAGTTTATAATGGTTTTGAGGTCTTTAAAACCTCTATAGGCCCTCATTCCAACTTTATACACCCTTATGGAGTGTTCAAATCCTTCCCAACACCTTCTTTTGTCATCTATTCACCCAACCCTACATTATAAGTTGCCTAAGAGTTCCCTCTATCTAAGACAAAATAGAGGGAATATCCCATATTTACTTATTAAAAATAAATTTATGATGGGATAAAATGGATGATGATGACCCTTTTTCCTAATTTTCAAAACTAGACACTACTTCTAGGATCCTCAAAACTCAAACTTCTTAAGACAAACTTTTAGGCAATGATTATGTGTAGAGACCTTGGGTCAAGTCTATATGTTAGAGATTGAAACCCTTTATACTTTGTTTATTTGTTATGATAATTATATGAAGTTGGAATCACCATGGTGAAAGTATCTTAAAACATGTCTCACACCTTATTTTGTATCCTCCTTCTCAACATGTACTCTTTATTGCCTTAGGCCAATTTTACAAACTGAATGACTGTGCTGACTGTTTATTTCAAGGAATTAAGACCCTTGTAGGATATTTTGAACCATGTGTATCATGTTTATAATACTCATAAAATACCCTAATACTTACCAACACCTCAAATATCATGTTTTAAATATGTTGTCATACTATAGTCAAGTTGTAGGTGTCATTTTATGACCAAAAGGAGACCTGTAGGTGTTAGTAAAAGTCAAAACTCTATGCTTCAACTCCCTCCAATTATCCTTGGGTCAATAATAACACCTTAATTCAAAAGGAGTTAGTTATATATAGGCTACCCTACCATCATTTCATATGGTGATGTAAGATCATTTCAACTCAGAATACTATAAAATACATTGACAGTCTACAGTAAATAGTTGCATGAATTGGAAACCTTATTTTATCACCCTTTCATGGTCAATAAACAAACCTATAATGTCAAAACATTTCCCTTATTCATGATCTACATGCTGTTTTCCATTAGAACATTTACACTTCAAGGTTCTTCATCATGGAAGCATCAAAATTAGGGTAGAATCCTCATTTTAGAAAATTTTAGGTAACATGTCCCTAAAACAACCTTCTTGACTTAAGAGCAGAGATTCAAGTCTATTTACTACCTTATGAATCTATCATGATCAAAATGACACGTTCAATGATTATAGACCTCAATAAAGGTTCAAAACACTTTCAAACACATGTACTCCAATTCTTTTAGACCTCTATGGAGACCTGTAGTTGCACATACAATATATGAAATTGTGAAGGTGTGATATAAGACTGTGTGCATGATGAATTAGTTTCACACCCACTATAAGAACTCATATAAATATAAATTTATAGTTTTATCATTAGGAGGCTTTAAAAAATTTCAAATTATTTTATTCCAACATACTTAAACTTCTATGTGGCACCTATAGGTGCACATCAAGTTACAAGACCATGTTCATTAGAGAATTGGTTGTCTCAACTGATCTCAACCATTTGAATAGATTAAAATTGATTATCTACAGCTTAGGAGAATTTTCACCACCTCTAATACTTATCATCTCACCACCATGATTGTGCAAGGTTACTCTTACCTGTTTATAGGTGGATGTCTGCAGGGAACTCTGATTGTGTATACACATGACTGTGTTCTTCAATAGTATTTTTCTTTGAGACCAAACCTACACAAGAAGATATTGATCACCATGCATTGAGAGGAGTAAAAAAAACACGTTGATTTGAATTACCATTATTATGAAGGTAAACATAGGGATATAGGCCTTTGTAACTAATGAAATGCCTAAAAACTAGCCATTAAAGTCTCAATTAGCAAACTAAGGTATTTATGCCTTTAATTTTCTGTCCACATGATCAAAATAAGTTGAAAACCATGTGATAAGGATGTAAATGCTCCTAATAATCATGTACAATAATTTAACTATATGAACTAAACCAAATTGAGAGGAAACCTGAAGGTGATAAGGATGATCATGCAGAAAAAGGTAGTATACTTCTTAGCATTGGTTCATAAAGCATAAGCAACCAATCTTATAACTCCTATCATGAATTTTTAGTGGATAATGAGTAATACCTTCTAAATTTCACTTGACTTAATTCAACTCCATCTATCCATATTGAATTAAAATCGATTAACCTTTCTAGCATGCAAAAAAGAGTGATGGAGAAATGAAATGGTTTTATGCCATTTTTAGGTATTTCAAGGCTGACTAGGTGTAGAAGTGATCTCAAGGAAGCTAAATAGTCACTAAGAAGCCTTTCACACATGCCACACTCCTTTAGAAGTTGTACAACCAACTAAAAACTACCTTTAACTATCTGATTTCTTATTCTAATGTTGGAACCTATAGTTTTTCAGTTAGGACACCATACTTATGACTTCCACTGACACATGGGATGTTGAAAAACATCTTGGAACATTTGTATACTATATAAAACTATACAAACAAACATAAATGACCCCAAAAGTGACCTTAAATGAAATGAAATGACATGAGGAATAAAATTAAATATGACCAAGGCTATAGAAACATCAAATGATATTGTTAGGACCATGATTCACCCTATAAGATCCATATTAGACCCATATACAAGTTTTCAACTATAGTGGGTTGACATATTTTGACTTGTGGTGAAAATAGTCAATATTCTTGGTGATTTATTAGGGGTGGAAAGCCATCTATGCTAATTACCAATAGTCTACTCCTATCCATTGGGTTATGGAGTGATCCAGGGGATTTCCCACTGAAGATTTTGATCAATTATTGGCAATATTTAATTATTTTTGTGAATGTAGGTGGGGCATTATCTGGCCAATAATGCCACACCTCCACTTGTAATGTTTATAATTAATTTTGAAAAATTACTACCAATAAAATATATTTTAATATATTTATTGTTTACTAATAAATATATTTTTATTAAAATATTTAATTAAATATTTATATATTTTAATATGTTTATTAAAAATTAATAAATATATTTTAATATATTTTTTTAATTAAATATTTATTCCTTTTTTTTAAAAAAGAAAAAGAAAAAAATAAAAGAAATTTTTACCATTCCATTAAGTCTTTAAAAGAAAAGGGTTTTATGTGGACACATGCATGAATCTTTAAGTGTAAGAGCCAAACTTGTTAAAACCCATGAGATTCCAAAGAAAGGTGGTAGACTTTATTAAAACATGCATATTAAAGTCTTTGTTTAAAATGAATTTAAGTGGACATGTCTTTATAATGGCATAGTTTAATGCCAAGTTAAATGGGTGGTAATATCCATAAAGAAGTTAGGTGGCATTCAAACTTTATGCATGTATCTTTATTCTTGTCAAGAAAAGCTACGTTGGAAGAATATTGATTCTTTCTTTAAAATAAAGGTGTGGCAATTAAACTCAAGTTTTGGAGTTAGCATGGTAATCTTTAATTATCAAGAAGTGGAATCTTTATTCTTGTGGTAATCTTGAATTAATCAAGAAATGCAAATCTTTTTTTCTTGATCTTGATGGAAAGATAATATGGCATTGGATATTGATTGCAACATATTATTTTTGGGAATAATTATTATAATTATTACATTCAAAAATATGTGGTAATTTAATTATCTAAAGTTTATCGAAGATTTTTGACAGGTGCTGTATGCGGAAATATTGACAACAAAGGGTTTATAGTTGGCAAATATTATTCAATAGATTATATAGGGAAGTTTAATTATTTGATATTTATGATAGTGTGGATTAGCTTTGGCACTAATTCTACACCTTTTTTATGTTTAGTTATATGCCAATGATGCTGAATTCCATTTTGGGTGATTTTGGTTTTGATCGGCTGTAGAGTAAAACTTAATATAGGTAGTAGGAAATCCCAGAGAGCCAATGCCATACTGTCAAAATAGGAAAAATCCAAATTCAGAAAAATTGTTAGTACCCCAATGAAATTTATTATTGCCCAGCCAATGCCAAATAACATTGAGAAATATATAAGTATGGGTTATTTTATAGAGGTAGTAATAAGATTTTGGTAAAGAAGCAATGGATTTGCATAGAGGAAATTGCAGATAGAGATATCTGGATACAGAGGTAGCAGAACCTTTAGGAGATTTATTTTGTTACATAGATATATATCTAGTATGAAAATAAATTATTTACTCATAGAGATTTTTTTTAATCAGTCTCAAAGATTTTTAATAAGATTAGAACACTCATAGAGTAGACCCAAGGATGTAGCCATTTAGTGAACCCCATAAACAGATCTTCTATGTTATATTTTGTTTTTAATTTCCTCTCTATGATAAAAAATCCTTTTAGTTTCCTTTATTAAATTATGAAAGTTTTATAAATTTTTTTTTGGATTTATTAAAAGGGGAAATTAGAAATTGAAATATTTTGTTTTAATTTAAATCCAATCCAAGAAAACTACAAAGGTTTTTATAACTTGGATTTTTGGATCATAGAGTCACCTATACACAAGTTAGAGACTAAATTACCTTTGAAAACACACCAAAAAATAAGAGAATACACACAAAAAGACACAAAACCACACACCTAAGCAAACACACATGTCATCTCAAGAACACTCAAGGAACACTCACACAACGAAATAAAAACACATACCTACTCTAGTATTTATAGGACTAACCTTCATCTCATCAGTAACAAGGTTTTAAGTGGATCCCATTTATAGGGATAGGCAAATATTCCCCATTCATTCTCACCAATTAAAATGAGTTAATTTTATTAAATTTATTGATGATATATGGACCACTCCATAATGTGTCAAATTTGGTATGCCTTCTTAGATTTGTTCTATCTTCATCCCACTTTAATGCTATGTCACCTTCTTAAATTAATCTTGGAGTTGACTTCCTATCAAAATAACTCCTCATTATCATTTGGTGATGCTCCATAGCTTGTGAGCATTGTCTCTTGTCTCTTGAAGATCCATCAACTTTGTCAACCTCACCTCCATTAGAGTGTTTTCAAGTAACTCTTACTAATGTGCCAACTTTAAGACAAGCAATTATTGGGATATAGAGAACCTAGCTTCTCTCCCATACATAAGAATAAAAGGATATTCCATTTTAACCTCTTAGGAGTTATTATATCAACCCATAGGACTATCTTCAATTTAATGTGCCAAGATCTTTGATTGTCTTCCAAGGTTATCTTGATGATTCTGACTAGGTTCTTGTTAGTAGACTTAACCAACCCATTGACTTGAGGTTAATAGTTAGATGATGTACTCAAGTATATGCCATTGCTATTTACCCAATCAACTATCTTAATACCAATGAAATCAAGTGAATTATATGAAATGATTGTAGAATGAGTTCTAAAACTTGTTATAATGTTCTCATAAAACTCCAAGATAGTATTTTCATTGGCTTCCTTCAATGCCACTACCTTAACCTACCTTGTGAAGTAATCAGTTGCTATGAATATCCATTGGTAACCAACACGTGATGGAGGATTTATCATACTAGTGAATTCAAGACCCTATTTCATGAAGGGTTTATCTACTTGAATAGGCCTCAAAGGGAGAGATACAAGATTTTGTTTTCCTACAAGGAAAGCACATTGTACACACCTTATCATCCAAGCATAACAATGTTTAAAGAGGCTAGGCTAGTAATATCCTATCCTCATGATCTTGGAAACTATGATTCTTGGGGAGAGATGACCTCCTACTGTTCCATCATGAAACTTTTCAAGAAACACTCCAAACTATTCATTATCAATGCATATCAATAGTATACTATTAGTATCCCTTTTAAAAATCACACCATCTACAAGACAATAATGAATAGCTTGAAATTTGAAATATCTCATTTTGGGTATGCTTAAACCATTAGGGTACTCATCACTTTGAATAAATATGATGACATCTTGTGGCTAACTTTGTAGAGGCATGAAATTAGCCGATTTGCAACAATCATAATTATTGACTAAATCTTATTCTTTTGGCTCATACAAGTCTAAAGATAAGTGTTCACAAAGACCTTTAAATCTTATCAACTTTATCAATTTGATGTCAACATCATATTCCATCACCTTTATAATCCATCCTACCCTCTTTTCACTAAGGTCTTTGAAAAAAAAGAACTCCTTGGTGCTAGGATGAGAGATCATGATATGAATCCTATTGTTTGAAACCATGTCTAAATTTATTTAGCCTTCTTAAAAAAACAAGGACTTGTTTCTCCACAAATGTATACTTAACCTCATAATCTTCCAAACCTTGAATAAAGAATGTAATTAATTATTCCACACCTTCATCATTATTTTGCATTAGCATAGTTGAGATAGTATCGAGGTTAGAAAATGAATACAACATGAAATCTTTAGAAAAATTAGGGTTTAAAAGAGTGGGAGTTTTAAAATTTATTTATTGATGGACTCAAAGCCAATCTTACCCTCCTTAGTCTAAGAGAAAACTTGGTTCTTCTTGAGCATGGCTGTGATAGGTTTCACTAAAGACGTAAAACTAGGTATGAACCTTCTCACAAATTTTATCTTGCCTAGGAAACTTTGGAGTCCTTTATTTTACAAGGGTAATGATAGGATTTGAATATCTTCTATCCTTTCATAATCAATAATTAGACCAAAATTTGGAAATAAGATATCCTAGGAGATTATCTTCATGGATAACAAAGTTATACTTTTTGGGGTTGAGAGATAATCCATACTACCTACACCTTTCAAAACCTTGACTTAGGTGTTTCATATGCTCATTTACATCCTTGGAGAACATGGTATGTCATCTAGATATACTAAAAACATCTCATTGATTATACCTTTAAAATCCATGTCCATTACCCTTTGAAAGGTGGCATAAAATTTGACAAACCAAAGGACATATTTCTATAGGAAGAAATTTCCCATTTTGTATTGAATTATATCTTGAACTGATCATCTTGATTCATTAGAATCTGATTATAACCAAAATATCCATCTAGGAGAGAGAAACATTGAGAACCTAAAACAACTTGCAAAATTTACTCCATGGAAGGTAAAGGATAGTGATCTTTGATTGATAGCCTATTAAGATCTCTAAAATCCATATAAAGTCTTATCTCCCCATTCTTATTTATAATGAGTATAAGGTTAGATACCCATGTTGAATTCTTGATAGGAAATATTATCTCAGATTTGGTAAGCTCTATCCTCATGAGTTGTTCAACCTTGGGGTTGATAGTCCTTTATTTTTTCCTAACTGATTTAACTCCAAGTTTCAACTCAATGGTATGGTGTGCTAGGCTAGGATCAAACCCTCTTAGGTCCTTGTATCCCCAAACAAAGATTTCATGAAAATACATACACAAATCAATGAATGCTTGTTTTTCTGATGTAGAACATACTTTGCCTAGTTTGAGGAGGTTGTCTTTAAAGATCAAGACCCTTTTATAATTATCCTCCTTTTTAAACATAATCACATTTTCCTTATTTATTTTTTCATATTTATTAAAGATAATCTCTAAGGTCACCAAGCCTTTAGGTATCTTGTCTGTTCTTTGCTACAAAATCTATTTGTTAAACTATTCTTGGAGTTTTTTCTTATTTATTAAGGAAAACTCAACTTCATTTTGCAATAAATGTACAATGTGTTTTTCACTATCAAATAATTTCTAAGACACGTCATTATCAGGTATGGAATGTCTAACAAATTCCTTGATGTGAAATTTCTTTCCTTCTTCTTTTATGGTAGTAGGACTATCAAATTATGCTCCTATAAATGCTAGTCTATGAACATGATTATTTTTCTCCCTTGGGACTTATTTTATGTTAAATTCATTGAAGTATTAAACTAACTACTATAACCTATGCTTATAAGACTTAATCAAAGGGTTCTTGGCATCAAACACATTCATAACTTCATGCACAATCAATTCACTATCTCCATATACTTGTAAATTCTTTATTTCTTTTCTCTTTGACCATTGAAGGCCATAAATCAAACCTTCATACTCATCCACATTACAAGTGCAACTAAAATGGAACCTATATGAATAATTATACTCTTATTTATATGGAGAAACCAACATAACACTATCTCCTACACCAATCTTACTTCTTGAGCCATAAAAAAACATGTTCCAAATTCCATCATTCTCACCTTCCTCCTTGGTGAGTAAAGGTATTGTCATTTCTTATTCATATAAGCAAACACTCCCAAATAAGTTTTTTCCATGAGGGAATATAGATCATGTTCATATGTGTTAGTACCATACTCATCTATAAAAATATTAGATACATTTTGAAGCTTGGATGATGACCCATCTTTTACAATAGACTCCTCATGATCATTGATGACACAATTTAAATTGAAGATTTCTTCTACATAAGGTTCAATGTGAAATTTAGCTAGTGATTGAGTTATAAAGGTTACCTTTGATACATACCTTATCCTAAAGGACAAGAAGGACCAATTAGATGAGATCTATCCACATATCTTGGTAGTGAAATCCCTTGAGAGGCAAATAGCAAAGTGGACAGGTATGTCAACAACCACAATGTCTTAAAGAATGGGGAGGCATGGGCAATTATGAATAAAAAATATCAATCCTTTGACCATCCCTAATTATTTAGAATGTATCACATAAAATTTTAATACCCAATTAATATATAGTTGATACTTTATACCTAATTTATTAGCTATAACCTTGGGCATCACTGAAGCACTAGATCTATTATCAACTATGTAGTTATGAATAAGCTTGTCCCCAATAATGAGAATGAGGTATAAGGGTGGAATATTTTTAGATTTTGAATAAGGATAAATAATGTGTGTGGGTGAATTGGTGAGGGAAACATTACCATGTCTTGATGGTGGAGAGCTAACATGGATTTGAGATAGCTGGTCTTGCAAAAGCTCATTTTGGCAAGGCAAGTGAAGTAAATCCCAAACAGACATGGATTCCTTAACATTATTAAAAGAATAAATGATGTTTGGAGTAGAAGTATTCACCTTTTATTGAGTCCGTGGAGGAAAGTAAGTGTTTTGAACTTGAGGCATTGAATCACCTTGAGTTGACCTTCCAATGCTTTGATTTGAAGAAGGTGCAGGAGTTATAGGGAATACCATGCTTGTAGTCACACCTTACTACCTTGTAGGGGAACTAGTTGAACTTGTAGGGACATAATTAACATATCCTAGAGCCTTAATATTATCTATATTAATATCTTTAATGAAATTACCTTAGTTAAGAATATAAGTGTCTTCAACTAAGAAGTTAGTTAAGCTCACTCCTTGAGGCTACCACCCTTCATTAGTTTGCACCAAAATATCATCTTATGTTGATAGTTGAGGAGTGACTCCTCCTTGAACAACTAGAGATTTCTCTCCACCTTAATTATCATCTATGAATTGACCTTGTTTCCACTCTTTTCCTTAGGTTAGATTGCTATGCATCAATACCATTGCTTGTGTATTGGAGGTTGAAGTAGGATTGTATGCATTGGTAGGTCTAATAAAATTAGGTTTCCCTTGACCTCTCCCTTTCCCATATTATATAGGTAGGAACCTATTCCATTATAGAGGATATTGGTAAGAGTTTTATTTCACACATTACTATCTAAGCTTGCCTAATTTAAGCTTCTTAAAACTCAGACCTTTATTCCCAATCAATGGCATCATCTTACTTCTTAGGATCAATCCTTGACTTGGTATTTACATTAGTAACTTGGGAAACACTTTAGGTAGCGACAAAAGTATTTGGAAGTAGGGGAATAGACACTTTTGGAGGAAATATTTAAGATTATTTAAGGCTATTCTCATTCCTAATGGCAAGGTTATATGCCTCAAGCAAAGTAAAACCATCCATGGATTGTAGCATTATGGATATGTCAGTACCAGTAGCCCTCAAATATGTGGGAAACATAAAGCTAGAAGGTGGAATTATGGGAGGAAGCAACCTATGAATTTTCCTTTGGAACCTCTCATTAAAATCATGCATTATCTCCTTAGGGGCTCTTTGAATTAAATTGAGTTGGTGAATGAGTGAAGTGTGATCACTCTTGTCTTCAAACCTTGATGTTAGTAGCTCTACAAAATCATCCCAAGTGGTGATACATCCATTGAGAAAATTACTATACCAGTAAAGTACCTTCCTTTTAAGGGACATGGCAAGGACTCTAATGGAAATGTTGACCTTAGTGACATTATGAAAACTATTAAAGTTTGATATATCCCTAATGTGCTTACTAGGAGTGAAATAGTCTTCACCATTGAATGTAGGAACACTATTTTTAGCATTAGGGGGAATGCCATCATATGCATCAAGATGGATAGGGTTTTTAGTGTTAAAGGCTAGGAAGGCATGCTTCCTATAAATGTTTTATTCAAGTTATTCACTTTCTTGGTCTTATTGGATAGAAAAGTCTTCTTTCTCTTCAAAGGGTAGAATAGGTTGAGGATGTTTAACTTCAAGAGGAAGTTTAGGTTGAAAAGGTGGATTGATGGGATTGAAAACTCTACTAGAATATGACCTAGTAATGACCATGAAGTATGAGCAAAAATATATGATAAAATAATGGTTTAAAATAATATTTTACCTTGAATGAAGTCACCAAATGCTAAGTAGAACACCATAGGTAGTTGTGATGTTGTCAAGGCTAGTATTCACCTTGACAAATTATATTTAGGACAATGTCCTACTGGACATGCCAAAAATATTATCACAAAATATTTCACCCTAGAAGAGGTTATTTCAGCCTAATCTAATATTTGGGTAACATTGGAATACCTCTAGGCCTGTGGGTTGCCAATGGTAGAGGTAGAACTCTAGGTTTAAGGGATAGCTCCCTAGATTGATCCTTAAGTACTTATCACCTAACTAACTAATTGTTTATGTGAAAAGAGATAGAAAGAAACATGAAAATGACCTACTCTAACTAGGTGATACACCAAAATGATATCCACTAGACTACCTTGATCTACTCTATGAAAGATTACTTACAAGACTAGATTTAAACTTCTCTAGGACTCCAACATAAGTATTTCAAACATGTAGGTGATATGTAATATAATTCCCAAAGTGAAAGGGAAAGAGGTATAATCTTATACACTATTATTACTTCCTACATTTAGAGATAAGAAAAGACATTGACTACACTCCATGTGATCTCTTTGAGAATGAATTACTTGCACACACTATGAGAGAGAGAGAGCGAAATGTAAGGCTAGGTGATTAACATTCATCATTCAACTTGTTACTAATCTACACACTTAGGTAAGGAATTTTAGAACCATGACTAGCTTCAAATATTTATTGAAAGGCAAACATCAATATTTAAACTAGTAGGGATTTTCCATACTAGACATGGACTAAAATACAAGAACCAAAATGGCTTGCATTTATAGAATGTGAGAGAGGAGAGAGAGAAGTGGAGCTCAAGGTAGGAGAGAGATAACTGGAGCTTAAGGGTCATAATGCTATTTTTCAATTCATGATAACTATTGATAATTTTGAGCCTATAGGTTAAATTTTAGCCTCTATAATTTGAAGCTCTAGAGGAAAAAGACTTCAGGTTCTCAAGGAAGAAGACTTTGGGTTTTTTTATTATAAGCTGATTGAAGAATTCATTCTTTCAATAAAGTCTTTTCCAAAATCTCAAAAGGAAATTTGCAATAGTTCCTATACAAGAATCCCTTCAAATTTTTGTCTAAAGGAATTGTCCATTTTAAAAGGAGAAGTCAAAGATAGATTTCATTCAAACTTTTTATCTAAAGGAAATGACTAAAAGAAATAGAGGGACTTTTTAAAAAGTCTGAAGGAATTCCTTTAGACAAATTATCCTAAATAATTCATTCAAGAAGCTTACTCATTATTTCAGGAAAGTCTTTTACAGAAGCTAAGGGGACACTTTGAAAAAAATGAAGGGCTTATCACAAAGTCTAAAGGGTAGTTTTAAAAATTTGATAACGCATTATCCAAAAGTTGAAGGGTATGTGCCCTTTGGAAGAGGCTAATTTTAGTTTTTTTAAGGGTAGAAGCCCTTTTGGAAAGTTTAATTCCAAAAGGCCAAAGGACCATTTGCAAAAATCTAAAGGGTCAATTCCATGGAAAAGTGGACCGTTTTGAAAAGTCTGAAGGGTAGGTGGAGAAATACATTTAAGCCAAAGGGACATTTCATAAAAGTATAAAGGGATATACAAAAAAAACTTGAAGTATTTCTTTCCCTTCGAGAAAGTCATTATCAAAAATATTGAAAGGATAGTTTCAAAAAGTTTAAGGTTACTTAGAGAATGCCGAGGGACATTTTGAAGTTTGAAGGGCCAGTTGGCAAAGGTCTGAAGGGTTTGTGGCCTTCAAAAAAGGAATTGAATAGAAAAGGCCATGGATAAAAAGTTTGAAAGAATTCCTTCAGACAAATTGTCTAAAAGAAAGCCTTCAAAAAGTTTACCAAGGGGAAATTCTGAGCATAAGTAGAGAAGGAGAGAAAATTCCCTTAGATAAATTATCCATGGGAAAGTGACAAAGACAAAGAGCCTAAAGGTATAATTCCTTCAATCTTTTTGTCTGAAGGAAATATAAAAGAATAAAGCCATGAGAAATAAGCCCAAAGACAAAAAGTCTGTGGAAATAAAAAATCAGAGGTAGAAGCAAAGAGCCAAAAACAAAATGCAAGAGATTTCAATAGCTAATAAATAGATTAACACATTATACAACATGTAGAGTGACCCAAAATAGGATTAGACACGTCCAAGATGTGTAACCATTTCAAACATGACACCTTCAGTTCTAAAATGAAGACTCATTTGCATGAAGGACTCAAGGAGTTTAATTTTTGAGAGATCAACACAAAATTTCATGCATGCAATCTCATTAATATGAGCCTTTCAAACATTTATATTAGTTCAAATGGAGTTTTAAATTTAGATGTGGCGTAGCTTTTTCATGCAAGTGGAGTTGACTGTTCTTAATTTATAGTGTTGATTGGTTATCAAGTACCATATCTACTAATGATTTCCATACAAAGAAGAACTTATCTTATTCCAAATCATCTTCAAATTGGTTTAATCTTGTGTTAAGACATCCAAGATTGGCATAGATTTCATGTATGAGGTATATCAGTCTAAGTTTGAGCCCACTGTCCATTTTCAATGTTAAAGGGTTTTTCGTGCAAGACAAAAGACAAGAAGATATTATTAGAAGGATTTGTTATCTTATCATAATGGGAATTAAACTTTTTTAATGTAAGAGTTGACTTACCTTTTCTATTGTCAGAACCAACCTCTTGGATATTATATTTTTTCTGTATAAGTTGGATTTTCAAACTTGAAATTTATCCCTCTTTTGGCAAGACCAAAAATTATACCAAAGATTGAGTTGTAACTTTTTTCAAATTAATATAAGGACTATTTTCAATTTCTAGCTACTGGTATAGTGTATTTATGTCAGTCATTTTCATATGTGATAGAATTTTTCTTCCTTGACAAGTCCTAATTCTTACCTAGTTACTAGCTAATTAGGTTATGTAGGTCATGTTTCGTGTTTGATGTATTTTGGATGAAGTTACAGTGGATGCAAGTGGGTTGTTAGTGCCTTAATTCAAGCCTATTCCATCACTTCCCTCAAGCTTTAATCACCAGATAGAACCTTTTCATGAAATACTTATGCATATTGGTCAATTAGATTTGAAAGTTCAACCTTTTTCTTGTCTAGATCAGTGTTTTTAGGATCTCAGATTGAGTGGATCAACTCAAAATTTATGTGTATCACCATTATTAGATAATATTTCCAATTAATTTTCTCTCTTTTACTAGTAGTTTGTAGCATAGAGTAAAGTTCCTAATTGATACACCAAAGGGAGCTAGGCCTTAGAATCTAGAGATTCAATCCACTGATTAGGTAACCCATAGCCTAGGATTGTTTCCATGTTTTAAGAGACTTTGAAGGCTTGAAACTACCTTCATAGGGGTGAAAATTTGATTTAAAATAGTGTTTGGCATGCTTGGTGGGATGACAAAGAAATCTTTTGCATATCTAAAGAAAGTTTGGAATTGAGGAGAAGTGTTTGCATTATAATATAATATCTATATTCATCACAAGCTAAAGATTCTTCAAATTATAGAATTCATAACATCATTCAAAAATATCTTTCATGCCAAATGTTACCACAAGGTTAACAAGTAAATTTATTCGTTTTGAATTTATATCATATAAGAGATCAAGATTTGGGAGGGAAAAACCATATCCTCAAAAATAGTATTTCTCTCTTAGTTATCCTACTATTCTAACCACTACAAACCCCACTCTCTAAATGGCCATAAAAGACTAGGTGTTTGCTGCATTCAATAGAGATAGCCCACTGAATTGAGCCTAGTTTGATGACATTTCTATTTCTACCCTCAAAAGTATCCCATTCTTCTTAGAATAAAATCAAACAACCCCTCTTGAGCATATCCAAGATGTGGCTAATCTCTGTTCAGTCCATAATGTTATTGAAAATAATGTTGCTATCATATTTCTTGCTACTTCCTTCAAAGGAAAAGCATTGAAATGGTATATAAATATCCCACTAAACTCCATTTATACCTAGGATGAATTGGGTGTAACCTTAGTCAAGCAATTTGAGGATAAATCTAATCACCTATCTTTAGTTGAGTAATTAACTACCATAAATAGAGCTCCTCATGAGTTCATGTTTGATTTTAACCTCAAATTATAAAAGGCATGGACCAAAATACATGTGTTGATAATGCCATCCCTTGAATATGCATTTTTTTACTATTTGAAAGCCCTTAACTCTGACATTAGTGTGATGATACAGTCAATGGGTGGTACTACCTTGGCAAATGCTTATGAGGTTGTAATAAAGGAAAAGAAATATTTGATACAAGCTAGTAAGCTTTCTCTATGACCTCAAATTCCTATATTTCTATAAATAAGTTATATATTAGCCCCTCAAGTTATTCAAATTCTATCCTTTGCTCTTATTTCAACACCTCAAGCTCAAATTATAGCCCATACTAGCCAAGCTAGTGAGATAGGTGAGTTGAAAATCTTGTTACAATATTTTAGGAATGAAATAGTGTAGCTCAAAAGGTAGAAATATCAGTCTAATAGGCCCTATTAACAAAAATATTACAACACTTATCAGCCCTTCAAAGATTGAAGGCTTCTTTATTAGGGTTTTAAAGAAAATAAACCACCTTATCAAGCATAAGGATCCATAAATCTAGCTAATCCATATGTTTCCCTTGATCTTAATGATCCTTCCACTTCAAAGGACATTATTCCCACCCCACCTCAAAATAACATGATGCAAGATTCAGGTTAGCAGTCCTCAAATCTCAATGATGCTCAAAACCAATCCTTGGTATCATAAAACATCACTATGCCACAAATGACATAAAAAAAGTTTTCTTTTCAAGGAAGTTAGTACCAAGATATAGGTTTGAAACCAGAAGGAGAGACTCAAAAAGTTTAAGGGCATCCTGATGCCATTAATTTAAACTGGAAAGTGGATGATCATATTGCTTTTACTCAGGGTGTTGAAACTAACAATTCAAGTGGTCAAGTTGAAGCTGTAACTAGAGCTAAAAGAAGAGCCATTGATGAGTAGCACGAGGTGAGAAATTCTTTGATTACTCCTCATGTTGTTTCTAGGAGTGAAAAATAACAACTCTCTACCCCTACAACTCAAAAAAATCAAAATACAGAGGCTAGTAAAGTTCAGTGAATACCTCTAGTTTGTGAGTAGCCAGTGCTTCAATAAGTACAACCAAAGGTTAGTGGATCTTATTTTAGTATAGTGGATCAAATTAATAAATATAATATCAGAATTAGTATTGGGATTATCTTTCCATTCTAGTACAAAAGGATAAGCTCATGCAAGATCTTTTAGCTCTCGAATTATCTCCAAAATTGGTTGAGAAAGAAGGTGTTGTTTTGACTAATTTAGATCAACCAACTAAGAAATAGGGACAACAAGTAAATAAGATGGAAAAGGCAAATAAAATTGAGGTAAAATCAAAGAAAAATCCTCCTTTTTACCTTTCTTTGATAGTAGGTGATACTTTGGTTCATAATTGTATGGTGGATAGTGGAGCTAGTAGTACAGTCATGCCTAAACAAATTACAAACAAGCTCAACCTTATTTATGAACTAAATACTATAGGGGTATTGAAATTATATGGGTCACCAAAAAATATGGTATGAATCATCAACAATCTAAAATTAACATTACATGCTTGTCCCAATGTTACTATTCAGCAGGATGTTGTGGTAAACTTGCCTCCTTACTTTGCTATGTGCCCTTTAGAGATTTCACCTAAATATTGGGGGATATTTATCAAATTATTGAACTTATTTGATGTTAATAAATAGGTATTTTACAAAGGTAATAATTCATTCTAAACCTATTGCATGTTTTCATATGGAGCCATATATGTCAAGTGTTGTGAATATTAATTGTATCATCTTGAATGAAGTACTAGAAGCTAGTGAAGTAGAAAGTGAAGCACCTTTGGATGGAGTTCCAGATTTGTTCCTTGATGAGTGGGATTCTACCTTGCATGATCAAGATCCCTAAAATATTATTGAAGAAGAATGACTTGGTGTGTATTTCCTTCATGAGAATGATGTACCAATTCCAACCATGGTCAAAGAAGATGAGTCTAATGAAGGTTTGTGGCAATTATACCTTGATGGATCAAGGAATAAGTATAGAACCAGAGATAGAATGATGTTGGTTTATCCAACAAAACAAATGTATTTATATTCTATTAAATTTTAGTTTGGTTGTTCAAATAATGTTACTGAGTATGAAGCACTAGTTCACGGTTTACAGTGGGCTAGGAAGATGAAATTCAACACCTTACAATTTTTTGGTGATAGTGAACTTATAGTTCACCAAGTAAGTGGTTTAAATGTATGCAAAAATTTATTGCTTAAGTCTTATAGGCATATAATATGGGACTTACTTGAATATTTCCAAGCTTTTAACATTCAGGCAATACCAAGAGGTGAGAATTAACATGCTGATAGATTGGCTGCCATTGGGTCACAATTTAATATCCTAGCTAATACAAAAAGTGAGAAAATTTAGTCACATATAAAGGTGGTTTTAAGGCCTTATATTCTAGATAATCATGAGAATTGGCAAGTGTTTGAAGATGATAATCAAATTGTGAGATTCTCGCAAGAGGAGGTTGAGTTTATTCAATAAACCAATCAAAGCACTTGCAATAGTATGGTGATCAGATTTTACAACTAAAAATTGATAAGTTTCCTAAGGGATTGTTCACACTTGAAAATATTTTTAGTGGTGATGATGAGTTGAGGAAGGAGAAGTCATCCTTGTCAACAAAAGAAGAACACTATGCTAATGTAGAGATTGTAGCTAGTAAGATTTTTAAGTTGGGTAAGGTATGTACTAATTCACAAAAATAAGCTTTCATTGAATTATGCACAAGTTTTGCTGATATATTTGCATGGTAGTATAGTGATCTCAAGGGATTTGATCCAAGTTTGGATCAACACACCATTGAGTTAGAGGCTAAAAATAAACCAGTGAGACAAATACAAAGGCCCATTAATGCTAAGCTTGAGCCTTTGATAAGAGTTGAGATTCATAAGCTCAAAGAGTTAGCTATTATATTTCTAATCAAGTACTCAACTTGGGTGGTGAACCTTGTACCCGTACGAAAGAAGAATGGTGAGATTTGATTGTGCATTGACTTATGTGATTTGAATAGGTCTTCACTTAAAGATCACTATCCATTTCCATCAATGGAACAAATTTTACACCTAGTGGTAGGCTCAAAGATGTTTTATTTTTTGGATGGATATAGTGGCTACAATCAGATTTTGGTCAAAGAAGAGGACCAATTTCAGACAACCTTCACAACTAAGTGGGGGATGTTTTCATATAGAAAGATGCCATTTAGTTTATCTAACACTGGATCAACCTTTCAAAGAGCCATGGACATGGCATTCCAAGGCCTTATCAAAAAGTTTCTACTTGATTTATTTGGATGATATAATAGTGTTTTAAAAGAATGTAGGTGATCACATGGTTCATCTCAAGCAAGTGTTCAAAAGGTGTAGGCAATTTAGGGTATCTCTAAATCCTAAAAAGTGTGTTTTTTCCATTCATGAAGGTAAGATTCTTGGATGTGTTGTTTAAAATCATGGTTTAAGCATAGATTTTAAAAGGATTGACTCCATTATTACACTTTCTTTGCCTAAGCACAAAAAGGCTATCCAAAGCTTATTTGGGAAGATCAAATTCATAAAGAGGTATATTTTAGATTTTTCCATTTTAGCTACACCACTTACAACCATGATAAAGAAGAATCAGAGCTTCATCTAGTCCAAAGAAGGATTAAAAGGTTTTGAGGATATTAAGAAGGCCATAGCTAGTGCTCCTACACTTATAAATCTAGATTTCACAAAAGATTTCATTTTGTATACTTATGCTAACATGGACACCATTTTAGTCATTCTTATGCAATAAAATCATGAGGCTTTGGAGTAAACAATAACATTATTTATTCAAGGCTTGGAATAATATGAAACAAGGTACTCTTTTATTGAAAAGCATTCACTTTCAGTTATAATATCTCCTTAAAAAGTTTAGATACCTATTTTCTAATAATAAGATACACCTAATGGTTTCTCATCCAAGCATCAAAGAGTTCCTTTTGAAAAAAGATATAAATGAGAAGAGACCTAGTTGGATAACCAAGGTAATATAATATGATGTGGAAATTAAGGTCAAAAAGATGATTAGAGGCAAAAGACTTTGTGATCATCTAGCTCAAAACTTGTAAGAGACTAATGAGGTTGTTTTGGTGTCAAATGATGAAGAGGTTGTAGCTGGTCATACCTCACCTTCCAGTTGGTTTTATGACTTGGTAAGCTATATCAAAGATGGTATTTATCCCTCTCATCTAAGTTCCTCTAAAAGAAGATATTTTAGATTGCAATCAATTTCATTTTTGCTTATTGATGGTGTTTTGTTCAAGAAAGATATCAATGGCATGTTGCTAAGATGTGTAGAACCAAGCCAAACTCAAAGATTGATTGAATAATTCCATGATGGACATGGTTAAGGACATTTTTTTGCAAGAACTATAACCCTTAAGATCATGAGAGGTGGGTACTATTGGCCTAGTATATTTGGTGATTGCCATGCATGGGTTAGGAAGTGCAAACAATGTGCTATGGCTGTAGGAAAAGTGAAACTTATAGCCTTACCTCTTCAACCAATTGAAGTGTATCAAACCTTTGTCCAATGGGGATTAGAATTTATTGGTCTCACAAATCCTCCTTCAAGTTTAAGACATAAATGGATTCTCACTACTATAGATTACTTCACACATTGGATAGAAGTAGTAGCTTTGAAAGAAGTAATCAAAACCAATGATCTAGATTTCTATGAAGGTTTACTTACTAGATTTTTAGTTCCTTCAACTATTATTTTTGATAATGTAATGGATTTTTTGGGATATAAGATCAGTCAATGGGATGTCCAACATGGAATTTACCACAACACTTCATCAAACTATTATCCACAAGTTAATGGCCTTACTAAATCTATAAATAAGAACCTTCTAAGGATCATAAGAAGGACTATTGAAGACAATTAGAGGTCATGGAATCTCAAATTAAAGTCATATCTATGGACTGAGAGGATCACCTATAAAATATCAATAGCTAACTCTCCATACAAGCTGGTATATGGTAAGGAAGCAAGGTCACTCATTGCTTTTGAATTGCTTGCTTTAGAACTAACGCATCAGCTTGAGTTATTGGATAATGAGCCTATTTAAATTAGGCATGTTAAGCTTATGGAGATAGAAGAGATAAGAAATCAAGTTATGCTAGCCATGGAAATTCATCAAGAATAATTAAAGAGAGCTTTTGACAAAGGAGCTTCTTCATGAAGTTTTAAAGAAGAAGATTTAGTCCTTAAGTGGGATGATGATAGAGCTAAACCAGTAAGGCACATAAAGTTTTATTCCCTTTGGAGTGGTCCATACACAATCTATAGCTACAAATCCCATAATGCCTTATAACTTGCAAAGATGAATGGTTAGGAGCTTTCAATCCCAGTCAATGGGATACATCTGAAACATTGCTATTGAAGAGCAAAGCTCTTTGTACATAATGTTTTTAGATTTCTTCCAAGTGTTGTTCAAGCATAGTATTTTAATTAGGTTTTGTCCCAAATAAGTGCTTGTTTGTACATTTGCTTTTAGTTAGTTTTCCTTGCTTTGTGTGTTTTCCTTCTTGTTTTGAATGATGAAGGTTACTTTATATCTGTTCAAAGGAGATTTACAATCATGGACCATGTTTAAAATTGTTTTGTGAGTTCCATATCATGTTTATGGTTTGAGTTCTCAAATATATTATACATGCTTCCCAAGTTGAGTCACCAAAATATTAATAATTATGACCCCAGAGGTTAAATTATAACCTCTACCATTCAAAGCTCTGCATGAAAAAGACTTTAGGTTCTTAAGGAATAAGACTTCGGGTTTTTTTCTTAAAAGCTAATTAAAGAATTGATTATTTTAGGAATGTCTTTTCTAAAAGCTCAAAGGGAAATTTGCAATATTTCCTATACAAGAATCCCTTCAGACTTTTATCTGAAGGAATTGTCCATTTTAAAAGAAGTCATAGATAGATTTCCTTCATACTTTTTGTCCAAAGGAAATTATCAAAAGAAAAAGAGGGACTTTTAAAAAATTCTAAAGGAATTACTCCAGACAAATTATTTGAAATAATTCCTCTATAAAGCTTACTCATTCTTTTGGGAAAGTCTTTTACAGAAGCTGAGGGGACAATTTGCAAAAATTTGAAGGGCTTGTCACAAAGTTTGAAGGGAAGTTTAAAAAATTTGATAAGGCATTCTATGAAATTTGAAGGGTATGTGCCCTTTAGAAGAGGGCAATTTTAGTTTTTATGAAGGGTAGAAGCCCTTCAGGAAAGTTCACTTCCAAAAAGCTGAAGGACCATTTGCAAAAATCTAAAGGTTCAATTCCATGGAAAAGTGGACCATTTCAAAAAGTTCAAAGGGAAGGTGGACAAATAAATTTAAGTTGAAGGGACATATAGAAATCTTGAAGGATCTATTTCCCTTCAAGAAAGTCATTATCAAAAATCTCAAAAGGATAATTTCAAAAAGCTAAAGGTTACTTAGAGAATGCTGAGGGACATTTTAAAGTTTGAAGGGTCACTTGGCAAAGGTTTGAAGGGTTTGTGCCCTTTGAAAAAAGAATTGAATAGAAAATGCCATAGAAAAAAAGTACAAAATAAATCCTTCATTAGGTTTACCAAAGGGAAAGTCTGAGCATAAGAAGAGAAAGAGAGATAATTCCTGTGGATAATTTGTCCATAGGAAAGTGATAAAGACAAAGAGCTTGAAGGTAGAATTCCTTAAAAAAATTTGTTTGAAGGAAATACAAAAGAATAAAGCCATGGATAATAAGCCTAAAGACAAAAATTCCATGGAAATAAAAAATCAAAGGTGGAAGTGAATAAATAAAAATAAAATTTAAGAGATTTCAACAACTAATAAATAGATTAACACATTTTTATAGCATGCAAAATGACCCAAAACAAGATTAGACACACCCAAGATGTGTAACCATTTCAAACACAAAACCTTTAGTTCTAAAATTGAGACTCATTCACTTGAAGTACTTAATAATTTTAACATTAGAGAGATCAACACAAAATTTCATGCATGCACTCTTATTAATCTGAGCCTTTCAAACATTTCTAGTAGTTCAAGTAAGGTTCAAAATTTAGATGTGGCATAGCTTTTTCATGCAAGTGGAGTTGACTATTCTTAATTTATAGAGTTGATTGGTTATCAAGTGCCACATCTACTCATGATTTCCATAAAAAGGAGGACTTCTCTTATTCTAACTCAGCTTCAAATCGGTTCAAGCTTGAGTTAAGACATCCAATATTGCCATAGATTTCATGTATGAGGCAGATTAATCTAAGCTTGAGCCCACCATCCATTTTCAATGCCAAAGGGTTTTTCATGCAAGATAAAAGAGAAGATATTATTATAAGGCTTTGTTATCTTGGAATAATGGGAATTAGACTTGGTTAATGTAAGAGTTGACCTCCTTTTCTATTTTTAGCACCAACATCTTGGCTACTATATGTTTTCTATATAAATTGGATTTTCAACCTTGAAGATTATCCCTCTTTTGGAAAGATCAAAAATTCTTCCAAAGATTGAGTTTTAACCTTTTTTAAATTAATAAAATGACTATTTTCAATTTCCAGCTACTGGTATAGTGTATTTATGTCAGTGATTTTCACATGTGATAGAATTTTTCTTCCTTGACAAGCCCTGATTCTTACCTAGTTACTAGATGATTAGATTATATAGATCATGTTCTATGTTTGTGCCTTAAATAAAGTTTATTCCATCACTTCCCTCAAGATTTAATCACTAGATAAAACATTTTCATGAAATAATAATGCATATTGGTCAATTGGATTTGAAAGTTCAACCTTTTTCTTGTCTAAATCAATGTTTTTAGGATCTCATATTGAGTGGATCAACTCAAAATTTAGGTGTATCACCATCATTAGATAGGATTTATATTCAAGTTTATCTCTCTTTTATAAATAGTTTGTATCATAGAGAAAATACCTTAATTAATACACCAAAGGGAGCTATCTCTTAGAATATAGAGATTTAATCCACCAATTAGGTCACCCACATCCTAGGATTATTTCCATGTTTCAGTAGACTGTGAAGGCCTAAAACTACCTTCACAAGGGTGAAATTTTGATTGAAAACAATAACCAGTTACATTTTAGAGGAATGAAATATGAAATAGACCATGGAAGGTCTCTTTAGACAAATGTCCATGTGAAGTATGAAAACTCTTCAAATCTACCATAAGACCCTTCAACTACCTTCTTGGAAATTGCCTTCATCATTAGGCCTCTCTTGAGCACTCCAAACCAGACTAGGGAGAGATAACACATGTATAATATCAAGGAGGGGTTATAAAAAAGCTTCAACATGCATTATATGTGTCCCTAATTGATTGTATTCTTTTGGACACTTGTTCTCACCATCTACAACCATCATCACTAGTTTTTATAGGTCTATCATCACATTTGGCATGAAAATAGGCTTCAATTTCTAAATAAAATCCATTTAAGTGGTGATATGACCCCTGTCAAGAGTCCCCTTACTTCTAAATCCATCATTTAAACCTTAAAAGTCCCCCTAATAGGACTTATCACTTTCTCACTTGGTGGTCACCCTCTATTCTCATTGTCTTCCCTAGACTGCCTAAAGTGAAGTAGCTTTCAAAAGTGTTTGTGTGTTTTTATGAAGTAGGAAATGGGCATGAAGAGTTATATTAGTTCCTAATTGACCTTACCAATTAATTATTATCCTTAAAATATTCTCTAAACCTACAAAACACACAAAATCTATCAAGAAAGCCTATTTTGTACCCTATCCATATAAATACGGTACAAAATAATCATATAAAAAAGATATTGAGGGATTTATATTGAAGTATAAAACACTTCCTAGACCAAACTATCTCCTTTGGATGTATATTCATCCTTATCTTTCCAATCAGGTCAAATGTAAGGGTTTTAGAGGGTTTTAGGAGATTTTGGATCTTAAGGACTATTCATAAATTCCTAACATTGAAACCTTAAACCAATTCCACTAGAATCATGTTATGGACCTATTAAACATATCCTAACTCATTAGGTCTCCATGCTAAATGTCCCTATCAGTGTGTGCATGTAAAGATGACCTCTCAAGCCTGGGAGTACATTCTAGATAGGTATGAGGTGTCTTTTAGGCCAAAATGACTTTTTTGTGATATATATTTAAATACAAATGTTTAAAAAAATATAATACCTCCATATGAATATGATATAATTCATTTGAAGTTTTACTTGGTCTTAGAAATGAAATTAGGCCCCTTTAGGGCTTTAGGCCTAGTCTAGGTCTAATAGGCCTGACTATGTCTTTGATGCCCAAAACCACCATGTGTATTTTATAGTGGTTTTCAGGTCTTCAACACCTATATGGGCCATCAATAAAAATTTATACACCATTTTTTAGTGTTAAAATCCTTACCAAAACTTTCTTTTGTCATCTATTCACCCATCCCTACATTATAGGCTACCTGGGAGTGCCCTTTATATGAGACAAAACAAAGGGAATCTACCCTATTATCTTAGTCAAAATGAAGTTATGAGGGTATACACTAGGTTGTGAGGACCATCTATACTAATTTTTAAAACTAGACACTCCTAGTACCCTCAACACTCAAACTTCCTAAGATAGACTTTATAACAGTGACTATGTGGAGATCTTGGGTCAAGACTATATGTTAGAGATTTAAACCCTTTCTAATTTATTTACTTATTATGAGAATAATGTGAAGTTGGCATCACCATGGTGAAGGTATCATTAAACATGTCTAATAGCCTATTTATTTGTCCACCTTTTCAACATGTACTCTTTACTACCTTAGGCCAATTTTATAAACTGAATGAGTATGCTAACTATTCATTTAAATTAATTGAGACCCTTATATGCTATATTGAACCATGCATATCATGTTTAGGTTCCAATTTAATCTCTTTAGGCTCATGTCATAGTTTAACATACTCATACCATACCCTAGGACTTGCTAACACCTCAACTATCATGTTTTAAATATGTTGTCATACTTTAGTTAAGTTGTAGGTGTAATTTTGAGACCAAAAAGAGACCTATAGGTGTTATTCTATGTCAAAACTCTATGATTCAACTCCCTCAAATACTCCTTGGGTCGATAGTACCAAATTAATTTAAAAGGATTTAGTTTTATGCAGACTACCCTACCATCATGTCATATGGTAATGTAAGATCATTTCAACTCAAAATATAATATAATACATTGACAGTGTATAGTGAGTAGTTGCATGAATTGGAAACCTTATTTTATCACCCTCTCATGTTTAATAAACAAACCTATCATGTTAAAACACTAACCTTATGCCTAAAGTTCATGATGAAAGTCATTAGACTAGTTTGCACTTCAAGGTTCTTCATCATGGAAGGATCAAAACTAGGGTAGAATCCTCATTTCAAAAAAATTAAGGTAACATGTCCCTAAAACAACCATCTTGACTTAAGAGCATAGATTCAAGTCTATTTGCTACCTTATGACTCTATCATGATCAACATGACACCTTCAATGTTTCAAGATCTTAATCAAGGTTCAAACTAGTTTAGAACACTGTATTCCAATTCTCTTAGACATCTATGTAGACTTGTAGGTGCACATAAATTTTCTAGAATTGTGAAGGTGTCATATAAGACTGTGTGGATGATGAATTAGTTTCAAAATAAATACTATATATCCTATTAATCCAAATTGATCTTTTCCACATTATTAGGCTTCAAACAAGTTCAAATGCTTTTATTACACCATGATTGAACTTTTATGTGGCACTTATAGGTGCACATCAAGCTACATGACTATGTTCATTAGAGAACTA
The DNA here is from genome assembly GCA_037957365.1 of Torreya grandis. Lineage (NCBI taxonomy): Eukaryota > Viridiplantae > Streptophyta > Pinopsida > Cupressales > Taxaceae > Torreya > Torreya grandis. Next base: position 749,366 of record JARHVA010004653.1, read on the forward strand.
GTTGTCTCAACTGATCTCAACTATTTAAATAGATTAAAATTTATTATCTATAGCTCAGGAGACTTTTCACCACCTTGAATACTTATCATCTCACCACCATGATTGTGCAAGGTTCCTCTTACCTACTGTTAGGTGGATGTCTGTAGGGAAGTTTGACTATGCATACACATTACTGTGTTCTTGATTAGTATTATCTTTTGACACCAAATCTCCATAATAAGACATTGATAACCATGAAATGAGAGGTTAAAACATAACATGTTTATTTTCATCACCATTTTTATGAATGTCAACACAGGGAGATAGGCCTCTGTAGCTGATGAAATGTTTGTAAACTAGCCATTAAAGTCTCAATTAGTAAATTGAGGTACTTGTGCCTTTCTCTTTCACCCCACACATTCAAACTAGGTTAAACATTATGTGGGAAGTATGGCCATGTTCCTAAGAATCACACAAAAAAATTGATTTATATGTATTAATCTAAATTGAGAACAAACTTAAAGGTGATGAGGATGAACATGTACAAAAAGGTATTAAAATTATTAGCATTGGTTCATAAAGCATAAGAAACCAATATTATAAATCATACCATGGATTTGAAGTGGAAAAAAAGTAATAACTTCTACCAAGTACACTTAACATGATTCATTTCTAGCTATTCATATTGAGCCAAAACTGGTTGACCTTTCTGGTATCCAAAGAAGAGTGATAGAGGAATGAAATGGTTGAATGCCATTTTTAGGTGTTTCAAGGTTGACCAGGTGTAGAAGTGATCTCAAGGAAGCTGAAGAGTCACTGTAAAGCATTTCAAACATGCCACACTCCTTTAAAAGCTATACGACCAACTAAAAATTACCTTTAACTATTTGATTTCTTGATCTAACATTAAAACCTATAGTTTGTCAGTTATGACACAATACTTTTGAATTCCAATGACACATAAGACATTGAAAGACATCTGGTAACATTTTTATACTATATAAAACTATACAAAACCCATAAATGACCCCAAAAGTGACCTTAAGTGACATGAAATGACATGAGGATTAAAATTGAATATGACCAAGGTTATAGACACATCGAATGATATTTCTAGGACCATGATTCATCTGATAAGACCCTATTAGACACTTATACAAGTTTTAAAGTATAGGTGTTGAAATATTTTAACTTTCGGTCAAAATAATCAATAAGAGATTATGAATCTTCTCAAATCATAATATCCCTAAGGATACATTTAGAAACATCTCTGCAACTTAACTCCAAATTGCCAGTCTATAGAAATGGAAGGTAGGAAGATCTAGTCAACTACTATGACAAGATTTTAGATGTTCTTGATTAAAAGGGGATTATGCCATAGTATAAATTGTTGTTTTAGGTATGGATTACATGTTCTCATAAGTTTCTAAGCTTTCTTACAGGTCTTTCATTATATCCATGCACCAACACTTAGGTAATTAAGCCTAATTGACCTAATTGGTCTTTGGGTCAATAAGATAACTCAAAATTTTCATTTAAGGGATAATATAATGATTTAATGTAAGATAATACACATATTAGCTCACCTTTGAAGGGAAATCAATGAACATTTCATGGCTATAATGGAGAGATAAATTAGTTTCTTGACTTTATGAAATATGAAGATGGACTGTTATACATTTGTGGTGACTATAGTCTCCATTACCTCCTCTTATATTCCAAAAGGATTCATTGAAGGCACAAAAACATAGGGAGTTGAAAGAAAGGTTGATTTTAATTGATGAAACAAATTCATAGAGTGGACCTTGGTCATTCATGACCCCTTTTCCACTTTTACATTTCACAATTTTCCTTCTCTCTCTCCATTTATACTATATATTAAAGGTTTATGGCCTTGTATTATATCCCTCAGGTTGGTATGGGGAAAATATACTAGTTTTTGTAATTGTGCACCACTTGGATTGATGAATAGAGAATTTTTATCTTCTTCATGATCTATGCTTACTATCATCATTCTTGTTTTGATATGCATAGTGGTATGATCTTCCCTTTGTAGGTATAAATGTGACCTAGGTATAAGCAAGCTTTTTTGGTAGGTTATCTAGTGTGTTGTGAGGTTGATAAATCAAGTTTGTAGTGGAAATCAGATTTAAATTGCCTTGAACTAGGCCTCCTTTTCATGACCCTTTTGATCTGGTCATTCAAACTAACCTCTAGATGAAATATTATTATAAGTCATTGAAGATAGTGTTCTAGCTCTATGTATTGTCCATTAGTGTGTTAAGAGTTTAAGCTAAGAGAATAGATGAAAGATCATTTTAGGTGCATCACCAACCTTTAGTGTAGGTTTCATTCATGCAACTTCTTTACCCTTTTCATCCCAATAGAGTTAGGTCTTAGAGAAAGAGATCCAAATGACAAATCAAGGGAGCTAACCCCATAAAATCTAGAGGTTTGACCTAATCAATGGGTAACCTAAAAATTATAGGTCACTCCCATGTTAGCCTAGGTTTGAGGTGGATGTGAATGGTCCTTTCCTTAGCAAAGGTGTAACCTAGATTCCTAATAGTATTATCTTAGGAGTGAAAATCATTGATATAGGAAATAGAGATAGTTTGTTATGAATTATATAAGGTTTTTTATAGATTAGGATGATCTTGAATATGTGTATCCATAAAATAGGGTTGTTCAAGATAACATGTGGGTATATGGATAGAGGGAAAGTTATAAAAGATTCAAATGTATGTGTAATGTCTAAGTATGTTAAAGTGTTCTAAATTTGATTTTTAAAAAGTGTCTAATAATGAATTTATATGTCTACACTACCTCTTATGTATACCCTACAAAGGTTATATATACTCTGTAGGCCAATACTAATAGGAACACTAATATATATAAATGATCATATGAATAAGTAAAAGGTTATTATAACCACAAGTTAGCCACATATATCCAAACACATGCTAGAAGTTATGGGCATAGGATGTCTTGAACCATTTCCCTCTAATTTCATCTATTGATTATCTATATATTTGTGAATTTTATAACTATTCTAAAAAAAATTTATTTACACATTATAATTATTCTAAGATATTCCTTATTTTAATTATGCCATAGGTTTATAAATATTTTAGGTTAGATATGGGTAGATATTAATTGCTCATGTTTAATGGGTAGATGTATTTCATATTTATGTAAAATCACTTTCACATATTACTCTTAAACAAGTTAAATTTATGTTATAGGAACATGTGTGGAAATTTATCCATGACTTATAGGGTTTCATGATGATATCTTACTTTTTTAGACATTGGTTATTTTTTTCATATATTACACATGATGCAAACATTTATTTCTTTTGAGATATGTGTTTTATAGGTTATCCCACATCTCAAAATAGGGGAAAATATTTTCTATTCTTATTTGTACACACCAAGACTCAAGACCTTTCCATACTATTTTTTCCTTCATGTCATGAGTCCAATGATAAATTGATGTTTTGATACATACCTAGAACACTATACTTTTTCTTATCATAGGATATCTCCAAGAATTTTTATAACCCTACTATATTTTATTATGTATAATATTTAATTATCTTGGATTTCTTTTTACTAAAATTTATAATAAGAAATACATGTTGGGTTCAGCACATGTTTTGAGATTCATATTTAAATAAGGGAACCCTCACATTTTCCAACAACATAAGGCGCATAATTTAATTTTTATATTATATAAATTTATATTTTTAAGCACTTATATGAGTATATATTCCTCTCATATAACTCACAAGATGTGTAAAAGTTCAAATATGTCACACTGGACTGCTACCAAATCATCTATCGAAACTAGGTGTATCAATTTTAGTCTCATTTTTATTGATTTAAATATGTCGTTTATTATTTAGATAATTATCCACATACACATGTTATTCACATGTTTTCATGGGCAAAAGTTTCTATATCCCATGAAACATGAGTATGAATGTTAGTTTTAAGATACTTGTAGCCTTATGTGGTGCAAATATAGTGACTTATCTTTCCTTTTAACTTTCAATGCACCCTTATTCCTATATTGCCTTCTATAACTCTCACATATTTTGTGGAACCAAGGTTTCTGACCTATAGGTACAATGTTTGTTTTCAATTTTATATGTATGATCACACACAAAATAGTGGGGAATTTTTTAAATATATAATTTAGGTTCAAGGGTAGTTATTAGTTGTATAGGTACACTCTTCTAGGATACTTGTGTATTTTTCAATTATTTATTCATATTAGGTTCTTTCTAGTGAATTTTTGTTCATGTTTTGGTTGTCTTTCCCTATTTACACAGTTACTATTCTCCCTCCTCCCTTTCCTATTTTATTGATTTCTTACCTTATTACCTAGAAGTGCATAGTGTTCAATATTGGCATGGGTCCTTATGAAAATTATTTTAGGAATCCCATTCCTTGTTTTTTAGATTTTCCCACCTATTTTATTTTCTATTACACACCATTTTTTCCTTAATTTTAACTTTATTAGTATATAAATATGTACATGGATTTGCAAAAGGTTTCTATATATATATATATATCCATAAAATAGGTTGGTTAAGACAAGATATGCATAGATAGATAGAGGAAAAGTTTCTAAATACTCAAATGTATGTGATTTAAATTTTTATTGTTATGGAGTTTAAGCCCTACGTTGTTAAAGGGGATGAGTAAAATAAATCAAAGTATTCAATAAGTAATAAATACAACCACTGATTTGTGAAAAAAATGAGCTAAACTGACATTTATAATAATAACAATAAATTATGTAAATAATTACTCAGCTAGAAACTGACTAAGATGGATGATCTAGATGCTACAAACTAGGGTAAGAGTTTATCAAGGTGTTGTAAATAGGATTCAAGCATCAAAACCCCTCATAGATAGTAGGAACCTAACTAGATAGTAACACTAATGGTACTAGTGTCCTCTTTTTGGCAATAGTGTCCTCTATGCCTAACTACTTTGAGATTCTAGGTGTACCTATGTCAGAGTCTACCAAGCCTATTGTTGTGTGCACAAATTTTGATTTCCTATCGGTGACCTATTTTTTCTAATTTTGCATGTAAACCCTAGACCTCCATATTTTCAAGGCATCTTATTAGCACAATTATAAAAGTGTAATGTTCGTGGGGTAGGCTAAACATCCTCAACACCCCACTAAGATGAGAGTTAATTACATACCAATACTTTGAGAAGGGATCAAGCACAACATAGTTCTCCCCACCTAAGTGTTGGTGTAAGTGCAAGTGAATCTAGTATGAATTCTAGTTTGAGTGCTTTGAGTGATGCTAGAGACTGTATATCTATGTATTCTAAGCTTGGGATGGTTGTATATGAATATATGCAGAAGTAGGGTAGAATAGGGATTGATAACTTTGATTTTGCATAACTTTTTCTAAGTTAGTTTGTGTTATTTACATCTAATTTCCATCTAGTGAATAAAGGGATTAAAATCATGTATAAATACTATTATAGTACTTGTGTTAGTATTGAAAGAGGTTTAGGCCAACCCTAGGTGGTTTTTGATTCAAAAATAATTTATTAGTGATATGAGGAAGGAAAATGACAATAATGCCCAAACTAGGACACTAATGCTATTGGCACTACTGTCCAAGTTATGGTACTAGTGTCTAAGTGGCAGAACCTAAGGAAATATGACCAAGATGCTAAAGTGAGGGCCTATGATTAATTTAAGGATGTTTATGGATGTGTGTGGCCCACATGAAGGTTTTATGGGTGTCTAAATAGGATTTAAGATAGGTCTAGGGATAAACTATGGATAGGTGGTCTTAAGTAACACTCTTAGCACTCAAGTGACATTTTAGATTACTACATCCCCCCAATTTTATTATAAAAATGTGAAAAAGTGAAAAGACTAGGATTAAACAAAATAAATGTACCTAGACTTACCTAAGAGGTGAAACCTATGAATCTAGATCTGAGTGTGTGAAGCATGCTTTATTGTGTGTGCTCCTTGGGTACACAAACTAATGCATAAACCTAGTGAAATCTTATGTATGCATGTATCTAGTGATCAAATGGTGAATAAATTGGATTGAGCTTAATGTATTTCTCAATCCCCATGTGTGTGTGGCTTAAAAAATCAATCTAGCCTTGAATCCATCATTGTCCACCCCTATTTGGTAGATCATGACTTTTGAATAGCTTGGATTGTACTAATGGTGTGTCTAACCCTCTCAAGTAGGTGCATCAAGAACTCAAGTAGACTATGAATCCATCATCACCTACCCATGTGTAGTAGATGCATATTTAACTAAATTATGAAATGTAACTATAATTAGAATTGAATATGTTAGCTTTGCAGCCACTCAAGAACTCTAGAATGAAAATTGTCTAAGGAGCCACTCAAGTATATAGCTTAAAAACTAATTGGTAATGCCAACCATTATAGATAGATTAAGGCATAAAATTTTAATTATGTTGGTGAGAATGGTGTCTAGATTACGCTAGTGAAAATGGTGTCTAGATTAAGAACATAAATGATGACATGAAGTTTGCCATTCTATCAAAAAAGTGAGTACATGAAAACAAGGTGCCATGCACATGCTCCTAAATTTGATATTTGTGCATATGGATTATTGATTTAGTTATAATAATATTTATCTAAGTATCTAAAAATGAAAGAGGAATGATCATGTCTCACATGATCCCCCCAATCTGAGCAAACTAATATGAATCTATACTAAATTGAGTAAAAATTGATAATCTATAACTAAACTTGTGCAAACCTAGACTATACATATTGTACTTTTTTAGCCAATCTAGAATTTCCTAAAACTAAGGCTACTTTATAGTAGCACCATATTTTGATAGTAGTGTTAGTGGAACTAGTGTCACATTTTGTGCACTAATGTCCAACTATACCGATTTTTGTGTAATAAAAATTGGTCTCTATATGATTGTTTCCCACTATATTTTCCTAAAATTGATTTCTATATTCTATGCTTGTGTGCCAAAAATTGTACTCTAAGTGAATTTGGATAGCTTGATATTTATGAAAAACCTCTATGAATTCCCCTCTTTTGAGGGGAGTTGTTAAACCTATGTAAGAATTATCCTCAAAATAAAAATCTCTGCATGATATGTGTTAACTGGAGCATATATGATATCTACATAATAAATTAATATAATATGCATACATGACATCAAAATTTAAGATAATCTAAGCATAAGTTTTAATTTATGATGTATGTTATATCTATAATTCACAAGGCTTTTAAGATAAATATAATAATGTAAACATGTGTACGAACAATACATGTGAGAAATAAATTAACTACTTAGGGGGATGGGGTATGATGTGCATCGAAGAAGCCAAGGAGGAAGGGTAGATGTATGAGGTCCCTCATGGCATCTAAGACTAGAATGTGTAACAATCAAGACGTGTCATGGCCATGACACATACATGAAAGCATACATACAAAACACACAAGGCATGTAAAGTAGGCCAAGGGGCCACAATACAAGGGACATGGGCACATGCCACTAAATCTGAGAAAGAAAGACATATAAGGACATGTTCAAATGTCCATGTAAACAAATAATAAGTAGGTTGACATAGATACACATGTAATGACATGTTCAAATTTCCAGATACCCAATCAAGAAGGTGCACATAAGGACATTGGGCACATGTCTAAAGCATACATATAATGAAAGGAAGTGGCATATATATGAGAATAATTGCATATGTAAATTCCCTTGAATTTATTTAGAAGTAGAGAGACACAATCAAGTTTAAACTAGGTAAGCTAGAAATGAAAATATGCACAACCATGTGGTACAAACTCATATATGAGCAAATATGTAAATAAACTAAGTATATAGTGGTAATAGTTGACAGAATGAAATATGAGTGGTATAAAATGATGTAACCTGGAAAATAAAAATCTATGTATAAGACACCCCCAATGGACAAGTATATTAATGTTGAATCAATGTATTTGTGTATGTTCCCCCAATGGGTAGATATTAGCTAATCTAGATTTGTATGTTGGGTCTTGTAATAATCTATGAACACTTGACAAGAACAAGTGAAGCATGTATATATGATAAATTTGACTAAACTAAGATAACTAGCATATGTAGTATGTAGAAATTATAAATAATGTAAACATGAATATACAAACAATTTGAATTCTGTGTTTTTAAGAAATATTTTAATGTTTTTGTATTTTGAACATATTATATTGTTTTTGTATTTTATGAGTATAATCTATGTACAAGTAATCATGAAAATTAAACTATATACAAGGAGAAAGGTAAGAGGATAGATACTACTAACTAATGATTATCATAAGAGACCCACCCTCAATGGGTTATACATCAAAAATAATAATGGTGACCCCTTGTGAAGTGTGATGGATGTACTATTACTAAATGGAGTTACTGTGTGACTATGAATATTATTCATTTTTAGTATATTGGTAATCATAATAACATGGATTGATTCACTCATCATTATCATCTTGATTTTTAACTAATAAAATGCTAGTGTTGACTTCTCTTATATCTAGATGAGCGTATGAATTACCTCATACTATGGAATTAACCATTCTAAATTGTGTTTTGCAATGTTTTCTATGATTATGACTTTTGAAACTATGCCTAATGTAGGCATATCTTATTGTAGAATATCTTGCTTGGAATAAATCTTGTCATCTCTAGAAATTGTGATCATTACACTCTCATGTGAAATGGTGGAAACATTGGATATATATATATATATATATATATATATATATATATATATCCAATGTTTCCCCCATTGTTTTTATCCATGATGTTCCTAATTTAGCACTATATTGTGTCAAACCAGGATGTACGTGAAATACCATTGAACATGTCTTGGGTCCAACCATGTAAGGAAGATCAATGGATCCAATAAATGATTTAGATAAAGTGATCTTAACCAAATGTTCCTTGTCATCTAAGAGATTGTAAGAGTGTCTTGCCACAAACATTAATTTCAATATAATTATTGATTAGAACATTAGTACATTGATTTCCATCTATGAGTGGAGAAATATAAACAAAGACTCTATGACTTTTGAACTTTTTTTAGTCACCTTATTTGAAACCTCATTTGAAACTATTTCTTTTGTATGAATTGGTTACTTTGGATTTTTTTGGGTTAGAAACCCTCTCTTAATAATGCTCTATTACATACTTGTAAGTTGACTTTACAATTTATATGGTTTCTCCTTTTGTAATATGACATTTGTATCTTGATCATATGCCTTGATAAACTGTGTCTATGAATGATTTAGCTTTTTAGGGTTATGTAATTTAAGCTTTAATTTGTTAAAGGGGATGAGTATAATAAATCAGGGTATAAAATATGAAATAAATATAGCTATTGATTTGTTAAATAAATGAACTAAACTAACATTTATAATCATAGAAACAAATGATATAAATAAGTACTTAGTTATAAATTATCTGAGATAGATGATCTAGAGGTTTCAAACTAAGACATGATTTGACTAAGGTGCCATAAATAGGATCCATGTGCCAAAACCCCTCATGTATAGTAGCATACTAACTAGAAAAGAGCTCCAAATATTCTAGTGTATTCATTTTGGCACTAGTTTCCTCTATGTAGAACTTATTTGAGATTTTAGGTGTACTATTGAGAGTTTGCCAATCTTATTCCTTTGCACACAAATTATGATTCCTTATTGGTGACATATTTTTACTGATTTTACATGTAAAATTTAGAACTCCATGTTATTAAGTCATCTTATTGGAGTAGGTTGGCCATCCTCAACACTCCATTATGATGAGAGTTTCCTAAATTACCAATACTCTAAGGAGGGATCAATCTGGATGTAGTTCTCCCCACCTAAGTATTGGTGTAAGTGCAAGTGAAGCTAATATGAATGTTAGTTTGATTGATTTGAGTGATTTTTGATCTATATATTTTGACAAGTAACAAAGTGTGATGTTAGTGGAGTAGGTTGGCCATCCTCAACACTCCATTATGATGAGAGTTTCCTAAATTACCAATACTTTGAGGAGGGATCAATCTTGATGTAGTTCTCCCCACATAAGTATTGGTGTAAGTGCAAGTGAAGCTAATATGAATGTTAGTTTGATTAATTTGAGTGATTTTTTATCTATATATTTTGATCTTGAGATGGATGTAGATGATTATATACAAAATTAGGACATAATACGGATTGATAACCTTGATTGTGCATAATTATTCTAAGCTAGTTTGTGTTATTTATATTTAATTTCCATCTAGTAAATAAAGGGATAAAATTCATGTATATATACCATTATAGTGATTGTGTGGGTTTTGAAATAGGTCTAGGATTAACCTAAGTGGTTGTTTATTGGAAAATATATCCACTAGTGATAAAATACGTGAAAAGGACAATAACACCCAAACTGGGATGCTAGTGCCATTAATGCTATTGTTTAAGTTATGACACTACTATATAGGTGGTAGAACCTAAGGCACTAGGGGACATGATGCTAAAGTGAGGGTTTAAGACTAATTTAGTTATGTTTAGGGATGCATGTTTCCTACATGAGTATTGGATAGGTGTCTAAACATGCCCTAATATATGTCTGGGGCTAAGTTGTGGATGGGTGTTCTCAAGTAACACTCTTATCACTCAAGTGACATTTTAGATGACTACAATATGCACAATTTATAAGTATGATAAAGTGTGCTAAATTTGATTTTTAAACATGTCTAATACCAAATTTATGTGTCTACACTACCTCGTATGTACACCTTATTTAGTATATACATAATATATAGTTTGACACTATTAACAACATGAATATATAAAGATTATCATATGAATAAGTAAATGGCTAAGTTAAAAAATTTGGACACACATATCCTAATACAAACTATCAATTAATGGAATAAGATGTTTGGACCTATTTTCCTCTAATTTCATCTTCTAACTATCTATAAATTTTTTAAAATTAAATATTTTTCTCAAAACTCATTTTTTGAAAATTCTAATTATTCTAGAATAATATTTATTGTAATTAGGTCATATGTTTATAGATATATTAGGGTAGATATGGGTAGAAATTTATTGCAAATTTTTAATAGGTAAATGTATTTCATGTTGATGTAAAAATACTTCCCCATATCACACTTATACATATTATACTATAGGCATGTGTGGGGAAATTAATTTATGACATACATGGTTTCATGATGATATCTTAATATATTAGACATTGGTGATTTTATTTCCTATCTTACACATGATTCACTTAATTATTTATTTTTGATACATGTGTTTTAATTAATAGGCTATCCTACATATCAAAATAGGGTAAACTATTATTGATTCTTTATTTAGATCTATTTTGTAAGAATCGAGACATTTCCATACTATTTTATCCTTTATGTCATCATTCCAATGATAAATCGATGTTTTCAGATAGACATACAACATTATACTTATTCCCATCATAGGATATATCCAATAATTTTCTAATCATGCTCTCTTTTATTATGTATCATATTTACTTAGCTCAGATTTTTCATTTCTACAAGTTGTACTTTGAAGCACATGATCTAAAACTTATATTTAAATAAGGGAACCCTCACATTTTACAACATAAGGCACACCATTTCCTATTTATCTTTTTATATTTTCTAAATGTATATTTCTAAACTCTTATACGTGCATACATTTCTCTCATATAACTCATAGGACACACATAAAAATCTAGAGATGCTAAAGACTCACACTAGGACCACCACAAAACCATCTAACAAAACTAGATCTATCAATTTAAATCTTATTTTAATTGATTTCTACATGTCATTTACTATTCAAAAACTTATCCACATGCACATGTTATTCAAATAAATTTTCATGGGCACAAGTTTTTATATCTCATGACACATGAGTATGGATGTCAGTTTCAAGATAGTTGCAACCTTTCATGGTGGAAAATAGGTGAATTATCTTTCCTTGTTACTTTCTATGTACCTTTATATTCCTATGCTAACTTCAAAAAATATTATATGTTTTCTAGGTTTAAGGTTTCTTCCTTACATATATAATGTTTATTTTTAATTATATATGCATGATCACACACACCAAAGTGGGCCATTTAAAAAAAAAACCCAATTTAGGTTCATAAGGAGTTATTAGTTGTGGAAATAAATTATTATATGATACTTATGTGTTTTTATAATTATTGATTCATATTAATAAATTATTAGATAGTTTTTCTTCACATTTTGGTTGTGTCTTACCCTATTCCTATTATTTTGTATTCTCTATCTTCACTACCATGTTTTCTTATGTTCTTGCCTTATTACCTAGAACCATATAGTGTGTGATTCTAGCATGGGTCCTTATGACCCTTTTTTGGGTTTCCCATGCCTTATTTTTTTTTGTGTGTTTTCCCACATATTGTTTTGGATTTCACACCAATATGGTCCTCATTTGAATTTTACATGTATATAAATACATGTGTGTTAGAATAATACATGAAATGATAATGAATTGTTGAGAAAGCGAAGACTTATATTTGTAGAGATATATCATGAAACTACAAAAAAAAATTGAGCATTTTGAGAATAATTGAATAAATATTTGAAGCATTATTTTATTTTTTTACATATTCATTTTAACATGGATATTGACAACATACTAGACTCTACATAAATTCACATATTTTTTGTTGAATTGCATTGAGTATTATTTTATAAAATTATTCCATCTTATGGAATTGATAATAATAGAGGGATAAAACATGACCCCCAATAAATCCTTTATTTATATTTATTTGTGATGTGTTTCTAGGGTTTTGGAGAAGGATATCAGTTTACCATATATTAATGTGCAATCAAGGAAATGTGAGTGAGGTTTTAGATTACCAAAGAAAAAACAAGATTGAAAATTTAGGTTTTATATATCACCATGTGAACACAAACATTCCAACGCTACTAAAAACATATTCACTTGGCAAGAAGAGTTGGGGATTTCAAATGGTATATCATATTTCCTAAGTTTTATGGGTCTTTTGTCTCACTATCTAGACTTGTCTTCCACTATATGTTTTTGATGACTAACTCTAAATTTTCAACAAATAATATATTCTTATAAAAATCCCTCTTGTCAATTTTTTAATTTTTTTAATATTTATTTATTGTTAATTTGGCATGATTTATTATTTTATTTGATTAAATATGATTATACCTAGTTTACAAACTTTAAGGGTAGATGTTTTACATTTAAAAGTAAAACCACTTTCCCATACTACACATATATGTTTATCAGTAGATAAATGAATTTATAGTATGTTTAGATCTCACAAGTGTTACAAATTTACATTAACCATGATAATAAGGAACACTAGGTAAGTTTTACCCGAAAAAAATACATTAAATAAGACCCAACTAGACTAAAAGAAATGGATGAAATTATATTGAATCAGAGATAGATAAATAGAAATTAAGTTAATAAATAAATACATATTTAAAACTTACATATGTTTTAAACTAGGATTAAAGTGTTGAAAAGGAGGTCCCAGAATAATACAAATGAAACTCCTGAAAGCATTTAGTGATATGATAAATTGATAAAAATAGGACCTTATGACAGCAGTAGAACCAGATAAAGAATTATCTAAAAGTTGCAGTCCTATCAAAGGTACTCAAATTATTTTGAAGATGGTTTTGTAGGTATAGTATATTTAAAACTTAAAAAACCCTTCGTCAATATATGATTCATAGAAACATTTGTTATATATACAAATAGATGTGTTCAAATGTTAGAATCTTCTCTCATTTTCTTGAGCTCAAGTCCACACTTTTTAGGAAATAACAATTGGTGTTAATTTAGGGGAATGTCTTGTATATCCCACATGATTACTTTAAAATTGGTATAGACCTTAGTAATCAACACTCATGTATATCTATAATAAATTATGTTTATGTACACCTTTGATCTTATGAGACATGGGTTAGTAAATAAAAATATATGCTCTTTTTATTGGACCCTCTCTTGGCACAATGATGGAATAAATATAGAATAATATAAATTATAATATATTGGGAGAATGATAATAAGAGTTAAATTTAAATCCTAATGTCTTTAAAATGTTTTAGGTGCCTTGGGTATATAGACTTATTGAATTCAAATTATAGACTTATGGATACAAAAGTTGACACAATAAAATAAAGAAACCACAATAAAAAAGGGCCCCAAACCATGGTAAAATTGAAACAAGGGTCAAAGGATCCACAAATACAAATTGAACATTATTATAATATTTTTGTAAGGGTTTAGTCATTGTCAAAACATTCTTATAATATTCAAATACCAAGAATGGAAGAAGAATAAAAAACTAAAGGTTCCAAAAGCACCCAAAAAATAGAGGAGAGGGAAAATATAATAATGAGATAAGTATATGGACAAATAGAGAGGAAAGAAGAGAGAAAATTAAAAGAGAAATAACTAATAAGAACTACATCTAAACCAATAGTTTATATGAAAAAAAAATATTTCAAATAACATTATAATTATGAAGCGTGTACCAAATTTATGTGTTTACACAGTTCCCCACTTTAGTATGTTTATGTGCATGTACATTAAAATAAAACAAGATGATGTGGATATTATTTTTATTTATTTCACCTCACTACTTATAATATGTGCTAAAATTTATTTTCTAATATGAAAATTATCTAAAAGTCAAAAGGAGGAGATACCTTACCTTTAATTATAATCTAACTCTAGCAATCTACAAAACTATAAACTTTTTCCTCATTATTTTCTCTATCAATGCTCCAATGTCAACATATCGAGTGTACCTACAAGTAAACATGAATACATATAAACAAATAAATGTATTTATAAATTAAAAAAATCTAATGAATTGAAATAATATAAACATTAAAAATGGGGAAAATGAATGAATGCACCATACAAAGTGTTAACCATGTTTCCATCTCTAAAAACTCAAAGTATCTTGGGCCTCAAATACCCCTATATTATGGATGAACCTATCAAGTGATAAAACACAATTCTTAGACAAAGAAGAAAAAATATTTAACATCTCAATATCTATAACCTCTTGAAATATTGTAACCTATTGACATATTTTAACCAAAGAATACAATAATAGGAATTCATATCCCAATTTTTAGGTGAGGGATGAACTTAAATATTAAGTAATCTCAAAATAAAAGTATCACATATGTCACATGTAACATAAATAAAAGTAAAAGGTTGAAATAATCTTAAAATTACATGTATAACATGATTTGACATGTAAACACAGAAAGATATGATAATTCAAGCTCAATAAGAACAAACAACCCAATACTAATATGTTGCTATAGAAGCATGATAATTAAAAGGAGAAAAGTAGGAATAAATGATATGCATCATTGTAACAAAATTCCCTAATAAGATATTGAAATACATAATCAATACTTACATCCATATAATAATCCTAATGAAAAATATGTAATGAATGATGTGCATGGATAAGATGAGTCTACGTCAATGTGTGATATAGATGCACAAATAATTCTTTCCCTAAATTTTAGAAAATTATAATTTCAATAAATAGGTACAATGTGAAACATGCCCCACTAAGGATATTTTTTTATAAATAATCTCATGAAAAATGTAATAAAATATTTCCCCATAATGAAAAATAAATATTCAATAAGTTATAGTAGTGATGTATGTAAAATAATATAAACAATATTTAATTGATAAAATATGATAGTGTAATATCACTCATATAATACTGTATATCTAATAAAGCAGAAGTATAAATATTAAGTGATGAAATCACAATAAATTACATGCTCCTTATAAATGTCAAATGTAATGTCTAACAAGGTTATATATGGGATATAAATGTATCCAAGTGGACCAAGGTAGGTACAATTATATCACTAAATAACAAAATTTAATTAGTATATTATACTGATTTAATATTTTGGTAAAACAACTTTAGAAAATTGTGTGGTGTATATAAAGCCCAAGTCAACTCAAAATTGAATCATTATTTAATATTCTATTGCTGATTATGGTGATTTAGAGTTCTAAGAGATTCCCATAGCCACCCAAAGAGACGAAATTCCAACCTAATTAAACTGTGTACATGATTAGACAAGTATAAAAACTATATAATTAGTTAGTACTTAAATCATCCACTTTTGTCACATTTTTAGTAATTTAAAATTTTTACAATAACATTTAGAATATAAAAATATGCATTTCAGGATAATTTTTATCTTTTCCATTTCTAATTATTCCTTTAAAAAAGTGGTTAGGCCTATTTTATTATAGACACAGTCTTTCGATAATGGCCACAAATATGGCATTTTATCACAACTATTGAAATTTTGATTTGATAATGGTCATGCAGAGTTTATTTTTATTTCTCTTTATTTATTTATTTATTTGTGTGTGTGCGAGAGAGAGAGAGAGAGAGAGAGAGAGAGAGAGAGAGAGAGAGAGAGAGAGAGAGAGAGAGAGAGAGAGAGAGAGAGAGAGAGAGAGAGAGAGAGAGAGAGAGAGAGAGAGAGAGAGAGAGAGAGAGAGAGAGAGAGAGAGAGAGAGAGAGAGAGAGAGAGAGAGAGAGAGAGAGAGAGAGAGAGAGAGAGAGAGAGAGAGAGAGAGAGAGAGAGAGAGAGAGAGAGAGAGAGAGAGAGATGCATTATTTTTTTATCATAACAATTTATATATCTAACACTTTTTTTATCTTTTATGTTTGTTAAATGGCTTCCATATTTATGATCAATTGTATGGGTGCATGAAAGAGACAAAAATAGATTTAGATCAAAGTGATAATTATCATGCCCATATTGATGCTTTTGTATTTAGACATGTACGCTACCTTAGGGTTTTATTATATGATTTATGATTATTGACCACCTTGGTAGATAGATGGGACTGTGACACTTACACTTTTTGGTTGCTAACTAGGGAGGTACTATGACATTAGAAGATGTGTAGAAGATTATCTAGATCATGATTAAGTATTATGAGGTGTTTATTTAGGATCTACATTGAGAGGGTAAAACATCAACATAGAGATATTATGTAGGTGATTATCAATGAAAATAGAGAGCCAACCATAACATCTTATTGAGTGACATAATGTCATAGGGTACTTGTCATAACTTATGGAATTATATAATTATTATTTTTATCTTCAATTATGATATTGGATACTATTGGTGTTTCCATCAGGGTAAATTTTAGTGGTGAATATTTGTTAATTCATGAATATTCCAATTTTTGGATTTTGGTTTTGGTAAATTTTTAGGGTTAGTAAATGGGACTAGATCACCAAAATTTTATGGATATAAATTATTTTGAGGGTCAGCTCATAAACCCTTTACAATAATATATAAGATTAAACTTCAATTCACCACATATATATAGTAAAACTACCCATCGATACCAACCAAGCCAACAAGTAAAACTAAAATTGAAGGACTATAAAACTGAACAAAAGTACCAAATGGAGGAACTAAATGATAGTGTCGAATGATAATATCTTCAGACTTATGATAGTGTCAAATGACATTTATAAACAATAGAGATGAATGAAAATTTGGAACAATAGTAATAAATGATAGTGTTGAATAAGAGTATTGAATGATAGAGTTAAAAATCTTCTAGAAAGCTGCTACCACCAAACGACATAACCGATTTATACCATCTACTCTTTGATTGAATGACATAATTAGATGATAGAACTGAAGGGTTACATCTTTGACCATCATGAAATTTGGTGGGAATGGTAAAAATATAGGTTAATTATCATGGAAATCATGCATATTATATTATTTTAAATAGCCAACCAAAAAGTCCACATAATCTCAATGTACTCAAAATATAATTATTTGACATAACTGAATGACATAGACATTAATGTGGATGTATGATGAAAACATCTAGCACATGAATTATACATATCCTTTCAGTATAATCATTTGACATCTATCATATAATACAACCTAACCATTGTATGGAAAAAATAGGCAAGAGAGGATTCACCATTGCCCATAGAGGATTCGACACACCTATGAATCAAATTTCCATAGATTCACCAAATAATTCTAATAGGTTTTCTAGTAAGACCTCTTAAAATTAACCCTTGTTTCCATCTCATAAGGGATACAACTAATTATATAAGACATGGAGGAGCATAAGAATATTACACCATTTGACTATAGTATGTACTATGATATGTTTGGCCTACTTGTAAATATCATAAGATAATTTTTATATATTCATATTAGTATTAGGTTCAACCTAGGTTTCTTCTATATCATAATTAATTTATATATAGGAGGTAGTGGTTAATATTTTATCAACATATTGTTAATTATATTCTTATTGTAAGGTTGTGGAGGTTTCTCACTCAAAATGGGTTAGTCTTATGCTTCATTATTATAATATTATTTAAATCATATTTTAATCTGTTATAGTGATTCTAATTTTTTATTGATTTAATTTCATTATAAGTCATATTAGAGCTTTGATTGGGAAAAAATGTTGTTGAAACCCTAATTTTGAAGAAACAATTATATCTTTCACACCATAGTGAATTTTTATACAATTTTTTTACTAAAATTGAATAATTATTCAAGAAAGCTACATTAGGGTTTTTAAATAAATTCACTTATAGGTAACAATTTTATGATTTTATTTGAGTTATTTACTTTTTATGAAAGCTTAAAAAAATATAGTGGGGGTTTATTCTTTTAATTTTTTGATTTTAGGCTAACAAAGGTGAAAATATACTTGGTCAAAGTTTGGTCAAATATGAAAATCAAATTCTACACAAAAAAGCATTGGTATCACAAGACCATAAACTAGGGGCCAAGGAAAGGGTTCAAAAACTTTAAGAAAAACTCCTGAAAAACAAGAGATGGAGTCAGAAATGGGAATTGGTTGATCTATTGTTCTATGTTTCTCTTTAATATATCATAAGGTGACCCATCTTGAGTATAGTGTGAAAAACATGTAATTTGATATTGCCAAAATAAAATTATAGACTGGATGAACTCAGATAAATACTCAATAATTTTTTCAATTTTCAAATGAATCTATAAAATTGACTAAAATTCACTATCACTTAGAATAACCAATGGCGATCTTCATTCCAACCCAATGCAATCCATATTATAATTTAGCCTCTATATTTATTTCATTCCCATTTAGAGCCATAAAGCATGATGCCAAAATTTGAAATGCATAAGTTTTATGGGAAGGATCTAGTCACTTGGATCAATCAAATGTAAAAATATTTTGATGTACATTATATCCCATGTGGATAGAAGGTGGCAATGACATATTTATATTTTAAACCTAAGTAATTCATTTAATATCAATGGATTTGTGCTCAAAATAATAATAAAATAGTTTAAATGTCAATTTATCAAATTTTATTGATGAATTATGGTTCCACTATTGTAATAGTGTAAGGGATAATTACATTTTCTAGTTAGCAAAGTTGAGACAAATAAGATCTATCAAGGATTATATTTAGTAGTTTCAAAATCTATCCTTGAAACTAGAGATAATCATAGATGAAAATTTAAATTACTTGTTACTTGGTGGGCTTAAGGAGCACATCTAACATGAGATGTTCATGATTAATCTTAGTTATATCTCTTAGGCTATTATCATGGAACACAAATTAGAGGATAGGAAAATAATATCTAAAATTCAATCATTTAATAGTATAATATATAGGATCACTCTAGCATAGTTATTCCCTTAGTCTACTAGATTGACTCCTCAATAAATTCAAGAGAATAGGGAAAAAGTGTTAACAATGATATAAAGTATAGTTAAATAAAAATGTGTGTAAAATTATTTTTTCTACATTGTAGGTGCAAATGAAGAAAAAGGGGATTA
Organism: Torreya grandis; assembly: GCA_037957365.1. Taxonomy (NCBI): domain Eukaryota; kingdom Viridiplantae; phylum Streptophyta; class Pinopsida; order Cupressales; family Taxaceae; genus Torreya; species Torreya grandis. Next base: position 769,299 of record JARHVA010004653.1, read on the forward strand.
ATAATTAATATGGGAGATTGGAAATGAGACAAGGGAAGAATTGAAAGAAACCCAACCAACTATTCATTTCCATGCACTTTATGGAATCATATCTCTATAAACCCTAAAGGTAGTGGGTTTTATGAATAAACATAAGGTGGAAGTATTAAGTGACTCAAGCAATACTCACAATTTCATAAAATAACAAATTATCTATGAGCTTGAATTATTCTATCTATTTAGATCCAGAGTTTATATTCATGATTTTAGATGGTGTCGCAATCATTTTTTTCAAAAATACCATAATATTAAATGCTCCATGGGAGAATATTTAATATATATCCCTATGTTTTCCATTCAGATGGGTGTAACATACATTGTGTTTGGATTTCAATGGATAAATAACATGGGAAAAATTGAGATTAACTTGCAATAGTTATTCATGTGTTTCAATTTTTAGGGTAGGAATTTTGAATTGTGTGAGTTACATGCAAAGTCCCCACAATTATTAAATTTTCATCAAATGCAAAAGATTAAAAAAATAGAAAATGGGTTTGTGGTTCCATTATTTTTAATATAGGCACAACCACCAAAGTGATATACATCATCATAAATATAACCTATTATGGAGGAGTATTAGTTAGTTTTTGGTAATATTATAAAAGGACTTCCTCCCAAAAGATATCATGATCATGCCATTCAACTGCTACCAAGGTGCCAATCACCAAAAATCAAGCCTTATAAGTATGTGTCCATAAGAATGAGACTGAGAAGATGGTATAGAATGTGCCAAAGTTAGGTATTATATGTCATAGTTAGAGTGGTTATTCCTCACTACTGATGTTGGCATGTAATAAGGATGACACATGGTGCATGTTCCCTATCTACAAGTACACCATTAAAGATAATTTACATATTTCTATAATTGATGATTTTATAGATGAATTACATGGTGTTTCTTATTTTATAAAAAATAATATTCATTTTGGGTATCATCAAATTATAATTAGAGATGAGGATATTCATAAGACAACATATACAACCGATGAGAGCCATTACTAATTTTTGGTGATTCCTTTGGCCTCACTAATTTACCTCCTAAATTTTTTAGTTTGATTAGTTATTTTTTTGACCATTTATATATAAGTTTATCTTAGTGTTATTTGATGATATCTTAATATAAAATAAAAAATGGGCATGACATTTACATCATTTGAATCAAGTTTTATATATTCTTTCACATCACCAGCCTTATGCCAAGCCTTCCAAATATGATTTTTGAGTCAAGAAAGTTGAGTATTTTGGCCACATTATTTCACATGAGGGTATCAAGATGGATAAATAGAATATCAAGGCTATTAAAAAATGGAAAGTGCATAAATCCCTAAAAAGCTATGATGATTTTTGGGTCTCACATGTTACTAATGCAAGATTAATTATCTTTTAAAACAACATGGAAAAATAATAACACCACTCATTACCTTATTGAAAAAGGACTCCTTATATTAGAATGAGGTAACCACCCAAGGATTAAAGATTCTAAAGGAGGCCATGTCCACCAACCCTATATTAGATACCCTAGATTTGTCCAAAACATTCATTATGGAATGTGATACTTCATAAATGGCATATGAGTGGTACTCATGCAAGAAGGATGACTCATTGAATTTATGACTCTACAGCTCAAAGGTATTTTTAAAAAAAATCATATTTATTAGAATGAAATGATGGCCATAATTAATGTAGTGAAACAATGGTGATAATATGTAATAGAAAGACATTTAAAAGTGAAGATAGGTCATGACAATCTAGAATACTTCTTAGAATATATATTTTTCATCATATGAACAATAAAAATGGGTTATTAATATGTTTAGATATGAGTTTAAGATTGTATTCAAAAAAGGAAAGGAAAATGGTGTGGTTGATTCATAATCCAAGAAGGATGAGTACATAGAGGCAATGTTATTTTCCATGTCCATATTACATGCATACTAGGTGGATGAAGAAAGATTAGAGTGGGATAATGATGCTATTGCACAAGATCTTATTCAAAATCTCAAAAAAATCTAAGTATGTTAAATAAATTTGTGTAAATAGGGTTTTATCTAGTACAAGGATAAGTAGCATCTTTGTAAAAATTTAACCCTTAATGATAATTTTTTATGGAACTTCATGATCATCCCGTAGGTGAACAATTAGGTTTATTGAAAACTTATAATAGAGTAAAGTAGGATTCCTTTTTTGGAAGGGATAAAAGGGGAAATACAAATATTTATGGTAGAATGAATGGTGTGTTAGTAAAATAAATGGAAGATAATCAAGAACCTAGGTCTATTTTAACATCTATCTATTCTTATTTATAGATGTAATGATTTTTATCAAAATCTTAGATCAATAAAATCATCTAACTTTGTCGGTAAGACAATTGACTATCAAACAAAGGTATTCTAGACTTGATAAGTCATATAAAAGAGATAATATCTATTGTAAGGAATTGAATAAAATATTTTCTACATAAAAATTGTCTTTAGATCACATATTTGGATTCATTTTGAAAATTTATGTAATTTAAAAAAAAAAAAAAAAAAGTGATTTTGAGTTTATATGCAAAATTTATGGCCCCCAAAAGTTATAGGAATTTCATGGTTAAAAAACTACTAGTTTATGTAGGTGATAGTTTCAAAACTACATCAATATTTTTTTCCTATGTATAGTGAATTTTTTTCCTTCATAGTAATTTTAAGATATAGAGGCATTTGGGCTTCAATTTATAACTCCTAGGATTATTTGTGATCATAAGAGGTGTTCTTCTATATATATATGAACCTATAGAGTTCATAAAATTCATTCATTAAGATAATTCTAATTTTTTGATGCCTTCACTTATTGTTGAGTGTATTCTAGAGAATTACAGAGATATACAATTGATATCACAAGAATCACAATGAGTGAATGGGAAATCTATGAACCATATAGAAGGAAATCAAGTTTAGAGAACCTTTGAGTTTAAATGATACACAACTGAGATGGATATGTTTAGTAGTCTCTCTTATTGAAGAGGTAATTCCTCTAATAAATAATGTAGATATAACTATGATTATAGGATACCTTGAGGATTTCATGTTATTTTAAATCCCAAGAAGGAAAAGTCTTGTAAACTATAGAACATAGTAGAGATGAGGAAGCATAACTTCACTCTTGCTAATGTTTTATCATAGTTAGTTTCTCAATGGTATGTCTTGTGTTATCTCTCTTTTTTGATGTGTTTTTTTATTCAATCAAAAAATTTTCATCTATTTAAACTAGTAAAACATTAAAAAAATCAATATATATCAAATCTCATTTAATAAAATCATAGTACTTGATTATATGGTTAATGAAATTCACACTCATTTTATATAGGCACGTTGAATTTTAGTCATGTATGGAGTTGTATAATGTATGGGATATGAAGGAATATATGTAATAGATGTATCATGTGGGAATATAATGTGAACGGTTGAATATTATATTTTATGTTGTAGATGACACTCATAAGATCTAAAATATATCTTAGAACAAAATTTTATTGGTTGATCTATGGCATATAACTTGAGGATAACCCTTACTAAGCAAAGGTTTCATTTTGGTGAAGATTAGTGTGGAATATTTACCTCATTTTCATATTATATTAGTATAAAATTGGGTATTATTTTTTTATTAAATGGGTTTTATAACACATTTTCACATTGTATTATATATTCTTCTATGTTTGTTTATTGATAATGAAGGCAGGTTTTGTGGTAGTAATTTTTTTTATCATGGGTAAAGATTGGAAGAGAGTAAAGATTTAATAGATTGAATATATTATCTAGAAAACTAGATATGAAAACATTGAATTAATAGATAATTAAGACACTAAGAAGATGATAATCAAGAGCTACAATAGATATTGATGAGCCATGGATAATTTCTCATGGGTATCATTGAAGAGTTGTAACATAAGTTTCAAATAAATGAAGTTATGTTGAAAAAGTTACAAGATTATGGTGATGAAGTGAAGGAGAGAGAATATTATGCCATGAAAATGATACCTTACTCTACCAAACATGCATAAACCATGATTGAGGTATGCAAAGTAACCCCTCCACCATATTCTCTTTCTATCCATAAATATCTAGATGTTTCTTTAGGTAAATTCGAGAAGCATATTAAGGTATTTAGTTATAAGTTTATAACCAAGATGGGTAATTATGGAAATTTAATTAGAATCCATGGCCAAGGAATTAATGATCCCATAAAGGTTGAGGAAAGGCCTTAGTATACAGGTTTGGTATATGTTAGTGGAAAAGGAGCTGGAGAATGCTCCAAAATAGATAAAACATGGAAAGTGTAAAAAATAAAAGACACCAAGTGGATAAATATACAAAAACATCCCATAAAATGTAATTGAATCATTTATTTTATAAAATATAATGAGAATTTTTATTCTCAAAATAATGGGTAGGTCTATCATGAAGAAGGAGATAACACATTATCACTCCATGACCTTGTTAATGATGTAAGTTGGAATTAGGAGCTAGGTAACTTTTCAATTATGATGTAACATAAAAAATAATTCAAATCATCTCCAAAGAGAGGTGGAAATTCCAAATGAGGATGTAAAAATTTAACACTTCATCATTCTTGAACAAAGGGAATCCTAGGAAGGTATGGAAAGAACAAGTCTTCTATTATTTGTTTAAAATTTAAGAAGAGTGGCCATGTAACATAAAATTGTTGGAATAAATATCCATGTTAATTTTTTTGAATTAATAACAATTTATGGCCATGTGTTTGAGGATAAAATTCATCCAAAATAATCCTATGACTTTGATGAGGGAGGAACCAGTTTGTTTAGACCACTCTTCAAGAAAGAAGGACATATTGTCGAAGATATTGGGAAAGAATAATTACACTCATCGCAACATGAGTGACCATTTAAATTAAAAATGTTGGGATATTCATCCATAAATTCACCTAAAGAATGGAAATAAAAATTCAAAGAATAAAGAGGTATATAAAAGTAAGATTGAGTTTTTTCAAGAGCTTACATATCAACATGTATCAAATGAATAAGTAGCTCAAACACATCTAAATCAAGAGGTAGAAAATAAAAAAATCCAAATTTATAAGGAAGAATCCATGAAGAGGGAATGACCCTTAGAGGATCAATCATCACCATTTACAAGGGGTAAACATGATAAGAAGTAAATACTAAGAAGGATATTTTTAAAACTCAAATTTTCATTTGCATCTCCAAAATTAATGTTATGTTCCATTGTTGAAAGAAAAATGCTAAACTATTTTATAAGATAAAGTATGAGGAATGTCACTCATTAATAGTAGATATGGATTATCCATATAGTCATTTTTTTAATTACACGTATGTGTATCCCATTGAATCAAATAGGTTGTATCATTTTATGCATTATGATTTTCATCTTGGTTTTTTTATGCACATGATAACCTTAAAATAGTTTTAGCAAGTTTGTAAAATTATCTTGAATTTTTGTTTTCACATTAATATGGTTACATTAGGTTATCCAAAATAATTTTTTTTGACATTTGTTTTTATGGCATGCTCATGAGCCCAAGGTTTTTTGTATGAAAGGATAAGAAGTGACATGACATAAAGTCATTGATATAGAGTGAGAAGTGCATCCATGGTTAGTAACACTCTAAAAAAATACTATTGGTTGTGAGTAATATATGTTTTGAAATCCATGTTCATTTATTGAGTATATTTCCTTAAATTTATGTTGCTTTTAATTTTGGTGTAAGATTTAGTTGCAAAATATGGGAATATTTTTGAATGGAATTGTATGTTTAAATCTATGTATGTTTCATTGTTAGACTATAAGACCCAAGATAAGGTAAATTTGTAAACATGAGATTTTTTGTAACATTGATTACATCATATAATATGTTTTCTTCACTTTTTGAATTCATTATGAGCATTAAAGAGGATGTTGTAAAAGCATCTCCTTATGGATAACTTCATCCTAGCTTACAAACATGTATATCATAGTAAAATGGATAAGATGAATAACCAAAAAGAAGACAAAAATACCAAATAGTGTAAGTGGGTTATTTTTAAGAGATTAGAAGGAGTAATGGATTCATTTTCACCTAGTGTAGGTTACAAAATTGGTCAGTCACTCTCTAAGAGAGAGGAACAAGCTATAGTCCAAAAGGATAATATAATTGGTATTCCACATGAGAATATAGAAGGTAAATCCTCATATTATTTTTATATAAATTTTTTGAGAACAAGATAATTTAAATTTGTATATGTGATAAAAAAAAATTGGATTAAGAAAATCATCCAACTTATTCCATAAAATAATCGACTGCCAAATAAGGGTATTCCAAACACACCATGTTCTTGAAAAGCGATTCTTTATATTTTAAGGGTTTACATAAAATATTTTGGGCATGAAAATTGGTTTTATAGGACATAATTGGATTCCAATTGAAAATTTATGTGATTTTGAGTTCACATGTAAAATTTATGGCTTCTACAAGTTAAAATAATTTTCATGGTTGTGAAACCATTAGTTTATGTAAATGGTAGTTTTATAACTTTCCCAACATTTTTTCAACTACCTTAGTGGTTTTTAAACTACCATGATGGTTTTTCAACCCTAAGTGGTGGTTTCATAACCCTCGTAGTGGTTTTACCATGCATATAGTAGAAACTTTTCCCACATAAAAAATTTAAGAGACATAGAGACATTTGGGCTTCAATTTATGAATCTTGGGGTTATTTTATGAGCATAAAGGTTGTTTTTATGTATATATAGACATATTTTTAATATAGGTTTTTATTCCATTTAATGGGTTTTCCCCACACATGCTTAGTTTATATTGATTAGGTGTCTTTTAAGTCACTGTGAAAGACAATCCCACATTCATGAGAAGTAAGGACATGTTTATCTTTCACCCATATAATGTACCTTCTTAAAGATTTTATGGATAATGATGTTAATGTTAATATTTTAATATTTTAATTGTTAATCAATTCCTTCTTCCTATCTCATGTTTTATTTCACTAATACACACAAGTAATCACATAATCTATTTGATTCTATCTAGTAGATCCTTGATTATGGCCCATTTCAACATGTATCAGAGATTTTATTATATGTGACTACCATTTTTTCTATTGTGAAATCTTGAGTTTCATCTTACATGTCATATATCTTCCATTTTTTGACCTAGCATATTAAAAGTTCACCATCTCTCATATTTTTATCTTCCTCTAAGATCGTTAGTAGATTCACATTCAAGAAAAGAACAAGGGAGAAGGCATATTTTGATGGTTACATATCATTTTATGGACTATCAAAAAATTCTTGTGCCATTAGATTTAAAATGTGTTAAAACCCTATGATTGACTGTAAACATAACCTAGTTACATGATAGTCAAATTCTACCTTTTTTGGAGAGTTGTAATCTCATGTAAATTTGTACAATCTATAATTTTCAAGAAAAAATTATTTATAGGTTTTTGGGGATCTCTAATGGGTATTTGGTTTATTTAAAGAGGTAGAGTATATCTAGATTTTTTAAGAAAATTAGGGTTTTTTACTTGTGTGCACGATGAGAACTATCAACATCTCTACTACTTGCAAAGATGCGTCCAAACCTCGATGCACTAAAACCTTGATGATTAAAATTAGAGGCTACATTAAAAAAAAAAATTCTAATGGTGATACTTTTGACTGCAGGAGCAACCATCATCCTTGACATCATGACCTTTAACAATAAGCATAGTCAACTTCCCCATCATCAAGTGTTATGACTATGGGATCAATCATTAACTCTAGCATTGAGAATTTAGACTACAAGAGAAATCCACTTCCCCTACATTAGGACTCAATATTGTGGGAGAAGTAAAAAACTTGACACATGTATGAAAAGGCTACAAGCCTGATGCATTTGTCCATTGGGAGAATCATCCAACATCTTGAAATTAGGACTCTAGGGTGCATGTGCAATCTCAATCCCAATTATAACATGGCCATGAAACCATGAAAAAAAAACCCTAACATCAGACATTTTTATTGTGGGAGCTGTCTAAAAACCCAAAAGTGTGCAAGTTCCTCCAAACTTTTATGATGGTCTAGAGGACATCAAGTTTAATCTAGTGAAAAGTGACACCATTCAATTTAAAAAATGGGTCTTTTTTGGGATGATTTCACTCAAACATCAATCACATCAATCAAAGTGAGGAAGGAGAGCACCCAAATTTGGTCTTAGTCCTTGGTCATATGGGAATTAAGCCTTAGTTATGTCCAACCCAAAATTTATTAATGTTTACTCCAAGGGGGCATAATTTTTTTTAGAGACGTTTCCACCAAAATATTTCAACTATTTGTAGACCCAATTTTTTATGCAAAGTGGATAAAATTATTTTTTATTAGAAAGAAACATTCAAACATGCATAAATTTTAGCCCATTACTACTTTTGAGATGTTATTTTTTTAATGTGCTTGATTTTTAAAGCTCTATGCATTGGTGATATTATTGTGACTTTTAAATTTGAACTTATATATTGAGGGGTGTTACATTCCTAGTCTACAACACACACAATTTTACACAACTTCCTTTTTTCATCATGGATATCATTTTTGTTCCAGTTCTTATATCATTCAATTATCACTTGTGGAAAGTCAAATTGAAAATCCTCTTGAGGAGGAAATTCTTACATTAAATCATGATAGGTATAGAAATAGAATTGATATTTGAGGTATAAAAGGTGAAGTGGTAAAATTGAAGTGATGAAGCCTACTATCTACTATGCCTATCTATTTATCCTAACTTACTCTTTCATATGAAATCTAAAACATCTCTAAATAAAGTATGGTACACATTGGATACACTCTTTGAAAATCAAGACAAAATGAGGGGTCATGAGTTGGAGAATGAGCTCATTAGTTTGAGCCTACATGATTTTGATACAATATAAGATTTTTCACCAAGTTAAAATCACTCAAGTTATAGTTTAGAATATGTGGAATTGACAAAAGGGACGGCCAATTGATTCTTTCCATACTTTTCAAATTGGGTTTTGACTATTCTATCTTCATTTCTACCTTATATTCCACCTCGTGGGCCATTAGACATACATCAACCATGCCCTCATTGGATGATTTTGATATTTAATTGACTCAAGAAAAATAAAATATCATTCAAATGGGTACATTATAGTCATCTAAATCTCATGTATATTTTGAATCATGACAAATAGAATTTTTCTAGTAGCAAGGAGAAAAAATAGAACAAGGACAGAGCAAATAAAGGGTAAAAAATCTAATACTAAGCCAAAATCATCAAAAGAGTCATCATATTTAAATGATAAATCTAAGAAAGAGTGATTCACATGTGGATACTACAATAAACATGGACATGATGAATCCAAATTCATGAAGAAGTAGATCAACCAACTAACTCAGATGCTCAAAAAACACAACTTCAATGTCCTTGATTCTTCCACTCATATTTCATCATCATAAGAGTCTTCTAAGGCCAAAGATAATAAGAAGGGAAAAGAGAAGGGAAAATAACTTATTTTATTTGTGTCCTAGCCTTCCACTTGGGTTATTAATTCTGGTGCATCACACCATATGGATTCATCATAGAACATGTTCTCATCCTTGGAGTCTTATTCTATGCTTTCCATTTTGTTGGGTGATGATACTTCCAATAAAGTTAGTTTGAGTGGATCTATTAAATTAAATAATGGGGTATTTAATGATGTTCTATGTGTTCCCTCTTTATTTATAAATATCTTACCTATTTATCATATCACTCATATTAGTTTAGGCAAAAAATTCGAGTTCACACCGAATTCTATGGTTATTAAGGAAGTAAATAGTGATTCTATAGTTGTATTTGGGAAAGTAGATCACCAATAAAAGTTGTATACTTTCTCATTTTTTTCTCTTGATTAACCCTCTACTGCATTTCTCACTCATTCATATGAGGTGAGTAAATTATGACATGAGTGATTTGACCATCTCAACTATCACTACCGGGAGCAACTCAATCATCAAGACATGGTTTCACGATTACCATGAGTTAAATTTTTTGACAAAGTTTTCTAGGGTTTAATTATTAGTAAGCATCTAAAGGATAAGTATGATTAGGGAAAATCATAAAGAGCTAAACAAATATTAGACATCGTTCACAGTGATATTTCTAGTCTATTTCCAAAACCTTCATTTAATAGAATAAAGTACATGCTTACTTCCAATGATGACGTTTTGAGGCACACTTGGGTGTATATTATTAAGTAGAAATCAGAGGTATTTGACCATTTTTTGGACTTCAAGGTGTTTTTAGAGAAATAGTTAAGTAAATCCATACATATTTTATGCATCGATAACAATGGTGAGTATGTTAATAACTGTGTTGAGTAATTCTATACATCAAAAGGGATTGAACTACAATTTATAGTTCCATATAGTCCTTAGCATAATGTTTTTGTAGAGTGAAAGAATAGGTCCTTGAATAAAATTATTAATTTTATGTTCCACTCCAAGTCTATTGCACCTTAATATTGTGTTAAAGCCATCAATTGTGCTTGTTACACCTAAAACCTATATCCCCATTAAAAAATTAAGGGATTCAATCCTTTTGAGGCTTGGATTAGTCAAATACCATAGTAGAGAATTTATGAGTGTTTAGTTTACTTTCTATAGATCACATTCTAAATAATAAATGTAATATAATTGAACCTTAGAGTCAACATTGCATCTTCATTAGATATCCTAAGGGTGCTAAGGGATACATGCTTATCCATCCCACCATTCATGAGTTGTTCATTAAGAGGAGTGTATTTTTATATAGGGTGATTTGAAATCCACACATGACACCTATCACTCTTCCTTAGACAAACTTAGATTTGATGATAGTTATTATGACTTAGATCTGACTGATCAACTTCTTGATCATCTAGATTCTTCTTCTAGTTTTGATAATGAGAGCAGTGATGAGGATTTCCATCCTCATTCTCCAAAATTATAATTATATGATGAGAAATATCCTATTGACTCTTTGATCAGTGGTCCTCTTTGTGATATATATATATATATATATAATACAATGGACAATGGGTTAGAGATTCATCAGATAACAAGTGAACCATTTCATATTTACAAGATGCCTCACATGTTTTCATTACATCTATGTTTGATCTTAAATTGTTTCATGAAGCATCAGGGACTCCTAAGTGGGATAATTCTATGAAACAGGAGTATAGTTCCTTATAGAGTAACAATGTTTGGGATTTAGTCCCACTTCCTAAAGGAAGAAAACTTGTTCGATGTAGGTAGATCTACCAAACACAATTTGAAGTAGATTGGTCTATAAACAAGTTCAAAGCACATTTTGTAGTAAAGGTTTTTTATTAGGTCTAGTGTTGAATATACTAAGATGTTCACCCCAATTTCTAAAATGAACTCAATTTGAATCACTTTCACCATTACCATATCACATTATTGAGATGTTCTTCATATGTATGTGAAGAGTGTATTTCTTCATGGTGACCTCAAAGAGGAAATATACATGAACTAACCATATGTATTTTTGGAAGATTATTCATTAGTTTGCACATGTTGATTTTTTTATGGCCTCAAATAAGTTCCTTGATCTTGATATGCCAATATGGACTCAGTTCTTCTTTTGGTTGGATTTACTAGATGTCATCATGATCTAGATGTCTTCATATTAATGAATGATAATACACTATTAATTATAGTTCTCTATGTGGATAACCTATTAATCACATGGAGTTATTGAGCCCCCATCACAACAATGAAAATTTCTTTGTTTGATAGGTTCTCAATGAATGAATTAGCTTGTTTCATTACTTCCATGGGATTGAAATTTTTTAGGTTGACTTCGAGATCACTATTAAAAAATACAAGTATGCTCTTGATTTGATTTCATGGTTTAGCATGGATAAATATAATCCATCTCCAACTCCTTTTATATCTAGTGTGAAGATTGAGGTTGATTTTCCATCTCCATTAGTTGATGCTACCTTGTATCAAAAATTTATTGGCAGCCTCATCTATCTTATGCACACTACACCTAATATTTCATATGCAATAGGCATGGTCTCTAGATTCTTTTAGGAATCAAATGAGTTACACTGGAAAGTAGTTAAGTAGATTCTCTACTATAGTCAGGGTACTCATAGTTTTTGGAATCACTATGGAGAGGGCATCAACATCAACTTAATTAGATATATATATTCAAATTGGGATGGTGAAATTTAGAATCACAAGTCTACTTAAGGTTATAATTTCTTCCTTGGTTTAGGTTTGATTAGTTGGTCAAGAAAGAAGCAAAATATTATTGATTTATCTTCTATAGAGGTATAATATAGAGGAGATGTTAATGCTACCACTAAGGCTATTTAGTATCAAGGGATCCTCACTAAATTTAGCATCCAAATTTAATGACCAAAAATCATTTTCTAAGACAACCAAATCATAATCTAGATATATAATAATTTGGTCCTCCATCAATAAACCAAACACATCAAAATTCAGATGTATTTCATTCGGGAACTCATCCATGATCAATTTATTGATCTTTTCTACATCCAAAAAATGGAACAAATTAATGATATATTGACCAAGCCTTTCATTGAGAGCAAGTATTTTCATTTATGAGCTCTTCTGGGGTTCAGGTAGTTCTGACATCCTCCTATGGGGGGAATATTATTGTACTTGGGTACCTCATCAAGCCTTTGTGTGGAGACCTAATTCTACTACCCACCTAAGCTATACTTAAGGGGGTGTTAGTGTAGGGTTTTATTCCATTTAGTGGTTTTTCCTTACACATGATTAGTTTAGCTTGCTTAGGTGTATTTTAGGTCATTGTGAAAGATAAACCCACATTCTTGAGGTAGCGAGGATATGTTTATCTTTCACCTATATAATGTACCTTTTTAAAGCTTTTACAACTAATTATGTTAATGTTAATATTGCAATATTTTGATTGTTAAGTAATTCCTTATTATTGTCTCATGTTTGATTTTTCTACTACATATAGGTAATCACATCATGTATTTGACTCTATCTAGTATATCCTTGATTTTGTCTTACTATGACACCTATAAAGTTCATATATATCATTTATTGAAAAAATACTATTTTTTGACACATTCACTTAATGTTGATTGTATTACAAATATTTTTTAGATATGTTATATTGATAGAAAAGGAAGCACAATGAGTGAATGAGAACCTTTTGAATTTCAAATAAGGAAGTCAAGTGTAAAGCACTTCTAAGTTCAAATATTACATAGCTGAGATGGCTAAGTTGAATAATCTCTCTTAATACAGAGGCAAGTCTTCCACTGAAGAGTAAAAATATCATTATGTGTATAATATCCCTTGAGGAGTTATTGTCCTTATAAGACCATGTAGTAAAAGTATTGTATACTATATTTTATAGTGGAGATGATGATCCATAACTTAAATATTGCTATATTTTTATCACATTGAGTTTTTACATGGTATGCCTTGTGTTATCTCACTTTGTTAATGTGTTTTTTTCCATTGAATTTATGTTTTGCATTCCTTGTAGCTAGTTTATCATACAAAAAATAAAGAGGGCTCAAGACTCATTAAACATAATCATATTTATTATTCATAATGTTAATGAATTTCACATTCATTTTCACAAACACATTGAATTGCAATCATGTATGAAGTATTAGTATGTATAGGATGTGAAGGATTATATATAGTAGACGCTCTTGTGAGAATCACATGTAAAGGGTATCATATTATTTTATTTATTATTGATGAAAGTCATAATGGTTTGAATATATACTAAGAAAATATTTTAATGGTAGTTTTATGGTATAAAACTTGAGTAGATCCTTATTAAGTAAAAGATTCATGTTGGTGAAGTTAAGTGTGGAATATCCACTCAGTTTACCAATTAGGGGTTGGTTTGGATTTCATCATAGTGTTTCCAAAATTTGAAAAAAAATCATCATGTTTTTCATGGATTGTCTCACCAAATATGCCCTTTTTGTGTAATATCACATGCATTTTTAGCAATTATAGTAGCAACAACATTTATGGATACAATTCAAATGTTATATGGAACCTAAAATATCATAGTAAGTGATCATGATCTTATCTTTAACTGCAATTTTTGGACTAATTTTTTCTCATTTCTTGGTACCTATTTGTCTCTTAGAAAGTCTTAACATCCCCAATTTGATAGAGAAAATGAGGTGGTATAAAATTGTGTTGAGGGGTTATCCTTTTTTTTAAAAGTTCAAATAAAAAAAGAGAGATGGGTTCAATGGTTGACACTGGTAGAATGGTATTATAACACTTATTTACATACCTCAACCAAAATTTATCCATTTTTTGGCATTATATGGGTACCATAAAACATCCATCACCTTATCTTTGAGGGTCTATCCAAGGTTATAGTAGTATAATAACACATTAAACACCATCAAGAGGTACTCTAGTCTCTGAGAGAACTTGGAAATGGTACAAAAACACATGAAGAAACAAGTTGACAAACACCAAAGTGAAAGACATTTTAAAATCAAAGATTGTTTTTTTTTCTGAATTTACATCCATATAATAAAATTTACTTGAAATAATATAATAAGTATAACAATATTTCACCCAAATATTATGATCATTATCAAGTCTTGTAGAAGATTGGTAGTGTAGCATATAAACTAGAGTAACCTAACTCATTATAAATACATTTAGTATTCTATTTTTCCTACTTGAATAAGGTCATTGTATAAATAATCTTAGTGTAAATAGTGTTACCATAGCTTGATGAGGAAAAAATAATCATTTTGGAACCTAAGTGAATAATTTAAACTCACACTAAGAGGTTGTGAATGAGGGTTATTATTGAAATTTTAATCAACAAAAGGAATCTAACTAGTGAAGATGCAACATGAGAGGATGAATCATTCCTTTAGAAGCATCTAAAAATCATCAACATTCAAGATAACATTAGTTTGAAGGGGAGGTTTATACTACTCCCTTATTATATAGTGTGTATTGGGATATGTATGGCTGACTTGTGTCTATCAAAACCTTTAATTAAGTCATATAATCATTTATATAGCTTCATATTAATATTAGTGTATGACTAAGTTATTTCCATAGCATAATTAGGGTATATGTAAGAATTAGTATTAGTATTTTATCATCATATTTCAAATTATATTCTTATTGTAAGGTTGTGGATGCTTGCCTCTCAAAGTGGCTTAGTGATATGCTTCATTATTATTCTATTATTTTAATAATATTTTCATTTACTATTGTGATTATACTTTATAGGTGAATTAATTTAATTACAAGGACTATATATTAATGGGGGTGAGTATCACTCATTTGTATATGGATTTATATAGGTTTACACAGGAGTCTGTAGTGGTATTAGTATGGAGGAGATGTCAACAATTCCCTTGAAGAGTATGAGAGTTACCACTACATAGTTGAGCTGAGATGACTGATATAAATGATGATGGGACGTATGCACCCATATTATAGGTGGGAGCGGATGATGTTGGGGTGATATATATTTGGGTGAGATTGTGAGAAATGGTATTGTTGATGCTTGGATTTTTGCACCCTTGAGGAGATGCTTAGCTTTCCTCATCCAAGCGACAAAATGGAATCATCTCTCTTGCTGTGGGTGATAATTTTGTTGATATGAATCTCTAGATTAGAGGCTAGATCCCCTTAATGCACCTTTAAGATCTTTCTAAACTAACAATTTTGAATGAAAAGGGAGAAGGAAAAAAACTAAGAAAATAAGAGGTGATGCACCAATATTTGATATCCTCTTACATGACTAAAACCACTACTTAAAGGTAAACAAAGATGTTTCACACAAAATCTCAACAAAAGACATTGTTGCATCATTATTTCATAAGTTATATTTAGGAAGGGACTTAACATTTAGGAGTGTGATGAACAATTCTATAAAGACAATACACATATACCACTTCTAAGAAATTTATAACCATTTCACTAGTCATTATCAAGAAGATTCAAACTTATACTAAATAGTGCAATGTGTGAATGGTAAAATCACTTGTATTTTCTTCAAGAGTTACCAGTACAAATCTTACTAGAGTTTCAATATAACTAGTAGAGGTTCCCAAATGAGTAGAAAGATTACACACACACACACACACACAGACACACAGACACAGACACAGACATAGACACACACACACACACACACACACACACACACACACACACACACACACACACACACACACACACACACACACACACACACACACACACACACACAATTTTTTATAAGGGAGGTCAAGTGAATGAAGTGCAAAGATTAATCAAATATGTGTCAACTAAGAATAGGAACAATTACTATACATTTTGTAAGATGCTCTTGATGGTTATAATAGTATAATAAAGATGTCTCAAACTATGTTTTGCTATAAATGGGCTCAGCTATTGGCAATTTGTTTTGATGTTAGCTATTCTTAATTGGCTTGTTGAGCTATGAAGTGGTGTAACAACTCAAACCATCAGCTTGCCTATTTTTACTTGTTATGGATTAGATGTTTAGACTTTTACCATGTGTCACTTCTACATTCATCTTCAAGTTCCCATACTTTTATTTTTTAACTCCAATGGCTATTCCTTGTAGCTTTAAATTGATGTTTTATGGGCTGTCACCTTTTAGGTATTTCCTTTGGACTTCTTGTCTTTAGAATTATTTCAAAAAATTTGTTTGAAAGAATGATTTTGGGCTCTTCTTCCTTTCCTCTCAGTTTTTTTTCAAGGAACAATTTTTCATTTCCTTTGGAAAAATTATCTGAAGGAATTCCTTTATATTTTCTGCTAAGTTCCCTCCACAAAAATAAAAGTGCCCTTCAAATTGTTGAAAACATACCTTTGGAAAAATGCAAGTGACGCTTCAGACTTTCTGTTTGGCCCTTTTGCAAGGAACATACCCTTTGGGAGAAATCTAAATGAACCCTTTGACTTGAAAGTGACCTTAAAAAAATGCAAGTGTCCTTTAGGATTTTTTAAATGGTCATTTTTTTAACAAAACATGCCCTTTGGAAAAATTACAACATACCCTTCAGAAGAATGAAAGGGTACTTTAGCTTGAAAAAGTCCTTTAGGAAATTTAAAGTGCCTTTTAAAAAGTTACAAGCACCCTTCAAAAAGTTGTTTCAAACAAAAATCCTGAAATAATTCCTTCAAAAAGATTTAAATGACTCATTTCTCACAAGAGAGATACCTTTCAAAAAAAATGTTTAGACTTTTAGAAAAGTTGTTTCAAACAAAATGTTTGAAATAATTCTTTCCTTTAGATTTTTGAAAAGATCCCTTTGGAAAGGCAAGTGTCCTTTGGAAGAAATGCAAGTGTCCACTTTCCAAAGAAAATGCCCTTCAGGAAAGTTGCATATATACCCTTTTAAAAGGAAAAAATACCCTTTAGGAACTTTGAACCAAGCCAAAGTTCCCTTTAAAAAACTTAAAATGCCCCTTTTGAAAGGAAACATACCCTTTAAAAGACTTGTCTGGGTCATTTTGTCGAAGGAATTCCATCGAATTAAAAGTATGAGAAATAATACTCAGCAAAAGACCAAAACAAACTTTCTAAAAGAATTCATTACAAAGGACTTAGCCAAAAGACTAAAGAACAAATATTTCAAAAGGAAAACACTTGGGTTTTTTTATATGTAAAGGACTTTAGCTTTGTATAAGAACACTTCTTCTAAATGAAACCTGCATACTAGACTTGGACAAAGGTATAGACTCATACATTTTTTGCTAAAAAGGGGTTCCTAATTTTGGCTTGGAGAGCCAAAATTTGGTCAAAAAATTGGTGACTCATAAGGATAATATGCCTGCTATACAGACTAGACTAGTAGCATTATCCAACTCAAGGCCAATGGAGTCAATGGATTCTTGAATATGACTAACAAAGATTATGACAAAATAAAATAAAAGGAAACACACCACACAACAACAACAAGACCAAGAACAAAAAAAACAAAACAAGACCAGGAAAACTCACACATATGCATAAGCACTTAGGGAACACAATTAAAATAGGAAACTATCTACAAAAGAAAAGAAAACTTTAGTAACAATGCTTTAGATATATCCCATTGACTAGGATATGCAACTCCTCTCTATCCAACCTTGAGAGTTGGAAAGCATTATGGTGTTTGCATTATGTGATCACATATGGGCCACTCTAAAAATCATCAAACTTTATGTGTCTCCCAAGCTTGGCCCTCTCTTCATCACATTTTAGGACAATGTCTCCTTCTTTGAAACTACTTTTCATGGATTTCTTGTCAAAATATTTTTTTGTTTGCTCTTGGTGAATTATCATGGTTTGCATAGCTTGATCTCTTATCTCTTTAAGCTCCATCAACTCACATAATTTGAATTCCATGCTCTCATTCTCCATAAATTATAGCTGATAAGTGAGGTCCAAATCTAGTAACTCAAGTGAGATAGGAATCCTAGCCTCCCTTCCATACACAAGTGTGTATGGTGAGTTCCTAATTGCTCATTTTGGGGTGATCTTATCAGCCCAAAGGGCTATCTTCAACTTGGTGTGCCAAGTCCTTTGATTCTCCTCCATAGTTTTCTTTATGATCTTGATGAAATTATTATTTGTGGACCAAACTAGTCTATTTACCTAGGGATAGTAGTTGGAGGAGGTGCTAAGATAGATGCCATGTTTCAAAGACCATTCACTTGTTCTTGTTCTTAGGAAAGCCAAGGCATTATATGAGATAATTATTGAAGGGGCTCCAAATTTGGTTACTATACCTTCATAGAAGTCTAGGACTATGTTTTAATTTTCCTCCTTAAGAGATATATCTTCCACCCATCTTGTAAAATAATTAGTGGCTATCAACACCCACTTGTGACCAACACTAAAAGGAGGATTGATCAGACTTATGAAATCCAAACCCCATTGCATAAAGGGTTGCTCAACCTGGTTTGGATGAAGAGGCAAGGCATCTATATTTTTTTTCCATAAAAAAGAGACCACTTTTGGCTTTTATTTATCCAAGCATGGGTTTATTTAAACAAGCTAGGCCAAAAGTATATAGCTCTCATAACCTTAACAACTATAGTTCTTAGAGCAAAATGGTGACTAGTTGGCCCATAATGAAACTCATGTAACACTTTTTCAATATAAAACAAATAAATACATCTTAACAACACACCTAAAATTTCCTTTCTAAAAATAATTTAATCAACAAGTACATAAGGAATGGATTTCAGCCTAAAATACCTTCTTCTAGCTTTGTCAAGACGTTGTGGACACTCACTAGTTTGTAGGAAATGAATCATGTATTGTGTCTAGCTCCTTGTGGATGAAGGTACAAATACTATAGGATCATCATGAAGTTCCAAAAAAACCTCCCTTTTCTCTTTCAAATTTGAAGCAAGATGCTCATATATCCTTTTATTTTCACTAACTTTGTTTTTTTGATCTCCACATCATATTCCATTAATTTGGTGGTCCAACCTACCCTTTTCTCATTAAAATATCCACTTAATATAAAGTCTTTTATGCTAGGATGAGGGAAAAAAATGTGAATCTTGTTGCTATAAAACTTATGCCCAAACTTTTTCAAATTCCTTATGACTGAAAGCACTTGTTTCTCAAAATATGCGTATCTTGTCTTGTAGCCTTCCAAACCTTGACTAAAAAAGGCAATAGGTTGTTCCATATTTTCATCATTAGCTTGAGTAAGCATGGAATATATTACCTCTTCATTCCCAAAATTATACAAGTTAAAATCCTTAGAAGTTAGGACTTGCAAGAGTAGGGGCATGGGTAATGGCTTGCTTGATCTCTTCAAAACTTTATTTTCTCTTTCCTATCGAAGTGAATATCTCATCCTTCCTTAACATATATGTCAAGAGATTGACCACATTATCAAAATCAGGAATGAGCCTCCTAATTAAATTTATCTTACCAAATAATCTTTGTATACCCTTCTTATGTTTATGTAAAGACAATGCCAATATGGTACTTACCCTTTCTGGATCAATGGATAGATCTTTCTTGGAAATAATGTGGGCTAAGAGTTTGCCTTCATGAATAGAAAACACACACTTGTTTGGGTTTATATAGATCCTAAACTCTCTACACCTCTCAAATATCTATCTTAGGTGATTTAATAGATCTTTTGCTTCTTTGGAGAAAACTGTCACATCATCAAGATATACCAATATAATGTCATTGATTAATCCTTGAAAATACGTATCCATTACAAGTTGAAAAGTATCTATAGAATTTGACAATCCAAATTGCATATTTATGTAGGCATATGTCCCCCATTTGGTGGTGAAGGCTATTTTGTATTGGTTACTTTCTTTCACCAAAATTTGATTGTACCCAGAATAACCATTTAGGAGGGAAAACCTCTCACTACTTGCCACCACTTGTAAAATTTGCTCCTTGGAAAGGAGGGGATAATGGTCTCTCAAAGACACTCTATTCAAGTCCCTAAATTCCACACACAACTTGATCTCTCCATTCTTCTTTCTAACAGGGACTAGGTTGGCCAACCAAGAAGAATGCTTGATGGGAAAGATGATTTTGGACTCAATCAGTTTGGTGAGTTATTTCCTCATGAGAAGCTCAATTTTGGGATTGATTGGCTTTTGTTTTTTATTTATGGGTTTGGAATTTTCATCTATCTCAATGGTGTGTTGAGCCAATATTGGGTCAAAACCCTTCAAATCACTATACTCTCATGCAAAAATATCACTAAACTCCTTGCATAATTCAATAATATCATGTTTTTCTTGACTAGTGCATACCTTACAAAGTGAAAGTAGATTATCTTTAAAGATTTATACTATTTAATATTTCTCTTTATTTGTTGACATGCTTACCTTATCCTTCTTGAGATGGTCTTCTTCATTGAATATACTTTCAAGAGTCACTAGGCCTTTAAGAAGCTTGTTGGATTTTAGCTGGACAATCTACCCTCCATATTGTTGTTGAAGCTTAGACTAATTATTTGTAGATAACTCAACCTATTCTTGTATAAATACAACTATCTATTCATCACTCTCAAAAACCTACCAATTTGTGACATTATCTTGTATAAAAGGTCTCACAATCACTTTTAGATGAGGTTGATTCTTGTCTTCTCTTATGCCTTTTGAAACATCAAATTGAACACCAATATATTCCAATCTATTAGCATGATTATTATCTTACCTTGGAATATAAGTGATATTATATGATATGAAGTCTTCTACAAGGTCCCAAACTCTATGCTTATAGGACTTGAGCAAGGAATTCTTGGTCAAATTTTGCCCTCTAACTTGATTGACAACGAGCTTGCTATCACCAAACATTTACAATTCTTTTACACCTCTTTTCCTTACCCACTGAAGGCCATGAATGAGGGCCTCATATTTTAATACATTAAAATAACAATAGAACTAAAATTTTAAAGTTGAAAAATACCTTTCCTTTGAAGGTGAAACCAACATTTCTCCACCATCTATCCCAATCTTGCTTCTAGACCCATCAAAGAAGAACTTCCACAAGCCATTCACATCTTCATTTAAATTAATCAAATTGGGAATGAAATAAATCATGAATATAAAATACTCCAAGAACATTTTACTTAATAAACTTGTAAGGATCATGCACATAGTTTTCATCTCCCCACTCATCTAGGAACAAATCAGAAACTCCTTCAAAGGAAGATGATGGGGATTGATCAATGTGAAACTCCTCTTCATCAATGATATCATATTTAAAATTTTATACCTTAGGTTAATATGTTTCAAAGTGATCTATATGAGTAGGTTCTGACTCAATCTTCACTTTAGTGTCATATTTTGCTCTAAACACCATGTAAGACCAATTAGCTACCAAGTATCCACCTATCTTGGATGTAAAGTCTCTTGACAAGAAAAGAGAAAAATAGGGAGGTAAATTTGATACCACCACATCATGAGGAATTTAAAAGGTAGGAAAATCATGAAGGATCAAGTTGAAACCTTTCACAACCCCTAAAGTCTTGGCTGGTGATCCATCCAATTGTAAAACTCCTTTAGTCATTGGCTCGTATTTGATGCCTAGCTTATCTGCTATGCATTTGGGCATAACTGACATGATTTTTCCATTGTATATGATGAAATTATGAACCAAGAAATCAAAAATAATTAAATATAGCTATAAAGGATGAGTCTTCTCATCTTTATTTTCCTGACCATCAATAGATTGAGTTCCATTTACCAAAACCACATTGTCATTTCTAGATTGGCCAACTTGTTTACCTAGTCCATGCAATTCATTTTGAAGTATATATTTCTACCCTAGTAATGATAAATAATCCCATAATGATATGTTCATATGAATGTTCTTCATCTTGTCTAAAAAATTAATGGAAATTTTACTTACCTTGGGGTTTTCTTTATGAACATTTGCACTTTGTGATGTAGCTTATGGAGGCAGGGTTGTAGTAGCGATCCTAAAATTTGGAATCCTCTAATTTTATTATGATTTAGGAGATTATTTAGGAATTAATCCCATATAATCTTATGTATGATTCAAAACAAGTTCTTTATTGGTTACTTTAGCCTCTTCAACATCCCTTTTCTTTGATCTAGTGATGGCAACCACACTAGCATTATGATTGCTTGTATTTCCCACATAATTAATGGTATAAAACTCACCCTGCAAATGATTCATGAGAGTGGAATCAGATTTAACCTATATAATCTCCATCATAATTTTTTTTTCATCTCAAAATTTGAAAATTGAGACGTTTGATCACCTTGTGTAATCATGCCTTGATTTTGCATTTCATTGGCATAAAAAACCTGTTCTTGACCTTGCTCAAAAGAAGGGTAGTTGGTTTGTTCCTAAACCAAATTTTTTTGAGTGGTAAAAATGGATTTTGAGGATGAGGGATAATTAGGATTATAAATTTGATAAATATTGACATGGGTGATTTGGCCTTGTCCCTAATTATTACCTTGAAAAGGAGGTATGTTTGTTGGTCCAAACTAGTTGTAGGACTGATAAGGCCTATAGATTTGGGATTGTTGCCTTTTGAGAGTAACCAATTGATTTTTAACACTTTGAATCAATATTTTGACTTCATGAATTTCATTTTTAAGGGAAATGTCATATTCTTATTGACTAGGCAAAGGAACTAAAGTGGGCAACACACTTTGACTAGGAGATTGCAAATCAGGGAATAACGGCATTGGAGGTCTAGGAGCTATCTTTCCTACTTGAACAAGAGAATTCTCAGCATTTATGGCTATTTCATAGGTATCAAGCAATGTATTTCCACTCATATATTGAATCATCATGGCAATGTCACTATTCAACACTTTCAAGTAGTACAAAAATTCATAGTTTGTGATTGGCCTCACAATAATTGGAATTTTGTCCCAAGTTTTTTGGAACCTAGTATTAAAATCCTACATGAATTCATGAAGTTCCCTCTTGATTGTGTTCAATTTATTAGCAAGAGATAGGTGATCACTTTCCCAAAACCTATCAGTCAATAGGGTCCCCAAATCATCCCATGAGCTAATAGAATTTATAGGTAGGGTCCCATATCGGTCTAAAACTTTTCCTTTAATAGACAAGGCCAACAACCTAATAGCTACATTTTGTTGGGTAATATTCTAGATATTAAAAAAGTTTTCTATATTCTTGATATGTTTAATGGTAGTAATAGGACCATCCCACTAAAAGATGGGACACTTTTGAGAGTAACTCCTAGAATTTGATCATATTGGGCAAGATGCAAGGGAGATGCCCCTCAAAAAGGCACAAAAGGTTATATTCTAGCCATTTTGGAGTGAAAACTATGGATGATAGGAATGGAATGTATCACAAAATTATAATATTTGAACACAAAACCTCTTTTTTAAGGATTAGTATTGACAAACCTAAACCTTTTGGTGGAATATAGAGGTAATTCCACAAACTTGAAGGGTACACCTTTAGCAACAGACCTAGTGGTCAGATTTGGCATGGAAAGAAGGAATGATCATCAACAAAATACTTGAATTATTCAATGGAGTCACCAATGAATAAATGTAGATGCTTTTTTATCTATAACCATGTCAAGATTAACACCAATCTTGAATAATCTTCTAGGACTTAGAGGTCCCACCAGGCATGCCAAAAATTGTTGACGCTTGGATTTGCACCCTTGAGGAAATGCTCAGATCTCCTAATCCAATAAGTAAAATGGAATCATCTCTCTTACTATGGGTGATAATTTTGTTAAGATGAATCTCTAGATTAGGGGCCAGCTTCCCTTGATGCAGTTTTAATCTCTTTCTAAACTAACAACTTTAAATGAAAGGGAGAAGGAAAATAATTGAGAAAACAAGTGGTGATGCACCAATATTTGATATCCTCCTAAATCACTAAAATCACTAATTAAAGGTAAACAAGGATGTTTCACACAAAATCACAATAAAAGACATTACTACATTAGTATTTCATAAGTTAGATTCAGGAAGGTACTTAACATTTAGGAGGGTGATGAATGATTCTACAAAGAGAATACACATATACCACTTCTAAGACTTTTATACACTCAATAAAGAATACTAATAGAGACCAAAAACATCATCCCTTTTTCACATTGGTAAGTGACCATAGATTGACATGCTAAAAAATAACCTTTTCACTAGTCATTATCAACAAGATTCAAACTTATACTGAATAGTGCAATGTGTGAATGGTAAAATCATTTGTATTTTTTTCAAGAGTTACCAGTACAAATTTGACTAGAGTTTCACTATAACTAGTGGAGGTTCCCAAATGAGTATAAATAATACATACATACATACATACATGCATACATACATGCATACATACATACATACATACATACATACATACATACATATATATATATATATATATATGTGTGTGTGTGTGTGTGTGTGTGTGTGTGTGTGTGTGTGTGTATATATATATATATATATATATATATGTATATATATATATATATGTATGTATATATATATATATATATGTATGTATGAATGTATGTATGTATGTTTGTATATAGCTTTTTGGAGGGGAGGTCAGGTGAATGAAGTGTAAAGATCAATCATATATATATATGTATGTATATATGTGTGTGTGTGTGTGTGTGTGTGTGTGTGTGTGTGTGTGTGTGTGTGTGTGTGTGTGTGTGTGTGTGTGTGTGTGTGTGTGTGTGTGTGTGTGTGTGTGTGTGTGTGTGTGTGTGTGTGTGTGTGTGTGTGTGTGTGTATAGCTTTTTGGAAGGGAGGTCAAGTGAATGAAGTGCAAAGATCAATCAGACATGTGTCAATTGAGAATAGGAACAATTATTATACATTATGTAAGATGCTTCTGATAGTTATACCAATAGAATCAAGATGTCTTGAACTATGTTTTTATATAAATAGGCTCAGGTAATGAAATTTGTTTTGACATTAACTACTCTTTGATGGCTTGTTTAGCTATGGAATGGTGTAACAACTCAAACTGTCAACTTGCCTATTTTTTCTTGTTGTGCATTAGATGTTTATAATTCTATTGTGTGTCACTTCCACATTCATATTTAGGTTCTTGTACTTTTGTTTTTTAACTCCAATGGCTATTCCTTGTAGCTTTAAATTGAAATTTT